>JAGFMF010011381.1:12571095-12593727 GCA_019455555.1 Galemys pyrenaicus
TATTCTTTTGAATCAGTGTTTTTGTGTCTTTTGGGTATATTCCTAGGAGTGGGATTGCTGGATCATATGGAAGTTCCATTTTTAGTAGATTGAGGAACCACCATCCTGCTTTCCATAATGGTTGAAATCCCTGACTATTCCCCTATGTGTGGGTTATTATTAATGATTCCTTCCAAAGAGTAGTGTGGGAAAAGGTAAAGAGAAACTACATGGGGAAACTGACAAACACTATCTGAATAAGGTAATTACAGTCAACCTCGATATTGATAAACCATGTTGGTAGTGTCTATCCTTGTGTGGGTTGACGAATATACACCTTAATTCTGTGGTCATCGACAGAAAAATCCACAGCCCTAGTGTCATCATGAGGAAAACATACCAGCTCAGTTGAGGGGTATGCTGCAAAATACCTGGCATTATACCTCAAAACCACCAATGTCATCTAAAACAAGTTTAAGAAACTGTCCCAGAGAGGAGGAGTCTATCATGAAATAACGACTAATGTGATGTAGTAGCCTGGAGAGAACTCAAGAATAGAAAAAAAGGACATTCAGTAAAGACTAAGGAAATCAGCATAAAGTATGGATTTCCATTGCTAGTAATGTATTGATATTGATTCATTCATTCTAACAAAATGTACCATACTGCTGTGAGATCTCCAAAGTGGGGAAGTTAGAAGCAGACTATATGGGAACTATGTAACCATTTTTGGAATTTTTCTGTAAACCTAGAACTGTTGCAAAAAAAAAAATATTTTGTTTTGTTTTTTAAATATTCCTAAATATTTAACAGCACTCCACCGTTTCCCCTGACTTCAACTGAGCCTTCCATCTTCCAGAGCACAAGGCCCGCCCCGGGGAACAGAACACAAGCTTGACTAGGAGATGCTGCCCCAGAGCTCCTGCAGCTGAGGGTGCCAAGTAAGTGCCCTAAGTGTTGAATCCCTGCTGTAAACCGAAAGACACCTGGCAGTAATTCACCACGAACATTCAACTTGACTTGCTTTCTCTCTTCCCATCTGGTTTCTGACCAAGTATTTGGCCCTGCAGCATAGTGACGAAGAACATGGCTCCTAATTGCAATGCTGGTGTGAGCCCAGCTTAGTTGCTTCCTTGCTTTTTGGTCTTGAGCAAGTTATGTAATCTCTCTGGACCTTGTCTCTTTGTCTGTAAAGTAGGAGTGCTAACAATGTGTTTATCACTGGTTTTTTTTGAAGACTAAATGAGTGAGTTCATGTAAAGTGCTCAGACTAGGACTTGGCGGGGCACAGCCTCTGGGAGAGTTGATTCCTTATCCCATTGCTGCCATTCATGCTCTTTCATGAGCTAAAAAGGTTTTGCCCAAGTGAATCATATGCTGAGACCTCGCTGAGCTTCTGCTTGCCTAGGTCCAACTAACCTCTTGGTTACAAACCCTGATTTCCTGTGAAATCAGTATGTCGTTTCCAGGCATTCTCTCCCAGACATCTCTGAACCTGCAGCTGCCAAGCTCCTTTCTATTTTAGTTTAAAATCACTAAGAGGCATGACTTGGTGAGAAATGTCATACAAACATGTCTCCGTTTACTCATGAACTCAAATATTTAGATTCTGAAGGAAGTGTAACATTTTCTTTGCTGTCTCTCTTTTTAATCACCTTGGAGAAGTGGAAGGATGGACAACCTCATACAAGAATGGAATCCCAAAGGAACAGATAGAGGGACAGAGATGAGGCAGAAAGTCCATCTAAGTAGGGCTCCCTTGTGAAAACACAAATATAAAAACAAAAATAAAATACCTCCCACTGCTTCAACATTGCTGTTCCACCAATGCCCCCACCATCCTCTCTAAAAACAAATGGAAAAAGCCAAGTGTTGATGACAGCCACTGGGGGTTAGAGAGTAGCCCAGTGTGGAGGAGGCATGCTCTTTCACAAAAGACAGCTCTGTTTTGACGGACAAGCTCTTAAAACAAAACCACGAGTAACCACTGTTTGTGTGTGTGTGTATGTGTGTGCGTGCACGCGCCCGCACACTAACCCATGTGAGTGCACGCATGTGCATGTGAATAGGGGGAGAGGGGCTCCACAGGAATCTGGATTTGATTTGCAGGAGTATGAATTGTCTTGAATGTTTTGAGAAATTTTGAGGATTTGGTGGATAGTTGAGAATTAGAAATTTTATTGGAGGGGCATTTAAGGATTAAGAGCTGGTTATTTGGGGAACATTTAGGTAGACTCCGTCCTTGGTTACTTTCATCAGTCTCTTATGTTTCCAGAAAATCTGAAGTTTTTTAAAGAGAAATTTGCTCCTGAGATTCAGGAGTAAATAGGAACATGGTCTTAACTGTAAAGAAAAGGGTAACTGAAACATCTAAACATGCTTAAAGTTTTCACACTGGACGGTCATACCTTCCACTCCAAATACTTAAGCTTCCATATGTTATACAAGAATTCTAGGACATTCTACTAACTTTTGGACTATATGAGACAATACTTTTTCTTTTTCTTTTTTTTACTAACTTAGTAGATGTGATTGGTATCTCATTTTCATCTTCACTTCTTTGATTAAGGAGGCTACACATATTTCTGAGTGCATGTCCTTTCCTATGATTCGTTTGTTCCTGTTGTTTTCATGTATGTATTTTGCAGTTTTAAGGGCTTTTTTTTCTTAGCAATTTATAAGTTGTCTTTTTCTTATTAGGGGATGTTTCAGACATGCAGAAAAGTAACCAGTCTATTTAGAACTCCTTTGTAAACTTCCAGATCCCACTTCCTACCCCCTCTTCCAGATGTGGGTAACCACTTATAGTTGCTATGTTTTCTGCTTCCTCATTTTAATATTTTTAGTCTTTGGTCATCACATACACACAGTATTGATTTTTAAGCTTTTTAACTTTATATGAGTGATAATATACTAAACTTAGCAGTCTGTACTTGTTCTCTTCAAATTCAACATCATGTTTCTGAGATATATTCACTTTAACAAACTCTAAGATCCAGCTCATTCATTTTAATGGCTAAATTGAATTCCACTGTATGGAAATATCAATAGTTACATTTCGACTCTGAGGGAACTTTTTACATGACTATATATGTGAACACTATTTCTGGCTGGAATGCATATATGTGGGCTAAAAATGTATTTCCCTGTCTTCTTATTTTAATTATTTTTGTTTTTATAGCAGTATAAACTTTTTAACAGTTACGTCTGTCAACTATTTTCTCTGTGATTTCTTCTATTGCTTCAAAGCTTACGATGTGTTCACTCCTTCGCAGAGCTAAAAAGTATTCATTCATGTTTTCGTTTACTTTTTGTTCCCTGTCATTTTTTTTCTCTTTTTTTTTAGTTTGATTTCTTTTGTTATGTTTAAAACTGGGGTGGGTGAGAGAAGTATAGTCGAAGTCTTCTACCAGCCTTCTTCCCATATAATAAATAGTTGTCCCAACAGATTTAAGTCAACCTTTCTTTTGCTTTGACTTCTTTATCCCATAGTACATTCTTATGTCTGATAAGATTTATTTCTGGGCTTTCTATTAAGTTGATATCTATCTATGTTTAATCTTACTTCAGTATTGGAATCCTATTTTATTGTTGT
This sequence comes from Galemys pyrenaicus, assembly GCA_019455555.1. Taxonomy (NCBI): domain Eukaryota; kingdom Metazoa; phylum Chordata; class Mammalia; order Eulipotyphla; family Talpidae; genus Galemys; species Galemys pyrenaicus. The sequence continues at coordinate 12,574,670 of JAGFMF010011381.1, forward strand.
TGTTTTAGAATATATTTCCAGAGCTCACAGCCTCCATTGCCCCTCTTTCTCAAGTGTTGATATTCCAACTCATTTTATTTCTTAACAATTTTATTAAAGCTTCCTTAGAGTTTCAAGGCAAACTGTGCTGAATGTTTGTTTTTTTTTTTCCCTGAAATTCTGTTTAAGCCACATATTAATTTGGAGAGAACTGACATTTTTTCCCTCTGTTTACTCTTCACTCCAAAGCAATTGCCAGTTAATTCCTTTCACTTTTCTTTTTATACAATCATGTACTTAAAATGGTATGTTGACTAGTTATTTGAAATATTCATCTTCTTTTTATTCTTATCTTGCATTATTCAAACTGATACTAATTTTATTGAGACCAATTTTCATCTGTATATTTCAAGTGAATGTGTTATATATGTCTTCAGGAAGTATTTGTCTTTTCTGTTGTCCTTCAGCATTTTATTTGAACCTTTATTTAAAGAGTCATATCCTCTCCTCATGACTATAGTGATTTATATCACTATTTAGTATAGTTCTAAAAACTATTATCCTTCTGGATTATTGATATTTTATGTATTGTTCTTTGTAGTCAACACATACAGTTCAATTCTTTTTTCCATAATTTTTGCATTTTCAGAATATCTATATATTTTTGTTTATATTTATTGGGTTTGGTATCAGAATTGTGTTGGCTTCATAAAGCACCCTGGATAGCTGTGCACGCGTATTGAGTGATACCGTAATTTCAGGTTTTCAGGTCTAGTCTCCTGAGTCCCAGTGGCTGAGTCCCAGCCACTAGACCACCAGGGGTTAGTGTCTCTTGAAACCACAGCAGGAACTTTGCAGCCCCTCAGGCAAGCAAGTGAGGAGAGGCAGATTTGTTTAGAGAAAGAAAAAGTTTATTGAGGAGAAAAAGAACAGAAATAAAGTGGGACTCCCAGACCAGTAGAACCAGGCCAGGGAGGGGCAAGAGAGCCAAAGTGGAGTCGTGTCTCAGGGAACATAGACCTTCTTTCCCTAATTATTCTTTGTGATTGGTTAGTTCTCGGTGGTCTCACTCACTGTCCTCATGTCTCTGCGCGCAGAACTGAGTCTCTGTGTCCCCCCTTATCTTACTTTATCTTCCTTGTTCCAGACTGTCGTGTTGCCCCTGGTGCTGGGGTGTTTGACTAGTCCCTTTGGAATCTCTTGTCCTTATCTCTGAAGCTTCTTTAACTGTCTAGAGGGCCCCATCTGTACTGTTCCTGAAGCTACCTAATTATCCCTAACCTGCCCTACTTGACCCGGCACTCAGAGGGACAGCAGTCGTTGTGCCTGTGTGGCTTCCTTCTGCCAGAGTGACTGGTCTTGTTCGTGAGTTTGGGTGGAGCAGGCCCATGCCTCCTCCCCTCCTCTTGGGATCCAGCCTGCCCACAGCGAACATGCTTTCTGGTCTACAGCTCTCACACATTCTTTGCAGAGCACGATCCATGTGGGGAGCATGTGTAACTCCTTGCTTCTATGGCAGAGGGTGTGGATCATTTTAATTCTAGGGTGTAGTTTTGAAAGATGTATGGTTGTCACATATCTAGGACCCACCCCCAACCCAGTACTTATTAGCAATAAAAATTTTGTTTTGATTTCCATCTGTCTAACTTCCTTGCTGATGTCTAAATTAATTCTGACTTTTAATAAGGAAAAAGGATTTTATAGGTTAGGCCACAACAGTCCAACATATGTTTAAGAGGATTTCCAAAATGAAGAATAAAAGGAAAAGAGAAAAAAAGCAATAGTCAAAAGAGAGAGGATGGTGATGGTTGAACAATCGGTGAATATACTAAAACCACTGAAATATGTGCTTCTAAGGGGTGGATTTTATGGTATACAAATTATATTTTAAAGATTTTTTTAAGCTAATGACTGAAGATATTTTTGAAATAATGGAAGTCATTAATTGTTTCAGAAATTACAGTATAAGTTGAAATATAGGCATCCCCAGGCATATCCTAATCCTTTTAGACATAGAAAAGATTTTTAAAAGCTTCCAGAAACATCATAATTTATAGAAGACAGATTGATAGATTTATCAACAGGAGTAGAAGACTATGGAATAATATCACAAAATACCAAAAACTAGAATTCAATATCCACCTAGATTTAGACCACTGGAAAAAAAATCAGGGTGAAACAAAGACTTCCTCAAATTTTGAGCTAGTTTACCATGAATATACCTTCACCGCACAAACCTAAAGAGAGTAGGAGGAAATAATAAGAGTAGAAATAGACCAAAGATAAGTCAGACTTACAACCGTTAAAGCCAATAACAGCCTCTTTGAAAAACTAGTACACAAATTTCTTTCAAGACTGGTCAAAAAAATGCATAAAATCAAAAATTGAGAGTAGAGAAAGCCTACCTAAGAATAAAGATTTTTTTTTAACTTTCTTTTTAAAGATTTATTTATCCATGCACACAAGCACTGGGGTACAGGCTTGAGGTATGGGGGTGGGGGGAGGGGGTAACAGGACTCACCAGAGACAGAGTAGGGAGCACAACAGGCAGACTGACTGAAACACACTGCTGAGAGGAGCAGCAGGCACAGCAGGAGAGGTCTGCTGTGTCATGTGGGTCCCCTCCCTGGCCAGGGATCGAACTCGTGCTCCAGTGGCTGTGGTTTGCTTCATAGTGCATTGCTTAACCCACTGCGCCACCAGGGAGGCCCAAGATTTTTTTTTTTTTTATATAAGACAGTTTTAACAAGTTACTAGGTTTGAGAATCTCAACAAAATAATCATTCATCTTAGAAAAATATAAATCATGAAAACAACCTTGGAACAAAAACTGTTGCAGTGGAAGGAGAGAATGTCCCAGCTGGTCACCCGTTGACTCCAGTCACATCAGCTGACCCCTGTTCTTCCACAAGCCAGCCACCCCAGCCCCAGCCCCCAGCTCCCAGCCCCCTGAATGTTAGCTACCACTGCTGTTCCCCAACGCTGATGCTTTTCCCCAGCTATCTTGCTGGGCTATTCCCTCACTTCATTTTTGCTCAAATATCATCTTCTCAAACAGGTCTTCTCTATGAAAAACCGCAAAGGACCACCCACTTCTAATCTCCATATCCTGTTTTACTTTTTAATAAGCTTTATAGAGATATGGCTCACATACCATACAGTCAGTCACTCATTTAAAGTCTACAACTCAATAGTATAGTATATTCTAGTATACTCAATAGTATAGTATAGTATATTGTGCAACTATCACTGCATTCAGTTTGAGAATATTTTTATCGTACTCAGAAGAAACCCTGTTTCCATTACAATCATTCCCCATTTCCCCTAACTCCACACATCCTTCCAGCCCCCCCTCTCCCTCCATTTTAGGTAACCACCAATGTGCTTTTTGTCTCTATGGAGTTGTGGATTCTGAACATTTCATGTAATTGAAGTCATACAATACTTTGTGACTGGCTTCTTCCACTGAGCATTAGGTTTTCAAGGTTCTTCATATTGTAGCATCTATTGGTATTTCTTTCTTTCTTTCTATAGCTGAATAATGTTGTGTGGATATACCACATTTTTTTTTTACCCATTCATCAGTTGATGGACATTCTTTGGGTATTATGAATAATGCTGTTATGAACATTTCTGTATTAGTTTTTTGTGTGGACATGTGTTTTCATTTTTCTTGGGTATAATAGCAGAATTGCTGGGTTAGATGGTAATGCCATGCTTAACCTTTTGATCAGTTGCCAGACTGTTTTCCAAAGTAACTATTCCATTATATGGTTCTATGCAAAATGAATGAAGTTCTAGTTCCTCTGTCTCCCCTCCAACATTTTTTATTGTATTTTTGATTACTTGCTTTATTTTACAAGTTATCACTTTCCAGCATACTATGTCATTTATTTGTTAAGTCTCTCCCTACCATGTAAACTATACAAAGCAGGAATTTTTTGCTTTTCAAAAATTAACTTATTGAGGCCTTTCTGGTGGTACAATGGATCAGGCACCACACTATGAGGCATCTGCAGCCACTGCAGCGCAAGTTCCATCCCCAGCCAGGGAGGGGACCCACATGGCACAGCAGACCTCTCCTGCCTCATCCGCTGTGCCCCTCAGCAGTGTACTTCCACCAATCTGCCTGTCCTGTTTTCCACTCTGTCTCTGGTGGATCCTCTCACCCCCCCACCTCTGACCTGTACCCCAGTTCTTATATGCATAATAAATTAAAAAAATAATTTGTTGTTGGTAGCACTAGAACAGAGGAAGTACTCAACAAGTATTTGTGGATTGGAATGGAATGAGTTTAGAGTAACCAAACCAGACAACAGCATAAGAAAGAGAAGTGTAAGTCTTCAGTTACCAAATGCAAAATCAACAATTTCAACAAAATACTACCAATAAAACAGATTAAGATCATAACAAAGGTATGTGTGCCTTAGTGAGAGGATATAACCTTGAAACTAAAAAAAAAACTAGCTAAGTATTTGCCAGCTACCAGGAAGCAAAGATTCCAAGGCAATCTGAAACAAAAAGTCACCACTGAATTTTGCTCATTAACTATGAAAGAAGCAAAAAAAAAGAAAGAAAGAAAGAAATCTGTTTGTCCTTCAGGAAGCCAGCAGACAAAATGGGTGCCAATCTGGTACCCAGTTCTATTATTACTTGGGTGGCTCACAGGTAGGCTTCTGTACAGTCACACTGGGTCTTACTAGAATAGGAAGGAAAAAATTAAAGAGGGAGGAAGATGGACCAACAGCCTAAAGGCTTAACACGGTGCCGGTTCTTGTGAACACAGTCAAGAGCCCATGTGCAGTGGAGTTTCGCTGCCACCTGTGGAGCCAGGCCATCGGCTATCCCAATGACCAGTCCATGCCCAGCAGGACCCAGCCACAGGCCAAGGTACTAAAGGACACCGTCCTGTCCCACCTATCTGCGGTCACTCTTGGAAGCAAAGAGGCTGGTACGAGGCCAACCAAATGGGAGGAGGACAGGGTTCGAGTCCAGAGGTGAGGATAGGTGATGGCGGATGAAGGGCTGCATAGCCAACAAGTCTAGCTGTGGAAATTGACGAGTACAATGTGGTATGTGTGATAGATTGGGAAAGAGGAGAGTAGAAAATGGCAGAGGATATAATTTCACATATTTGGTGCTGATTTTGTTTTAAAGTTATTTTTAAAAACTTTTTCTCCCCAAAGGGAGGTCTCTATCGAGGACCTGTAGTATGTTTTCAACCCCATCCATCTAATTTTTGCATTCCCACTGCTGGCAAGCAAAGCCCCAGGACAGTACCCAGTAAGTCGTTGTAATTTATAATTGGGTCCCCTTCCTTGGGTAGACTTTTCATATACGTCCATATCTAAGTCCAAACTGTCCTCCCACCTCTCCCTTTCTTCCTTAGGCTGCCTGGTGGCCCCTGGGGCAGGACCCTGAAATTCAGGGTACATCTAAACTCTGGCCTTTGGCTACTTCTCTGACTGCGCTGACCTTTGAAAGGAGGAGAAGCCAAAAAAAAAAAAAAAAAAAACCCACCCTTCCTTTACTCTTCAGTTGTCTTCCTTTACTCACCCTGTCACCTCCGTTTTCTACAAAACACATGTACGTTTGAAAAGAAGTCTTTCATCTGGGATGTGTTTTCTTTACCAAAGCAAGTGTGGGAGGGGGGAGGGTGAGGGAGGGTGGGGAAGGGGGCGCCAGAGTGCCCAGCAGCGGGAGCACCTCCAAAAACAATACACATCGGGTGAGGCACCGAGGGAAATCACTAAAGAAAGTAACTTGCGACTCCGGGAAGGCTGGGCCGCTCGCGGTGGGCAGTCCTGGGCGGCGAAGCAGGGCCGAGGGATGAAGGGGAACGAGATGGAGCGGGGGAAGGGCCGGAGGGGGGTGGAGGGGCGGGCCGAGCAATTCAATGGCGCTTTGATTTAACAACTCCAAGGCCTTTGAAAACATTTTGCCAAGAAAAGCTTGCCATCAACACGTATAATCTCTTATCAGAGGCCCCTGAAAGCCCGGGCCCCGGGGTTAATTCCCCCATCGCAATGAGTTTGAATCAGCTCTAAACCCGCAGTGACATGAAAGCGACCGAGCCCCGGCCGCACAGAACCCACTGCGATCCAACGACCGCGAGGATTACGGGGCCTGCTCCGCGGCGAGCTCGCCGGCGGGACGGGCAGGCTCAAAAGAAAAAGAATAATTAGGGATAATTGCTTGTGTCCAAACACAAGCATTAAGGCCCCCTGTTCCCCTTTAGGACTTTGTGAGCCAGAATGAAAGAGACACCCCCTGTTTTGACAGCTGGACTAGCAGCCTGGATCCGTGACTGAGGGAGGAAGCGCTCCCGGCTGCTGGGAAAACGGCCGCGTCGGGTCGCGGGTGGGCTGGGGACCGATCGGCCGCACGGGCAGAGTCCACGCGGGCCCGCTTTCGCCCTCGGACTTACTGTTGCTGCCGCCGAAAGTGGACTGTCGCCCCGCCCAGATGCTGCAGCCTTGGAAACGCCCTACCACCCAGGGGCCTGCAGGGGGTTTGGGCAGCTGGGCCAGTGACAGGCTACAGACTCCGGTGGGCGGAAGGTGGCACCCAGAGGTAGGTAGCTTGTTGCTGCCTGAGGGACATATGGTGACAGTCATCGTTTGCACACCAAGTCCCACGTGGTCTCTTCAGATCCTTCTACACTCAAAACAGGGACTATCTGGTCCCACCTCCTTTGCAGGGTGGACTGCGTCACATTTGGGGACACTTGTGTCCCAGAATGGCCCCAATCTCATTCAGCTGTACCCTTGAGGCTGAGGTCCCTGTAAGAAGGTGCCCTTGATGGCTAGGAAGTGATAGGAAGAGTAAACGCAACCAGGAAAACCAGTTTAATGTATCCCTGTTGCATCAGGGCTCACCAACCTGCAAGCTTGAGGCCGGCACCAAACTCTGACGACAATCTCACGGGCCACACCATTTTGGAGCTTCACTAGTTTGTCCTGAGCAACAGAGGAAGCCCCAGTGCCCACAAAAGCCAAGCCAGACACGGAGGAATCCTTGAAGGAAGGGGGTAGGGGACAAAAGTTGACTCATGACAGCGGGGCGCCAACTAGAGGCCAAGGGAGGGAGGGAGGCAGAGAAAAGCGAGACACTGAAGGAAAGAAACATGGTCTTGGAGACCACCCTACCACCTCGACCACCCAGGTGACGCTTGCAACTGCAAAACCTCCAGGCCTGCATGGCCCACCAGTCAAAAAGGGAGGCAGATTGTGGATCTTCCAGAGGCCCATCAGAGTATCGGCTGTTCTGGCTGGAGCCCCGGGGATGGGGGGGGGGGTGGGGAGGGGAAAGCTGGGGCAGAATCCACACCAGTGCCACCCCCAGATGCTGGGCCTGAGCTCTGGCTTCCAAATACGGATCATATGCGGGACTGCAGGAAGAGTGGGGAAGCAGCGCTGCGGACACACGGGCATGAGTGATTAATTAAAAGGAAACCACATCCGACAAGAAAAGAGTTCTCTGAAAGGAGCCGAGTCCGAGAGGAGCTCCCGACCCTGCAGCTGTGGCCCAGACGATCCTCCAGCTGCTGGCCCTCCCCACACAGCAGAAGACAAGCACTGGGCCCTGCAGGCCCACTGGAGGGGACCCAGTTTTGGAATACCTTGTGCTTTAGATAAAGCTCAAGGTTAATTGCCCTCTCATCCAGGCTTAAGACTGGGGGAGGTGGCTGGGGTGATCTCTGAGCCACCCACTGCCCCCAGCGGTGGTGATAGCTAGAGCCCCCACCCTGCAGAGCCTGCCTGAACTCATTGGGGGTTCGGAGTTTATATAGCAGAAACCCGGGTTAGTAAACCCAGCTTGGGTTCCCCAGATGTGACTGTGCTGGAGACAAAGATGTCAAGATCCTAAGATTCAGGTCCAGGCAAAACACACACTTGCCTACATTTTTCTCTCCTTGGTCCCACCCTATGGTTTGGGGGAAACCCAATGAGAATATTACCCAAGAGAGAAAGAATGCTATTTACTGCATATCTATTTTCATTTTACTTCCAACTGCTTGTTTATTAAAATGCCCTCTGCCTGCATGGATTAAATACAAAATAATGTATATAAGTATAGAAAGGTTTAAAATTTGTAATTGTAGGCTTCTGATAATTTTCTTGGCCAGAGAATAGCTGGAAAGATTCCAAATGAAGGAAGGTATTGTGTTTCTCCTCATACAAGGCTGACCTATCTCACTTCCCTTCTGTGAATATATGTCTGGAAATTAGAAAATGTGGGTTTGTGAGGAATGGACTTGTTTCCTTATGGACAAATGCATGCTGCTCTGAATCTGTGGGCTGCATCACACTTCTCCGATGAGGCCTGGGGGTATGGGCAACCCATGCTTTATTTATTTGTTGGGGGTGGGAATATTCTCACGACAGCAAGAGGAACCGTCCTGCTACTTTCTCCTGATTCCTAAACCCTCTTCTCTCTCCAGTTGCTTAATCAGGCTGCCCTAAAGAGAAGACTTGGGTTTGGGGTTTTGTTTCGTTTTTGAGATTTAATATGGTATACATTTCATCACGGCACACTGATTCAACAATATATAAAAGCCATGAAATGTAATATTCAATTTCAGAACCTCAGCCAAGAGATGAAATTATTATACCAAGGGGAAAAAAGATGCTTAGAACAATGAGTGCTTCCATCGAACCTCCACTTCATCCGGGTTGTAACACTTTTGCTTGAGTTGCTGTGTGGGCCAGTTCCCTTGGTGGGCTTAAAACAGGCGAGATAATCCGGAAAAGGTGTGAAAATAACGTAGGAAGTCTGAATCTGTGCCCTGCAAAAGTCGGTTACTCCATACTTCGTTCTCAGGCCACCCCCACAGCAGAATGGTAACCAAAGAAGTGCGCTTTGGCGGGAGGAGGGTAGCTTCCAGGCTGGGCTGGTGGGTCAAGCGGGGAGTCTGGGGCTCGAACAGGAAGAGGAGGGGATTTTTAAGATTAAAGAACAATTACGAGTCCAGAATTACTAGGGTCCCTCCCAGGGATTTAGACGCGATCGTTTAGTTGAAGGACCCAGAAGTGTAAACTTTGAGAGTGTCAGAGACTCACGTTGGGGGTTAAAAAATAATCTATCATAGTTGGCCCCGTGATTTCCTGCGGGGGCGGGGGTCAGAGGGGGGCGGGCACCAAACCACTCGGCCTGGGCGGAAGCGGGCTGGTTCTGCGAGGAGTGGGGGACTGGGCACTTGGGTGGAGAGGTTGCTCTGCCTAAGTAGGTTCGTCCTTGAGTTGGAACTTCTAAGGCGCTCCCCTAGAAGATCTGAGTGGCAAGATGTGAGCATCTTCTGATTAGAAACCCGGGCTAGCTTAGGCCCCTTCCAGTTCTGGCCCCGCAGCCCGGGAGCACCGGGCCTACTACGCCCTCAACAGGGCTGTGCCAGTGGCCCCAAGGCCACACCCCCGCAGGCCCGTTTCCTAGCTTGGGTTGCTTATGTGTCCAGGGAGTCCCGGCAAGCAGGGAACATTCGAGATTGCGTTTCCAGGAAGCGTGGGCCCGCTTCTTCCTCCCGCCAGAGAAGGTCGGGCACTGCGGGGCGGGTATCCCCCGTGGAGGGCCCTCTCTGGGGATTCTCCCGGCTAGGTTGGCTGGAGAGGGCAGCCCGCAAGATCTTTTCCGGGGGACGGTAAACAGGCATCACAAACCCATAAGACAGGACTGGAAGCCCATAAGCATCCTAGCAGTCTTCTGTCTAAAGGGAGTGGCTGAATTTTAAAATAAATCTCAAACTTCGCCATTTAGCTGATTTTTTCTCGTTTTCTAATTTTTTTAAAAGATTTATTTATTTATGCATACAAGCACTGGGGTACAGGCCAGAGGTGCAGGCAGTCAGAGGACCTGCCTGAGACAGAGTGGGGAGCAGAACAGGCAGACTAACTGAAACACACTACTGAGGGCAGCAGCAGGCACAGCAGGAGAGGTCTGCTGTGCCATGTGGGTCCCCTCCCTGGTCAGAGGCAGGGCTCGAACTCTTGCTGCAGTGGCTGTGGTTTGCTTCATAGTGCGTTGCTTAACCCACTGCACCACCAGGGCGGGCCCCTCGTTTTCTAATCTTAAAAAAAAAAAATCAAAGTTAGAAGAGAAAAGGCTAAAAAAAATGTTACCTGCCTTTGAACATCTCTGTTTCTCCAACGAACTACACATTCCCGCACAGCTGCATTGCTACGGCAACGAAACACCTGTAGGGTTTGTTAGACTACATGGCAATAAGAGCTTTAGTTTCAAGAGTAGATACTTTCACCAGTGTCCCTATGTTTTTTATGCACCTGTGTGTATCTATGTATATATTTCCTATAGTCCCTACTGCAAGATTTACTGCTTTCTAAAATTCTGCACAGATAAAGCCCTGTATCTGATCACGTATGCAAGGCTAGAGTGTGCATGGTCTTCCACAAGGCCAGTTGAAATACTGCTTTCTTTTAGTTTTTATTTAGAACCTTCAAAACAGGAGCAAACTCTGCTTTTAGAATGGAGCCACTCTCGTGGTGAAAAGATGACATGCATAAATTGTATTTACAACGGAATGTTTAGCATTCATTTCTTTCTCTAATGTAACCTGACTTCAGGGCATGGAGGTTTCAGTACTTGGAGGGGCCTTTTAGGCAGAGTCAGTTCTTGCTCCCAGAGCAGGGCCTGTTGCTGTAAAACACTAAATCTGGACAGATTTACACAGAACAGAAGCTTTCATTTCACCCTTCGAATTCCAGTCAAACAGCTTTGGGATTTTGTCTGTGTTCCAGATCCCTTGAATGTTTTCCAGGTTGTATGAGCCCTAGCTTATGGCAGCTCAACCAAAGTCATGACATTATTAGACGCTGAAATGAATTGTGTCCGCAGGTATTTTCTTGTTGTGTCACATTGTGGAACCAAGGCTTTATTTCAAAGGTGTAACTGCTACGACATTGATGAATCACTGCATACATTCATGATAAAAATTTGAAGTTGGATTTGTAAGTAAACAGATACATTGGTTTATTTACGGCCTTTTACTTCTGTCTCCATACAATTGCTTTATTTATTTTCTAAGCGATAATTGATATGAAGACAAAAATAAAGGTTTTCAAGATCATTTTGGAGACACTATCTGAATAAAATGGATTTCTTCCCACTAAGACTGGCATGGGTTTGCTTCTAACTTTGCAGCGAATGACTAGTATTTACATTGGTACAAAGAATACTCAGAAAGTTGCTCTCCTCTGCTGCTAATGAAAAATTTACCGCATTTCATCTAAGTGAAACCCAGGAACTCTTTATCTGGACTGCCAGGCATATCACAATTAATGAATAACGTTTAAATGTTGATTGGGGAGACTGGAACTCCTCTGGCAGACCCTGGCTTCCCAGAGTTCGACTCCCAAGATGGTTACAACTAACTACAAATACAATTCAGGACATACTTTGTAAAAAAAAAAAGATGTGCGTCAAATACAAATGTATGTTCTTCAAAAGCAATGAAACTCACATTACCAGAGTTAGGACAGAGAATAGACTTTAAAAAATTCTCTCTGATGCTATATCCATTCATACCTTCTGTGATAATTAATGACTTTTTCCCACATGAATTTAGTCATATATATTTGAAGCTTGGTATAGCCAGACATATACCAACATTTAGCACCCCCCAAATCCTGAAATAGTTAGTGAACCACCTACAGCACTCTTTCCCCCACACACCCTGCTTGTGGAGAATAGTGGAAAGTACAATGTACTGAGTTAAACAAATATTTAACTTGCTCCATGTCCAAGGCAAATCAGATTGCAGACCAACATATGAGCTTCAGCCTAGGACTGGAGACATGGCCTCAGGTTGGACCTGGGGGTGGATGATGTGTGTGGTCATTGTTGGAGGTGGGGTGGGAGGTGCAGACAGACTCTGGGTCACACAGCTTCTCAAAAACTGTGGACAGACTGATTTCTACTTTATTCCAGAACCCATCATGGTTAAGCTCTCTAAATATGGTTGGTTTAGATTCAGAATTCAAGTTCTTTTTTTAAAAAGATTTTATTGTGCATACAAGAACTGGGGTGTAGGTCAGAGGTGTGAGAGTGATAGGAGTCACCAGAGACAGAGTGGGAAACAGAACAGGCAGATCTACTAAAATATACTGCTGAGGGGAGCAGTGGGCAAGGCAGGAGACATCTGCTGCCCCATGTGGATCACCTCCCTAATCAGGGGATCAAACTCATGTGGCAGTGACTGCGGATGCTCCCTGTGCCACCAGGGAGGTCCCCAGAATTCAACTTCTTAATTGTCTGGCTGGCTGAGTTCCTTTAGGGCAGGAACTGTGACTGATTGCTTTGGGGTTCCCCACATTTTACTGAATGCTTGATATGTGGTAAACATTTGACACAAGTCAGCTAAATCACTTATATCATTGACGATCCCCTTGGTTATGGTATTTGGGTCTTCAGGTGTTTGGATATTTGTGCTGTCCATTTCTAGCCATTAACCATGTGCACTTGGGCTCTCCAGATCTGGTAGTTCAGTGAATATTGTTATGTGTACAAAATGCATGCTCAATTTTGGAGACTTAGTATGACGACAAGAATCTCTCTTTAATAATTTTGTATTAAGGGGCCTCCCTGGTGGCGCAAGGGGTTAATCACCACACTATGAAGCATCTGCAGCCACTGCAGAATGAGTTCAATTCCCAGCCAGGGAGGGGACCCACATGGTGCAGCAGACCTCTCCTGTCTTGCCTACTGATCCCCTTAGCAGCATATTTTGATAGATATGCCTGTTCTGGTTTCTGTTCTGTCTCTGGTGAATCCTTTCACCTCCACATCTCTGGCCTGTACCCCAGTTCTTGTGTACATAAATAAATATTTTTTAAAATAATAATTTTGTATTGAGTATACACTAAATACTTTAGATTTATTTTGGTAATTAAAAATATATCTATCTCTAAGGTGATCTCCAGAGCCCCGGTCAAGCTGCTGGTGGTATTCATGACCATATATAACATGACCCTCCCCCAGAATGTAGTTGGCTGAACTTAGTGGCTCAATTCTAACAGATAGAACATGATAGGAGTAATGGAATATAGCGTCCGTGTTTAGGTTACAAAAGATTGCAGCTTCTGACCTGTAGTGTTTCTTCTGTCCCTCTTAGCTGGCTCCCTCTGTATCTCTCTTCCTATCTCAGAGTCCAGGCACCAGTAAAACAAACTCTCAGGCTGAACATGCTAGTGGAGAACCACCTGGAGGATAAGAGGACACGTGCAAGAGGCCTGAGGCATCTCAGCCAACTGCCAGCACCACTGCCAGCCACATGAGTGATACTTTTGGGACACAGACCCACCTTTCACCCCAGTCAGTGCTTCAGAGGAAGGAGCCTGGCCAAAAATTTGGCTGCAAGCTCAGAAGAAACCCTGAACCAGAACAATCAGCTAAGCCACACTTTCATGCTGACCCACAGCGAATGTGAAATAATAAATGTATGTTTTTAGCAAGGTTTTAGGGATATTTGTTATATAGCAATAACTAATACACTTATTAAAATTAACTTGTTTCTTTTTGAAATGTGGCTACTAGAACATTGTTAATTACATGTGTGGCTCACAGAATTTTTCTGTTGGACAGCATGGGTCTCTGGCTCAGAGGAGGCAAGAATATATCAGGCTTAATTTGGGACTTTAGGGACTCAAATTTAAGATATAGAAAATAATGAGCTATTTAGGTATAAATCTAACGAAATGTATTATAATCTGTAATCCCTTAGCTAAACCAGTTTATGATATTTACATATTAAACAGCTGTGGAATGAGAGTCAAGGGTTACTCTATTCCTCACTTAGCCCCCTGTTAACTGGACACTGTACCCACAGAGACTGCATATAATGTGTCTTCCAACTCTAAGAGTTTATGATTCAACAACTGCTCATTCCCTCAGTTTCTTGCTACAGAAGAATAACAGCTGAATATATAATAGCTGGTTCAGTGTTTCTTGTGATAATAAATCCGGAGTTAGCAACTCCACTTGTCAAAAAATGGTCTTCTAACCAAGAATGGTGAGTGGGTCATTCTCCAGCATACCTTAACATCTCCCACAGTCCCCTGTGCCCCTTCATAGTCCATCCTAGAGTTCTTGCATCTCTGTTCTTCACTGCTCCTAACCTCTAGGACATCAGAAAATTGTGTTTTCATTTATCACTTTGTGGATTAGTTTGAGTTGGGAAGAAATGAAGGACTTGGCTTTCTATTTATTTGTATTTTCAGAACCACAGAGAGCCAATGTGATAATTAGAAAAATATTTTAGAAAACCATATTTCTATTGGATCTTATTTTCCCAGTAAAGTGACAAGTTCTCATACTCTTTCAATGGCTAAACATATGATAGTTTCCATCTTTGAACCAGAAAGTCATCAACTTGAGTTTCCTTTGTTTTGGCTACTTACAGATAATCATGGAGTAGAACCATGTTGCAAGCTTGAATATCATCTTCTGTCAGTTTTGTCTGCATTTAATTAAGAAATTCTCGTCCTTATATATCATAAATGTATTTTAGTTTGAAAGTGTGATTATAGATGTAATACATGATACTTCAAAGGGAGATGACTTCTATAGTAATATTTTGACCAGAAGTGTAGAGATGACTACAAGGCTAATACTGTTAGTTCTGATGACTTAAAAATGACCCTTGATCAATGTTGCTGAACATAGTCCAGCTTTGGACTTAAGGGTGATTAAGTAAGAGGCAGGGTCTGCTATCCCAGCCACCGTGGCCTAAATATTGGTGACTAATGTCTACTCTGAAATGTTGTAAGAAAGTTAAACAGGTTAGTAATATAAATATGGATTACTTTTTTTTTTTAACAATTTTATTTATTTATTTTTGTGTGGAAGAACTGGGGTATAGGCCAGAGGTGCAGAGGAGGGGGTAAGAGGATTCATCAGAGACAGAGCAGGGAACAGAACAGGCAGATTGACTGAAATACACTGCTGAGGGGAGCAGCGGGCAAGGCAGGAGAGGTCTGCTGCGCCATGTGGGTCACCTCCCAGGTCAGGGATTGAACTCGGGCTTTCATGGAGATAGCACTGAAACTTAATCCTCAGGCCAAGAGGGAGGCCCTCATAAGGATTACTTTAGCAAAGGACATTTATAATTTTATTAGATTTAATAGTGTAGTAGATGTTAGGTTTTCCTTTAGAGGTGAGTTTCAGAAAGCTCTGGTGAAACAGTAGAAGTAATACCTATGACAGTAGTTACTTATATTAAGACAACAATTACCAATCAGAGCTTTGTGTTAAGTGACCATTTTTATTCTAGTATTTGGTTTTCAATGCTCTAAATCTACATAATTTTTTCCTAAATAAAATCTTTAGTGTTTATCTAAGTATACAAAATAAGAAAATCAGATGGTACCAAAGCTTTTCCAAGTTTCAAAATAATGGGATTAAAGTCGTGTGTGTGCTATTCTGTTTTCTATAGGCTCTAACTCCAGACATTGCTTCATAGAACTAAGCAAGTTGGCTTCCAAATGTACTCAACATATGCTTCTGATAACTTTCTGAAACAAATAATGAACAGCACAGTATGTTAGCGGTATGCTTATTTAAATTAATGCCCAAGAAGTGATGGTTCTTAGTTTCTCATTTCTAGTCTCATTTTAAAACCAATTTTCTTTGCTTTACCATTTGATATTAGGCAATATTTTTCCAAATCTTGACGAGTCTCCCCCCCCCCCCCCCCCCCCCCCCCCCCCCCCNTTTGATATTAGGCAATATTTTTCCAAATCTTGACGAGTCTCCCCCCCCCCCCCCGCCACACACACACTTGAAGGCCCAGTGTAAAGAAAATAACCTTCTAAATAAAGCAAGCCATTATTTTTACTAGTGAGAAATTCTGTCACTTTCTTCAGGGAATGGTGATTTATATTATAAAGGTTTAGAGCTCTTATCTTCAGCTCTTGGAATGCCATCAAACCTTTTCAAGTCTTTGCCTCTTCTTTAGTCCTCCTCCTCTTTTCTCTTTCCTCCTCCTTTTTCTTTCCTCCTCCTCACCCTTGTCCATCTTGCACCCTTCCCCAGCCATACGCAATCTCATTACTTTTCCTTCTCAGTAGCTCTCTCTCCGAGGTGGACCCTCTGCTTTGGGTGATTCTGCAGCATTTGCAGGCCTGTTTCTGTTCTGAGTCTTAGAGTAATCTGGTCTCTGGTGAACAATTCTGTCCCTTCCTCTGCTCTCCCTCGCCCCTCCCCCACTCACACGGCATACTCTTTGTTCCTCTCTTCCTTGCTGACCCCAACAGCAAGGAGAATTCTCCAAGGGACTTGCCAGATAGATCCAGTCTCAGCCACGAAAGTGCTCACAGAACTGGGAGAGGAGGAGGGAGGGCTTATCGGGACCTCCATTAAGGTGAAAGACAAGAAGGGTTCACTATAGCTTTGAGCGTGTGCTGGATGCTTCTAGTTGTCTGTCCAAAGTCCTGCCTGCTACTCCACCAGTGCCCCAAGGCACTCCCACATAATTTGCTATTACCAGCCATGAAAATATTTTTCTAATTCCCAATTGAAGCTCCACCTTACAAACAGGGGCCTTTCAGTGCAATCAGGATCAAATAGGCGTGTGGCCATGATCCTGTCGCTTTGAAAAGGTGATGAGGGGCACAAGAGACTATCATCCCTGGGTAATTTGCCATAAGCCTCTGTGTGGATCCCTTTGTTTAAGAGCCAGCATGTGATCCCCACAGATGACTGACAAGGGCAGACTTGTAACAACATTATTTCGGGAGGCTAATAACCAGCCATCATAAATTCCTGTTTTAATAGTTTATTGCAGGTTGTAGACTATTGACAATGACTTTATTTTACAGCATGAAGGAAAATAGTTCCTTGTTGCTGCTAGTCTCTAAAACCACTTTAAGACTTTTTAGTACCCTCAGAGAAAACCTAGTCTTTCATGAAATGAATCATAAATAGCTAAGTTAAGAAAACCACTGTTAAATAGAAAGGGAAGAGAAAGAAGAAATACCTGTCTGAGATACAAAAGAGATGCTCTGGGAGCTCTTTGCAGGCAAATAACCCAATTTTCATGGCCATCCTGCCACATCTTACTTTCCTGGGTGATAAATGAAATTGAACAAAGAAGCAGCTCAAAGCCTGAAGCATAACTATGTAGAGAAATGAAAATGAGTTAGGAAGTGGCTCGTTCTGTGAATTCAGTAAGAAACTCTGGGTTTCCTTTTTCATTTCTCGTTCTATGGGCAACCTGTCACTTCATTTCTGATTCCTTATACTGATAAAGAGATCATAGTTTTTTGTCAAAAAGCTCATATCTTACGAGGATCCTGCATCTTGACTTCAAATTTTGCTGCAAGAGAGCTTTACCACACCAGTTTCAGACCACACACCAGTACCTCTGCTGTAAATGGTCCTAGGAAATACAAAATAATTTTATAGATGTTTAATTAGAGCAGAGAGTTTATAAGAATATGTCATCTAGTTTTCTTTTCTTTCAATAGTGTGTTATATTTTACTGGGAAAATATATTCCTAAAATATCTTTTTGAAAAAACAATTTTCATAAAACATGCAAAAGAGTTAAAACCATGTGAGTCAGGTACATATGCGGCTAATAATATTTTTGATATATCTCTCTGCTTAATCATTAACTTTAAATGCCATATAAGAATTTGTAATCCACAGTAAATTATTTCATAGGAATAATTTAAGAGGGCTGCTGGCTAATGTGAAACATTCTAGTTTCCACCAGCAGTTGGCTGCCAAACATTGTAAAAAAAAGAAAAAAAAAAAGAACCCCAGATATAAGTTGACATAAATTATAGTGAATATAAATCTGTAATGATCAAGTGGCGGTTAGAGATTATTGCATTTAGGATATAAGGAAAAAACATATTAAACACCATGGAGTCTTTCCAGGTCCCATTTTACATATTAGGAAACTGGATCTTTAAAAATCCCGTCAAAACCTTTTAACTTCTTTGTTTAATGCCCCAGACTCAGTGTCCTATGTTTCATAATATATTGCAATAGTTAGAGTTTATTGAGCATAGAAAATAGAGTGGAAATCATATTTTAATTACCAGAGAGCCTGCCTAAGCTCTATTTTTAAAATATAAGTGAGATAATTTTTAAGCTAAAACTTTTAATTTTTTTCAAGTGTTCTCAGATTATCCTTTTTGTGGCAAAAATCAGAAAAATGCAAAGTGATAATTATCCAAATGTTATGAGACTTCCTTCACTCCTTTTCTGATTGTTCGATTTTCTGCAAATCTGGAAACCTCTGAGTGGAAATAATGTTCAGATTACAAAAAGCAACAGCACATGAGTGAAATCAGGCAGAAGTGACCTGACAGGGAGGCAGAAAACAGAAACAGTGACATGTAGCCACGCAGATGGCCCGTTATTCAGGTAGAAATCTGTAATTAGCTGAGTTTTCTTTTTTGTTTTGTTTTGTTTTTTTCACTTTCAAGAATTCCTATACCGTGCAGGGGGAAATAGTAAGTCTGGTTGAAAACATTAATTCCCTTTCTAAATCTTCGTCCTTTCCTTCAAGATGTGACTCCAAAGGAAGACAATTACGTCAAAGAAGGTTAGAGGCTTAATTCTGAACACTGTCTTTTAAGCACATTCTAGAGGCCTATTAGACATCATGTAAACTGTAGACAGCAGCGATTCTACCACCCCAATACTTAACATCTGTTTACCAGCTTCTTGGGAGCAGAAATGGAGACATATGTATTTTAACATATTCCAAGAATATAGTCACAGGGGAAAATCTACCTTTCACCATATATGGCCATTGTGCAACTCTATCCAATAACTCGACGCAGATATTTATGTAGTATCTTTACTCCCTCTTCCCCTAGGTTGGCAAAGGTTTAAGGAAACACTTTGGGAAGGCCCCTGCAAAGTCAGCCTTTTAAACTATGAATGGTGCTGATAGAAAAAACTGAAATGCTTTCACGAGCACCGATTGGATCATCATCCTGTGGGCTGTGTCAGAACATTTTCTTTTTTTTTTTTTTAAAGATTTATTTATTTATGCATACAAGCACTGGGGTACAGGCCAGAGGTGTGGGGGGGTGAGAGGATTCACCACAGAGA
>JAGFMF010011381.1:12593888-12666364 GCA_019455555.1 Galemys pyrenaicus
CTCCCTGGCCGGCAGCAGGGATCGAACTTGTGCTGCAGTGGCTGCGGTTTGCTTCATAGTGCGTTGCTTAACCCACTGCGCCACCAGGGAGGCCCTGTGTCAGAACATTTTCTATCAGTCTTTCTAAAAATATCTATAGTCACAAAACTTTGTTGTTATGACATATACCGAACATTTTATTTGTGCCAGTGGTTTTTTTCAGTAAGTTGTGATTTTGGTCCATTTCTTTGGAGACTATGCTCTTGGATTCCAGTTAAGGACAAGATCTGTAGGATAAAGTCAACAAGGGGTGATGTTTTGTAAGGGAATTTGGGGGACTTTGGGGAACTGTCCAACACAGCTATTGAATAGATTAAAACCTGGATGAATGTTAGGGAGGGGAAATACAACTAATAGAATTTTAAGAGTGGAAGTTCAAAGAAGGGTGTTAAAAACAACACTTAAAAATTTCATAAGTAAAAAACCAGTTTTTCATGATTATAATTTGCATAAACCAGTGCTTGAGGATTGTTAAGAACCAGAGAGCAGGTCCGAGAATGTAGCCAAATAAGAAACGATGATGTTTTATAACAGAACTTGAATGGCGTCTGGAGGAGGGGCTCAGAAGGAAGGCCTGGCTTCCAGTGCTGCTCCACTCTTACTTCCACTTTCTGACCGTGGCTGTCTCCTCTTCAGAAAGAAATTGAGATGATAATATTTTTCTTTCATACCTACAGTGATTATGAAGATCAAATAAGAGAACAAATATAAAGTTGCTTTGACAACTGTCAAATATTACAGAAGCACAGATGCTATTTTTACTTATTTCCAACCATTCTGCAATATAGCATGGCATTTTTATGTCTGTCAATACAGGGATCCCACTGGGAACAGAATAATCAAAAGAAGGTTGTGCCTGCACTCCAGCTCTGTGGAAGGAGCCTTCTTGCATTAAGGAGGGGCCCCCCTGAGCATCAGTCCCTGCTCCCAATGACCGCTCTGTGTTGAAGCGTTCACCAGAACACTCACCCTCAGACAGAGGCTTTTATGACCTCTCCACCTGTGGTGACCCGCTCCTGTCAGTAATAAAAGCCCTTCTCAGCACCTCCAGGATCAGCGTATCTGTTGGAGAACAGAGAAGTTCCAAATGGCCAATGCTGCCCAGCCTGTTCTCTCTCAGCGCAACACCTGTGCATTCATTGCTCATTATGCAGCTCACCCTTCCTGCACGACATATTATATTTAAAATGTGTTCAGGGCCTCTCTGGTGGCGCAGTGGGTTAAGCAACACACTATGAAGCAAACCATAGACACTGCAGCATGAGTTTGATCCCTGCTGCCAGCCAGGGGAGTGACCCACATGGCGCAGCAGACCTCTCCTGCTGTGCCCGCTGCTGCCCTCAGCAGTGTGCTTCAGTCGATCTGCCAGTTCTGCATCCCACTCTTGTCTGGTGAATCCTCTCACCTCCCACGATCCTGGCCTGTACCCCAGCTCTTGTATGCATAAATAAATAAATATTTAAAAAAATAAATAAAATGTGTTCAGTGAATTATTACCTAAGGGTGATTTTCAGCCCCAGGAGGGAAAAAGCCCTTAAAAATGTTAACTATCTAGAGCATAGAGCTTAACATTCTGGACTCCAGGATGATAAGCCTATTTAGATTTTCTCCAAATTCTTTAAGGCTAATGCAACTTCTGAAAGCATCTCTAATTATATGTGGAAATGGTAGACGCAAGAAGGCCAGATTAAATTCACAGATCATCCCCAAATTTCATTTTAGCCATCAGCGTGGTTCTTTTCCCATTGAGCCCAGCACAAGGACAAGACTAGCAAGGCTGGCTGGAGTTACAGGCTCTCTGTTCTCCTGCCCACCCTCTGGTGGAGATGGTAATGAATTGCCCAAACGGCCAGAAAAAAAAAAAAAAAAAAAAAAAAAAAACTGAAGCCAAAAGACAGGAAAGCGGAAAAAACGGGGCCTGGGCCACTGTAAAGTTAGAAAAGCAGGTGCTGGGAAACTCAGGGGCCCCAGGTGAAGAGAACCGTGGACCCCTGCCCTGGGGTCTGGGCCTCAGTTTCCTTCCTAGGCTGCAATGTTGCCACTGGCTCCCCGTGGCAGGCGTGTGTCCGTGGCAGGGGCCACTGTCATCTGGGTCCTCTCAGGGCTCACAGCGCCAAAGCAGAGCTGGACTGTCCCAAACACTGTCCTCAGTCGAATACAGCCACTCACAGGACGAGGAAGGCAAGACAGAGGCTCTGAGTCAAGGACTACTTTGTAAATCCCACTGGCCTTCACTTTAGTCCTTTCCCTCCTGGTTTCTTTTTTCTGACTTGGTTTATTAATACCAGAAGGGCAATGTTTCACAAAATTGTTTCTGAACCTAAGTCTAGTTTGAATGCGCCCGGATATTTTACACTATAGGCAAGTTGTTGTTGTTTTTTTCCCAAGATAATAACATCAGTGAAACTAACCAACACAAGTCATTTTATTTTTTTTTAAAGATTTATTTATTGATGCATACAAGAGCTGGGGCACAGGCCAGAGGTGCAGGAGGTGAGAGGATTCACCAGAGACAGAGTGGGGAGCAGAACAGGTAGATGGACTGAAATGCACTCCTGAGGGGAGCAGCAGGCGAGGCAAGAGAGGTCTGCTGCGCCATGTGGGTCCCCTCCCTGTCCGGGGATGAACTTGCGCTGTAGCTGCTGTGTGGAAGCCCCAAGGTGAAACACTCAACCCCTTGCGCCACCAGGGGCCCAACACAAGTCAGTTTAGAATCAAGTTTTTCAAAAGGCGAGAATATTTTATTATACACCTTATTGTCTACTGGTAAAAACCCACAAAGATGCAACAATTTTTTTTATCCATAGGATATAGTTTATTTTATGTATATCTTTTATATCATTGTGTATTCCCCATAAAATTCCCACCACCTGCTCACCCGTGAACCTTCACCATAGTCCTTTGTGCTTTTCTCTCCCCTGTGTTGAGCCCTATTTCTCCCCCTGCCTAAGAGAATGTCTCTTATTTATGGTTGTCTGCTAGTTTTATTATTATTATTGTTATTTTTTTCCCTGATCCCTTATTTAGTTCCCTATAGTTCTCCTATAAGCGAACCATTTGATATTTTTCCTTCTGGCTTATTTCATGACCCCGTCTAGTGCCATTCATGCTGCTGCGAATGGCCTGAGTTTATATTTTTTGATTGCCAAATAGTATTCCAACTAGATGCATATATATATATATACCACGTCTTCTTGATAGTTATCTATTTTATTGGGCATTTGGGTTGCTTCCTTATCTTGCCTATTGTAAATAGTGCTGCAGTATACACAGGGGTGCAGGTGTCCTTTTGAATGTTTTTGTGTCCTTTGGGTAGATTCCTAGGAATGGGACAGCTGGGTCATATGGGAAGCTCCGTTTTTAGTAGTTTGAGAAACCTCCACACAGCTTTCCATAGTGGTTGGACCACTTAAGATGCAACTTGATTTGTGATAGGCTTCTCTCACTCCTCCTTTTCCTGGGCCATTCCGGTTATGTTTGAGCTCTCTAGCTTAGAATTTATGGCTAGTTTTGCATCAGATGCCTCGGGAATTCAATTTGGAAATGGGAAAAAAAAAAAGAGCAGATGATCCGATGAAGGGAAGAGACCAGGATTTACCCTAACTTCTTGGGGTGGAATGATGGAAATCTGTGGAAGTATGCACTGAGATAAAAGAGCTGGCATGGAGGAACAACGTTTGGAGAAAACAGAAAAAGAAACGGTGTCCATCAAGTCAGATATAAAAAGCTGACTCCTGAAGTTACACTTTCTGATGCACTGAGCTCAAGATTTGCATAATTGATTTATGTGCTAAATGACGTTATTCATAACACTTTCAGGTATAAGTGTCTGCAAAACAAGGGTAACACCCTGTCGCCTTACGCTGGAAGGGTGAGTTCGTATTTTAGGACAAAAGGGGCGCGGGGTCCAGCTTGCCACCTTCTCTGATGGAAAGAAGGCTGCAGAGATGGTAGCAGGCTCGTGAGGGCTGCGGGGGCCTCTTTGCCAACACAGTCGGGCGCGCTCCCCCAGTCCATCGAGAGCACCCCGGCAGCGGCAGGAGGGTGCGGCCACTTGCAGGCTCCAGTGAGTGGGTGGCCCGGTGCGTGGGAACTGGCTGCCCAGACGGCTGGCCGCGGACTCTCTCCCGGCGTCGCTGCTCCTGCGCTGGGGTCGCCACACCAGCGCTCTTTCCCCTCGGGTCCTGGCAGCCTGCGCGGCTCCAGCTCCCTGCGGCAGAGCCGCCCCCGCGCGCCACCGATCCTCGGCTGGCTGGCGTCCTTGGGCCTTCTCTCCTGCCCTCCTGCGGCCATCGGAGGGAAAACACCTCAGTGACCAGGCTAGCCCGGACTGCGGTCGCTGCCACCTCGACGGCGGGCGAGCGTGGGTTTAAGTTCGGGCTGTGCAGGAAAGGCTGCCTTCCGAGGAGGCAGCGGTAATTCCTGCGGAACCGAGATCCCCTAGGAGTTTCCAGAAGGTTCGGGCAACGCCCCGAATGCCTCCTGTACTTGCCCACTTGCAAGAGTGTTTACCCAGACCAGTGAGGACTAGCGGGAACCCCTCTCCTAGCCGACCTGGCTGCCAGGTTGACAACAGCTTGATTATTGAAGGAGGGCGGTGGGCCTGCCAGGTGCAGGTGGGAGCTGGACAGGCCCGGGGAGGATCGCCTGCTGTCTGAGGTTTAAGGTCACGCGAATATTGTAGCCCCAGCCCTTGCAGATCTGGGCTAAGGTGTTTATTTCACTTTAAGGACCCCTTCCAGTACCTATACGAGCCTAGAGGGAGTTACAAATGATTTCCACATCCTGGCAGCCCATGGGTGCATGGCCTTTCCCGCCGCCAAGCCCGCAGCGAGATTTTTGCCTGCCAGAAAATGTGTTTCTCATCCAACATTTCTCACACGAGGACAAAATATAGTGCGTCTAAAAATGGTGAACTTCCTGTCTGGGCTTCCCTCACCTACTCTGGTTCCCCACTTAGGAATAGGACTTGAGCAGCAAAGATCAGTTGGAAACGGTTTTCCTTTGTCCGTCCCAGATTTTTGCTGCTTCAGTGTCCCATGTCAGGTGAAATTATTCATGAGACTGTGAGCGAAGTTGATAAGTCTTACTCCTTCCCCCTAGAAATTCCAAGTGGGTTTAAATCACTCCCGGGTTGCTGCGGGGCTCTGTGTTTTATGGGCGTTCTCTAGTGGGCTTTGAAGTATTTGCTTACCAAATCTGTTTCTTGACTTCCAACTCCTGAATAAATTACCCACCCCTTCTGCTGCCACTGCCCCTGCCCCCTGAAGTGTGAGATGTTCTCGGGACAATAGCTTGGAATGGAAACTCTGGGTCCTGTCAGTAGCGTTCCTGGTACACACATTTGCAACATGCTTGGTGGAGAGATTTCAAATGGCTAATGAAATAGGCAAGGGATGGAGGCCGGTCGTTATCCTGTGCACAGAGGCACCCCTTGGTCACAGGGTCACTTAACTAGTACCTCAAAGCTGGTTTCCTTGTCAGAGAAAAAGACGCCATTAGAATTGTCATTCGGAGAACACATTAAAATCCTGGTGTTGAAAACATCTTGGAGCTTCTTTAAGAATTGCCACTTGCCAGGGGTTAGTGCTAATTGACATCAGACAGGTCTGTTGCAAAGACTGTGAACTTCTCTTTATGCTGTTGTTTGTAGAAAGGCTACAGAGGGTAAAGGCAAATGGGCAGCAAAGACCCATCTGTCAAGTTCCTTACAACAGCATGGTCATCCAGCCGTCTGTGCGAGCGGCATGGGCATGGCTAGCGTGCTTACTTCTGCATCTGCTCTTCCTGTCCCCACACCTAACATGCCACAGAGATCACTGTTTCCTTATTCCAGCGATCTGTTGAAGAAGGAATTTAAAACTCCCTGGGAGATTCCAGAGCAGCTACTTCTGGGCTCGAGATTTGTCACATTACTAGGATTCACCTCGCCAGAGGCCTCAGCTACATAAAGATTTCTGACTGTTCCGCTGGGCCTTCCCAGGCAAGGACCCCGTCACCCTTTTCTTACTTAGAACTTTAGTAAAACAACATCATTATCAACAACAAAAAGCAAAACAAACAAATCAAAATATAGAAAGCATAGACATCTGGCAGGCTTACAAAGCACAGATTTCTTACCCTAAAATAATTCAAGCCTGCCACGGACTTGGCTGGTCTTGCCTCTGGCTGCTCATGGCCTCAGATTCCGGGTCACCCATGCCACTGCTGCTTCATCAGAGGGAGGACCCGCTGCCACGCTGCTCCCTGGCTGTCTTCTTGGGGGGGGGGCGGGGAAGGCCTCTTACTTAACTGGGCACCCCCCCCCCCCCCCCCNCTGGGGGGGGGGGCGGGCAAGGCCTCTTACTTAACTGGGCACCCCCCACCCCCACCCCATGACCGCTGAGCCTGGAAAAAGTGTTTTCCAAGCTGGTATAGGGCTTCCTCCCTGTGCCTCACGGTGGGCCCAGGAGTCCCCTGGGCAGCAAGCAGGAGGTTCAGAGCCCTCACCTGTTACTCTGCAGTCGGCTGCTAGCCCGGACTGTGTGCCCACCCCCCCACCAGAAGCCTGCCGACTCTGCATTCCCCCCTCCCCTCCCGCCTCTCCCCCCGCCAGCCAGCACCACTGAAAACCACCTGTTTTGTGTTTGGCAGGCCTGGAAGCACCCATCCTCCACCCTCACAGACCTCCCACTGAGTTCCAGTTTCCTGTCCCCAACTCCAGATTTGAGTTCTTGACTCATTTAGAGAACATAAGAGCTGGCTGCATATTCAGGCCTCTCCTCTCCAGCTCGGTTGCCAGTGGTCCCCCTTAATGTCCTAAGCCCACAGCCCCAGGAGCAGTCCTCACACTTGTCAGAGATCAGAATGCCTGCAACGTCACCGTCATCTCTGCAGGGCACCATGGTTAGTCCCTTCACATGTGCTGAGAACAACTTTACAAGCAAAAGCTATGACCCTGCTATGACATGTGCTATGAAATCATGACCACAGGTAAACGGCCTCTCTCTCTCTCTCACATACACACACACACACACACAAAGAGAGAGAGAGAGAGAGAGAGAGAGGAAGCTACTGAATTCCCAGACTGGCAGTTTCTGAATATTCTGGCAGTGTTAATTTATTCAATAATTTTTCAGCCTCTGCCAGCATTTGCTACCAGGCAAGTAGGAACAGTTGGAGGAAACTTTCAAAGGATAAAAAGTTTAAAACAGATAAATTTCCCCACATACAGCAAGTAAAACAATGTCCTTCCAAAAATGTGCACTTTCTAACCCTCAACACCTATGAAGTATCACTTTACATAGCAAAGGAAACATGGCAGGTGCAATTAAGTTAAGGATCTGGGGATGGAGAGAGTGTCCTTGATTATCTGGGTGAGTCCAGTGTGATCACAAAGCTTCTTAAAAGTGAAAGAGTGAGAAGCAGGACAGTCAGAGTCAGAGAAAGATTTGAAGATGTGACACTGCAGACTTGAAGAAGGAAGAAACGGCCAAGAGCCAAGGAATACTGGAAAGACCAGGGAGTGGGTTCTGTAGAAAGTGCAAAAGACCAGGGAGTGGAACAAAGCCCTGTCAGCATCTTGATTTTACTTCAGTGAAACCCTTTCCAGACTTTTGACATGCAAAACTATAAGATATTTGCATAGTTTTGAACCCCTAAGTTTGTCGTAATTTACTACAGCTACAACAGGAAATTAATATTCTCCATTAATCCAATTATCTGTGTGATGAGAGGAAAGAATACAAATTTGCTGAGAACATTCTGGTACAACCTGACGAATAGAAAAGCATGTCCATTCAATTCATTCAATTTCCTTTTTTTTTTCAATAGCTGTCATTTCCTCCCTGTGCTGATTAAGCCAAGCCCAAGCTGGTTACTGACACTCTAGCAAGAGCCCTTTGTGGTGGATACTGTGTGCTGTCACAGAGGAGACTACTCTGATAGTTAAATTACTTCCCTAAGGCCACACAGTAGGGACAGAGAGGATACAAAATCCACTTCAGCTAATTTCCTCCTTTGCTACTTCCTCCAACCCATTTTTATGTCCTTTCTGGGAAATCATTTTACAAGCCACTGTTCTTCAACCCCACCCCATTCCGTCCTAGGAATACTGACTCGCCAGCTGCCTTTTTATGGAATTCCTGCCATTGTAGGTGGCAAGTCACCACCAGCACTGCCACTTGTGAAAGCTCCTTCTGGCTGCAATTAAGATATCAGCTGAAAGTTCCTCCCTTTCCCAGTGGCATGATCTGAAATTATTTGTCCATTGAACTTTAGTTCAGCTGATGCAAAGGTCTTTGTGTTGGTTAATAGGAAAACATGACAATTTCTTTAAAATTGCAGGGTTTAAAAAAATATATATATTTATTCATGCATACAAGAACTGGAGTACAGGCTAGAGGTGCAAGGGGGTGCAGAGTGGGGAGCAGAACAGGCAGATCGACTGAAATACACTACTGAGCGGAGCAGCAGGTGAGACTGGAGAGGTCTGCCATGATATGTGGGTCAGCTCCCTGGCCGGGGATCGAACTTGTGTTGCATTGGCTTGCTGATACTTCATAGTGCTGTGCCTTAACCCCTTGCACCACCAGGGAGGCCCAATATATGACCATTTCAAAGTCCTCTCAAAAATGCACATACAACCTTGCTCGCTCACAGGACCCCGAAGAGCTGAGAAAGTGCACCAGGTGTGTTTTAGGGTGAATAGCCATCTCCCAGAACTTTGGGGGAGTGGCAAGTTCCAGACAGGAGACGGCCGAATATTACAATAGGGAAAGCCCGAGCATTTTGACAGGGACCTGGCCGCTAGACGTCCATGACAGCACACTCCTGGGTGGGTGGCAGCACCCTGGCATCAGAGGAGGCGTGTGCGCCCCTGTGTGCTCATGCACGTGCACGTACAGGTATGTGAATACATGCATATGTGTGCAGTTGTGTGAGTGTGTGTACGAGTGAGAGATGTGTACATTATGTGTGTGAGCATGTGGGAGCGTGTTTGTGGGAGAGCACAGATATTTGGGGGACAGCAGGCCTTGCCAGCCCAGAATCACCCCGACATAGTGGCCGCTATACACTTGAGGGCATATGCCAACCCAGCTAGCCCTGGGTCCTGCCAGAGAGCCCACAGGGAAGTTTGCCCTGAGTGGTTCAGTGAGCTCAGGGGTGGAACTTGTACATTTATTTTGCTCTATGACAGTATAATTAGCTTTTCCTCTTGTGAAGAATGAAAGGGCAGTGTGCTTTCTGACAGCTGTGGGAGCTGCCTTCCTGCCTGGATAAATCTAGTCTCCCCCATATTGTTACACCTGTTTAAACAAGGAACAGAATAGGTATTTATTTGAAGTTCAAAAGGCCATATGAGCTGTGGCCTAAATATAGGCCTGGATATAATTATAGAGATACTTAATTCTTTGTTCTGGAAGAAGTTTGCAGTCTGCTGTTCCCTCAGAGGCTCGGGCAGTTTCCCTGAACACATGTATCTCCCGGCACATGTAAAGGCAGGAGTGCAGAGTGCAAGGCTGGGGAGCACAGAAGAGTCCCAGGTAGCGCCCTGAGACCTGGCAGAGCATCAGAACCACCAGGAAGGAAGCTTCCTGAAGGCCGCTCCTGGAGTCTGTCTTTCTTTCCCTCTTGGACTGGACGCCAGGCAGCTATTTGTAAAGCTCCGAGGTGACTCGATGATGACCCGAGTTTGGGAACCCTTGACCTACGGAGTAGAGGGGGGACACCCCTTCCTGATACTAACGATGACCACTCTGGAGCACCCCTCACATCATCATTCCCATTTCACGGATGAGACAGTTGGGGTCTCTCTTCCATTTGTGTGTTGTAGCTCAGGGCAGTTCTCTGTATTTTCCATGTCACAGGCCCTTTTGGGGTCCATCAAGCTAAAAACCCTCTCACCATAAAACTGTACATGCCCAGAAGATCATGCATAATCTCAGGAGCTTTCTGGAGCCCCCAGTGCCTGTCCAAGGACCTCTGCTTAAGAATGCCTTAAGGTGGGGCCTCCCTGGTGGCACAGTGGGTTAAGCAATGCACTATGAAGCGAACTGCAGCCACTGCAGCACGAGTTCGATCCCTGCCTCCGGCCAGGGAGGGGACCCACATGGTGCTGCAGACCTCTCCTGCTGTGCCCGCTGCTCCCCTCAGCAGTGTACTTCGGTTGATTTGCCTGTTCTGCTCCCCACTCTCTGTGGTGAATCCTCTCACCCCTCCACACCTCTGGCCTGTACCCCAGTGCTTGTATGCATAAATAAATAAATCTTTAAAAAAAAAAAAAGAATGCCTCAAGGGTGTTCCCCAGGGGAGTTCCCAAACAGGCACGGTGTGAGCTTGAACAGTAGCCTGAGCCAGGATTTGGGAAGCACTTACTGTGGGGCTCATGGGACACCAAGGGAGGCGGTGGGTACTGGAAGTGAGCATGGGTTGTAGGCCCTAAGTCTGATTTGGGTGAAAAGACATGACTGCATAGGAAGAAAGATAAGTGCATGGTCGTTTATGCCAAGCAGGTGCCACAGCCCAAGGGACCTCATGGGCTGAGGGAGGCCCAGAGGTCGGGAGGTTGGGTGGTGAGGCTGAGCCTTGGAGAATCCTGGGGGAGCTGGGTAAGGACAGACTCCTGGGTACAGGAACTTGCTGATGCTTTTGGAGAAGGGAGAAAGCCATAGTGAGGGCAGTGACAAGGAAAGCCAAGTGTAAACTTTACAGCCATTTAAAAATACACTTACATTGAACTATTCCTTCATGGAACACGAAACAGTGCTCTGTAATTGTGCCAATGGCACACAAAAATTACAGAATCTATTAAAAAGCCACCCATCTACTTTCCCCAAAGGCAGTGCGGTCCAGCAGCAGGACAGAAGAAGAAATGGCGTGGGACCGTCTGTGGGCTTCGCTCCAGGGCTGTGTACGTAACCGCACTTGCAGACTGCTCAGACTCTGCGTTTGAAGCGCCTGGAAAGTGGGGTGAGAGTAACGGCCTCGGCTTGTGCTTGTGTGGCTGAAGGCCTGAGCAGGCTAAGTGGGTAATAGAGAGAGTAAGTCAAATCCGGCTGCCGCAGACTGGGGCCCTGCTGAGTTTTCTCCTTTGTCCTGTAGAGGGAGCCGCTGCAGTTTTGAGGTGAGACCCAGCCAAGCCAGAGGGAGACTCTGGGTGTGCAGAAACTGGCCAAGAAACGATTGCAGAGGTGCAGATACACAGAGGAGCGCCTGGACCAGGGCTAGGGAAGGCCAGATTCCAAGAAATGAGTATCCAGCCCTCTGGCCCTGGGGAGAAAGGTGAGGCAGAGAGGAACCCTGGTTTGGCCACAGTGTGATGAACAGTGATGTCTCTGTGGGCAGAGCCAGAATTCACTGGGTGTGAAGGAGAAAGACAAGCTCGGCCTTGCTCCATCCTCTGAAGGGAGGCGGGGACATCTCAACTGGGCTTCCTCTGGTGATTTCTTTTTTCTTAAAGATTTATTTATGCGTACAACAACTGGGGTCAGACCAGAGGCCGGAGGGTGGGGGCGGGGGGTGAGAGGAGTCATCAGAGACAGAGCGAGGAGCAGAACAGGCAGATTGACTGAAGCACACTGCTGAGGAGAGCAGTGGGTGAGGCAGGAGAGGTCTGCTGCGCCATGTGGGTCCCCTCCCTGGCCAGAGATCGCACTTGTGCTACAGTGGCTGTGGCTGCTTCATAGTATAGTGCTTAACCCCTTGCTCCACCAGGGAGGCCCAGCCTCTGGTGATTTCTTAAAAGACAAATGCTACAGGAGAGGCCCTCTGCTCTCCTGGAGCTGTGTCCCCGAAGCGCATTCAGATTCTGGGGAGCATTTGCTTTTTCAGATAAGGAGTTCCCTCTTTTTGCTCTACCCAGGTCATGGCACAGATGAGACTTTGGTTTTTGGAGAGATTTCAGCAACTGCAGGGCAAGGTGCCTTGCAAATACATGCAGGATAGTGTAGTAGCACTCAAACATTTGGAAATTAATAGTGTTTAAAAAAACCCACAAATACGTGATAGACGAAAGCAGAAATGGGGAAATGTGCAGGCTGGGTTGGATTTTTACTCCTCAGAAATAGCAGGAACTAACATAGAAATAGCTTGTGTGGAAGAGAAGGAGGTGTGGAATCTGGTACCTATTTCCCACAGTGGCCCCATGAGTGTTAGACGTGCACGTTACCCCTGTCTGGGACAGTGAAATGATTTCTTGGGCTCATCAAGTCATTTCCTGCTTCTGAATGTAATTTTTCTACATAACAATGAGCTTACTAAACAGACCCAGAAATTATTACAAGAGTCTTTTTACCCATTTTTAAAAAATGATTGAAAACATGCCGTGAATTTGATTTCCATGTTTAGACAAAACTACATATGAATACTTTTAAAGAACAATAGCAACATAAAGATGCACTTAGCTCTGTCTCACTGAAAGGGACTCCTGGCAGCTGGGCAGGGAGCTGTGACTAGTTCTGGCCAATAAAATGTGAGTGGAAGGGCCTTTGTGACTTCTGGGCTGAGGCAGTGACTCCCTCCTGCAAGGCCCCTGCTTCTCTCTTCCTCTGCTGTGGCCCTGCCCTGGCCCTGCGCCAACATGGTGGGGCACAGCATTAGCCAGTGGGACTGGCCACTTGCACCGTGGCTGTCTGGAGCCACCTGGTGAGCTGTGGGTGGCAGAGGAATCGAAAAGTTAATTTGTTGTGTTAAGCTGCTAAGATTCAGGGATTTTTGTCACTGAGTAAAGTGTTCCTACCCTGATTAATATATTCACCTTTCTTTGTACAGCAGGTCTTTAAATAATGTCATTTCATTGTCACATTAATGAGAAACAACAAGGCTGGCTGACATTGGGTGAAACCACATTATTTGAAAACTGCTTTCATTAACCGTGGTTTTGTTTAAAGTGACAGTTTCCAAGAGCCTATTGACAAAGTCAGTTGAAGACTTACTGTACTATACAGATGATTAACAGGTATTTTTAAAAATCATTGTCCCCACACCCTTGTTATGAAATTTTTCTTCTGGAGCTAAGAGCTATGTTAATGATTACGTACAACTGTGTGTGTGTTTGCCAGAACTGTTCTCCCATCCCCTCCTCCTCCTCCTTTTTGAGAAAAGTTTAAAATATACAATATGCCAAAATCAAATAACAAACACCCCAACTCCCAGCTCCTAGGATTCACAGTGTAAAATTTTGTCACATTTGCTTCAGATTTTCTTGTTATAAAGGAAATGAACGGTTACAGCCACAGTTGCTGTACTTGCCCTGCTCCCATCACCCCATCCAGTCATGTGTTCACTTCACATACATGTCCCTGCCCTCAGAGCCCTGGGGAACTACTGATATGGATGTGGGGTGCTCCCATTGAATCCTTTTTGTGCCTTTACACACAAACACACACACATTTGACTTTGAATTGCTCATTATATGAATATATTCATATACACTCCATTTTCTAATTCCTTATTGATGAATGGTTCTGAATGTTTTGTCTTCCCCAAATTCACATGTTGAAACTTAATGCCCAAGATGATAGTTTCAGGGGTGGGGTGCCAGGAGGTAATTAGTCATCTGGATGGGACCCTCATGAATGGGATCAGTGCCTTCCAAAAGAGACCCCCCTGAGCTCCCTCAGCGCCTGCTACATGAGGACACCATGAGAAGATAGCTATCAGACAGCAAGTCTGCTGGGGACACAGTCTTGGATTTCCTAACCTCCAGAACTATGGGAAACATGTATTTGCTAACTTATAAGCCATCACTTTGAGGTGTTTTTGTTTTAGCATCCCAGCTAAATGAGACAATGCACATTTGGATTATTTCCAGTTTTTCCACTCCTTGTACAACCCTTTCACAAATCTCTCTGCTCATGCAGGAGAGTTTCTCTAAAAGTATAACAAGAAGTAGACATGGTGACAGGTAATATGGATGTGAGGTTTTGGTTTATATTGCTTGCCAAATGGCTATTGCTACCAAGATCAGCCATTCTCAAAACTAACATTTTTTTTAAAGATTTATTTATTTATGTGTACAAGAGCTGGGGTACAGGCCAAAGGCATGGGAGGTGAGCGGATTCACTAGAGCCAGAACAGGGAGCAGAACAGTCAGACCGACCGAAATATACTGCTGAGGGGAGCAGCGGGTGAGGCAGGAGAGATCTGCTGTGTCATGTGAGTCAGCTCCCTGGCGGGGATCGAACTCGTGCTGCAGTGACCGTGGATACTTCATAGTGCATTGTTTAACCTGTTGCGCCACCAGGGAGGTCCCCCAAAACTCATATCTTTGCCATGTGTCCAAGCGCAGAAATGTTTTGTGGTTCACCTTTAGGGAATCTTTTAAATGAAGTATCCTTATTCTAAATGGTGGTGTTTTGCAAATTCTTTCATTTTTTTAGACGATATAATCATTGTAAAATCTAAAGCAACTCATAAAGATAGAAAGGACACCAGAATTCCAAACACAAACACCCAGAGAAAACCCCCATTAACATTTCGATAAATATTTTTTCATCCATTTCTGATGGAGATGAATATATTCAGGCTATGCTAGTTTATCATCTACTTTTTCACTCATTATTATGTTATAAACACCTGAGACAGTTTCCCCAAATTTACAAAACCTCTTGAATTTCCTGTAGCTTGGAGGTGCTGTGACTCCAAGCTGGAATTAGGGGAGAGAGGAGAAGAACCACAGTGATGAAAGACTTGGAATAGGCCCCATCTGATTTCCTTATGCCGGCTCTCCTGGGAGACAGGTGTGCTGCATCGCACAGATGGGGTCATGGTAGCAAAGAGCAAAGTCAAGTTCACAGCAGCGGAGAGCAGTTGAGTCAGAACTCGGTAAGGTCTCTCCTCCACATTCATTTCTGCACCTACTCACTCCCTACCAGCCTCCCACCACGCTATCCTTTCTTCCCGGTCCTCTGAGGGGTGATACAAAGGTGCAGAAATAGGACACGTGGTGCTCAGATCTCACTGCAGCCTGTGTAAAGTTAACAGGGGTAAGCATAAAAAAAAAACCAAAAAACCCACCCTGAGGTGGGTATCTGCTTTCCCTTCTCTCCCCGCAGCAAGGGCAGCAGTGAAGGAGTCAATCTAGAAACATCTTGGAAGGGAGGGTGAAGGGACACACCTTCCTAGGTGGAACCAGCCAGATCTGGGAGAGCCTTCTGCCCTCTCCCATATTTGGGTAGGGCAAGGGAGAGTCAGGGAACTTGGGGAAGCAGAGACTCAGTGGCTGATGGATGCCAAGTCTGTGGTCATGGGGAGGAGGATCTCTCTGAGTCCCTGAGAATGTCCAGAAGTCGGCTGTGGCTTCCTCTAGTCAAAGGCACAGCACTCAATCAGTGCTTACCAGCACCCACTAGAAGGCCTTCTATACCTGCCATTGTTTAGCATAAACTAAGGTTTCTTTGTAGGCGCTCAGGGCTGGAGGCGGGAGCCCCCTACATTTTGGAATTTTGGGAATCTAAATTTTATTTTGAGAAATAAAGACATGGCATTTCTTGAATTGGATGCTGCGGACTGCAGTGAGGCAAGTCATCTGTGGGGTGCGGCCTGGAAGTGTCCGGAGCCTCACACGTGGTATGATGCTGTTGTCACCATCTTGAAACTCTGAACAGTTTTTGAACAAGGAGTCCCATATTTTGTTTGCTTCATATGCAAATTATGTAGCTCACCCAGTGACTATGCATGCATGCTGCATCCCCATATGACAGAAATGTCAAGAGTCTTACATTTTTAGGAAAAATCCTCCGAGAGATGGAGCAATGAACGAGAACACTAACCACAGTAGAGCTTGTTGCTTTGCTCCTTCTGTCTTGTTCCTATAGTGCTCATTCACGAAAGGGTCAGCTACAAGCTTTTCCATGAAAACATAACTAACTATAAAGTTAATATGTATTAGTATGAAGCTAAATATGCAAACCATGGCAGTGCCTAGAAAGGGGGAGCAAAGATGAACGTGGAGCTGCTGGGGGGTACTGGGGCATTTTGGGGTGGATTGAAACGCGGAGGGCTTGCAAGTACCCTGGAGCACTGAGCCACGCGTGTCTCAAGTAGCTGGCTGGCTCCCAGCAGCGAGCCCTTGCTGGTTGCTAACAGGAGGATTTCTGGCAGCAGAGTCTGCTCCTATCCCTTGGTCTTTGATTCGCACAGCTCTTCTGAAGCTGTAAATCAATGTGGAGTCTTTGTACTTGGAACTGAATATCTGCTTTTGAAGTCTGACATTTAGGATGTCTCTGCAGTTGGTACCCAGGATCTTGGAGGCGCTTAAAATAACTCCTTTATGGAGTGAGGACATGTTTTTCCAAGTTTCTGAAATTCAAGCTGCTCCAGCCTAAGGCTTCCAGAAACACCCGTATGTATCTGTGTGTATGTGGGTGCTGGAACGAAATGTACCTGGGAACATGGTGTGATGAGAGTGGCCAGGAGCTGGGAGAGTGGCCGTGGACCCCACTGCACCCCCAGTAGCTTGCCCTCCCTCACTGAGGTCTTTTCTCCATTCATACAGTAGTGGCTTGCTTTTTAAGGTTTCATTACTCCTGCCAACTGCCACCTGAAATTGCCACATGCAATAAGATATTGTTCCTATAGCATGTTCATATAGCTTTTATTACGATCATGTTCATATGACTTCTGTTACAGTATATCACATTTTATTATTAGTTGTTGTTAGCCACTCACTGCCTAATTTATAAATTGAACTTTATCATGGTGTGTTTGTATAAGAAAAAACACAGTATATACAGATATCCTTCCACTTTTAAAAACACTACCTATTCTCCTTAACCGAAGGAAATCTGAAGATGGCGTTTGCCTTCATGATAAAAAGTAAAAAGCAAAGCTAGCATGTAATGTTTTACACTAACCAGGTTAGAGGGAGTAGCATTGCCTGCCTGCCTCTGCTGTGTGTGTATCAGCTCATTCTCGCTATTTTAGCTTTGGGTTATTTGGGGTTCTAGGAACGCTCAAAAATGTCCATAAACATTCGTAGTGATTGATACTTTGCAACATTTAGGCTTACGAAAGGTTCATAGAAATATATTCTCATATGGGGCATGTCGTGTAGGGTTTGGTCCTATGCGGTCTCACGCTTCCACTGGGCGTCTTGGAGTGTACCCCTGTGGATAACGGTTGGGCTACTGGAACCATCACAGAAAGCATCACTTGAACTTCCTTACAGATACTGTTAATCACTCATCAAGTATGCATTCAAGCCCAGGGTCACATGCTGAGGGAGGGTGATGTTGCCAGTGCCTGCAGTCAAGCTCCCTGTTCTTACATGCTCTTTGTGTCCAGAATGGTTCTAAGCGTCTCTCACGGGTGATGTTCTTTAACTCTCAAAACTACCCCGTGAAGCAGGTGCTCATATTATCATCCCCTTTCAATAGACTAGAAAAAAGGAGACCCTGAGAATCCAAAAAGATGGATGCAAGCTAGTATGCATTGGAGCCAGAATTTAAAACGCACTGAGCCCACACGTATGCTCCGTACGTGCTGCCAGCAAGCTGATAGACGCTGCTTCCAAGAAGGAGGCAAAGGTATGGACTGACCCATGAAGGACTTTGGGGTGTTTGAGCAGGAGGCGACTAGGGAGCAGCAGCCTTGTAGGAGATGGTAATGAGGTCTTAGACCCCTCCCGCAGCAGCACTCCGCGCCTTGCACCCCGAGCCTCCCAGGCAATGAGCAGATTCCCATCGGGACACCTCCACCCCACTCTACCCTGGTCTGTGGCGGCCAAGCCAGGCCAGGGACAAGTGGCCAAGGACTATCTCACGGCCAGGTCGAGTCACTCAGACTCTCTGCTGATCCTGTCCCCATGAAGGCACTGGGGCAGCCTCTACAGGAGAAGGTGTTACCACCTGATAGAAAAACTTGGCCACTAGGAGCTCAAAGGCAACCAGAAGAGCTTGCCTTGCTTTGTGCCCTGATGGAATGTGAGGCAGGTGGGAAAGACTCTTTCCTCCAGGTAATCGGAACAGCTATCAGAGCCACCCAGAGAGGCGGTTTCACCCAAAGCAAGAGCGGAACCATTAGGATCAACCTTATGAAATTGCCATGGAGTCAGGTCAAAACCAGAATACCGGTGATTTCAAATCTGTTCGTCGTAGCCAGCCCCGCCGGCAGCAGGCATGGTAGGTCAGGGCGGTGGTCAGGTAAGGGCAGGGAGCGCCCAGCTCAGGGAGGGCAGGCACGCTGCTTCAGGGTGGAGGACAGGGCACTCGTGTGTGAAATGAGCCCTGGAACCTAGAGGAAGGAACTTGCTGTGGCTGCAGCATTTCCCTGGGCAGGAGCGGAGGGGGGTGGCCAGTGTCCTGTAAATCTCATTCTGCTCCTGTTCTGAGCTGGCATGACTGAGGAGTAAGGGGATGGCCAGGCTGGCTGGGTAAGCAGGGTAGGTAAGTAGGTGGACCTTGAGTAATCCTCCAAGGGGAGGTAGGAATGAAAACAGGTGTAAAGAAGGGGAAGGTAAGGTGCAGAGAAATCTAAAATTCTGTGGGTATTTGAAAATCAAGACTCCAAATAGTACTGGTAGCTATGATTTTTTTTTTGCTATGTTTGACTATATACATATGCACAAGAATTTTATATAAAATCATAGAATGATCTCTAGAAGAATATTCCATGAAATGTTAACTATGTTGTCACTGGGGGGAAAATCAATTTTTCTTTTCCACCTGTCTGTATTTTCTAATTGTTCTGCAATAAGCAATGTATTGCTTGTGCCACATCTTTTTAAAGGGCATGGAATATAGCTGCCCTAAGTCATTTCAAGGTATAAATACCCCACGTATGAAACTACGACCTGACTGTGAGTCACACTTATTGCAAGGTATTGCTGAAACAGTGAACTCTGTTAGAATTCCACAGCTGCTAGAACAGATTACACAAGTCTAGAGTGTTTACTCTAGAGATTTGATTTTGTCTCCACAACTTGCTAACTAGTAAAATAGAATAGTGACAGTGCATACCTGTAGGTTCTTTGAGTTCTCAGTAAATACTCATGATCATTATTGGCTTCTCTCTCTTTCTCACTCAGTCACACACACACCAGAATGTTATCTGACTGCGGCTCTCAACCATACACATGAAGCTGGAATGGGCCCACAAGGGCCTCTCAAACCTTAACAAGCACACATATGACTGGGGATCTTATTAAAACACAGCCTCTAGCTCAGGAGGACTGGGCTGGAGTCTGCAATTCTGCATTTCTAATATGCTCCAATTACATCATGCTGCTGGTGTGTGGACTCAGTTTGAGGGGTGATGATGCGGATGATTGACATTCTAGAACAAAATGCCCTTAAATGAGCTCAGGTATTACCTGTCAGGTGAACTCCCTTCTCTCTTAGGCCATAGGATTTTATCCTATTCATCAGAATATAGAAAACTACTTCTGTGTGTGAGCCTCTGTGCTGGATTCTGGGAAATTGAGGTGTCTGTTATAAGACAGGGCCCTGCCCTTAGGGGCTTATATCGACACCTACACATAAAAATGTAGGCAAGTGGGAAAAAAATCTGTCCTAGGTGCTAAATGGAGGCCACAGACAATGAATGAGATCAAGACCCTAGGGTCTATTTGAAATACTGTAGGGAACTAAAGTCCAAATACTTACTTTGAAATGTTGAGGATTAACACATGCTCCAGATGCAGGATTGAACTAATAAGTCTTGACTTTTAATGTGCGAGTCATGTCTCTCTACACAAATATGTGTTCCCATAGGAGACGTGGAGCTGTGTGGACTGTTTTCGCAGTTGCAAGTCTTCCTCGTTCCTCATGAGTTGGGGAACCATGGCTGCGCATGCAAGTCATCTGGAGCCTAAACACACAGGCCTGTGGCCACACGGCAGCATTGTGGCCATTGTTTAAGGAACATGTTTGTCTCATTTGGCTGCATTTGGTGGGACTTTCAGCTCCTGCTTTATTCCAGTTGAAGATTATTATTTGCTATGGAAACAGTGATGTCAAATTGATGTGGGTGGGGCCCAGGGCCATGAATAAACACAAAATAGTCCCTCACACAGTGAGCAAGTTATTTTTAGACTAAGGGCTTGCCAGTTTCGGCAGGTCACCCCTCCCAAGCTCTGTTTTAGATGGAGCTGTCTGGCCAACTGTGGGGTGGTTCACTGGGAAGAAAGTGTCCATTTTAAGTAATGTGAATGTCGTGGACTAGATTTGTTAGTGTAGTTGAAGCAGGAGCGAGAGGGAGGAGGGGGTCATCTATCTAATGGACACACTGAGATAGTGACCAAATGCTGCGATTTTTTGACTGGTAATTGCCCTAGGAAGCAAAAACTCTTTGGAGACAAGGTCGCTTTTTCTCTCTCTCTCTCTCTTCTAAAGATTCATTTATTCATGCATACAAGAACCAATAAGGAATTTCTGTCAGGTGAGGACGCTGAAATAGAAACTCCTGGAAAATAAGGATCTTGGGAGATCCTTGTTGTTGAGCAGAACTGAGTTGGGAAAACTGCTGTAGAAGTGGGGGCATAAGAGAGAAGCTTCAGGAGCAATGAACAGGACTGTACAATAATACCAGCACTGTTTTATCAGTCGCTAATGATGTTGTAGTCGCTATATTCTTTGATTCTCCCTAGAAATCTTAGGACCTGAATAGTATTGTCATTTCCATCTTGCAGAAATATTGATAGAAGCTGAGACTTGAGGGCCATTGCCACCTTATATGCAACTGACTCCAGACCTCTGTCTGATGAGTCCAAGCTGAGCCTCATAGCAACACGAAGAAGCCAGAACTGTTAATCCATCTTGACAGGTGAAGGAGACAAAGGCTGGACTCAGGAGTCCTTTGGCTGCAGAAGTCTGCTCTTATCACAGGGCAGCCACCACCGGATCACCTTGTCCACCACTGTAATTTATTTACACTCTCCCCGTTTGTTCTGAAAGGGAGATCCTAGACATCTACAACACCAACAGTGTAAACTTATGTTACTGCAAAAAGAAAAAAGGTGTGTTCTTGACCACTGCGCTCTTCTGCATGCAGGCCAGAGGCCCGGTGACTGCACGTGAGCAGAGGGCCACCCAAGCACCAGGGCCCTGCTCAGGCCTGCTGCTGGCTCACCAGAACAGCTTTGAACAAGGGCGAGGGTGGACTGAAGCCCGAAGAGCCCTCAGCCAAATATACAAGTACCTAGCCTCACAGCCTTCTCTATGGCTGTAGATTCCATCTCAGCATCCAGACGCTTCCTCCTCCCCTGTGGCCTCCCAGTAGGGTTGGCCACTGCATCTCACCTAGGCACCTGCCCCACTAAGTGTCACTGAGAACGTTCCTCATGCCGAACACTGGCCTTGGTGGTGGCAGGCCAGCAGGGCCATTTCACCTGTGTCTCAGCTTGAGGGTGAAGTCTGGCAAGGATGAGACTACATCACCAATGCTGGTTTCTCTGTCAAACAGTATCCTGTAATTCTTTCCATAGGGACTGAAAAACTCAAAGAAGAAAATGAAACAAAAAATTCCTAGCAGATCCTGTAAGTGGAAACCTGTGTAGAAGCTCCTGGAAAACCAATATTCCAGTTCTAATGACATCCAGATCTGAGAGGGAAAGAGGTTCAGGCCCAACAGATGGGGGAGCAGAGTCTTTACAATTTGTGCAACCCGGTAAGGATGATGGGCACTGAAAAGCAGCTCTGAAGTGGTACTTGAATATGGGTTGCTGTTTTTATTACTTAAAATACATATCCTAGAAAAAATGTCCAATAAAAGTGGCTCAGGAAAGGGAGCACATTAAAAGTGAAACTGGAATCATTTCAGTTGTTCAGGAACCCCAAACCATACAGCACCTTAATTTTTCACCCTAGTCACAGGTTCCTAGTTTGATTTCTAGATTTCCTTTTGAGTTACTTTCTTTCTGGAAACCACATTCATCTAGCTACTGTCCCTGCCACCTCCTTGCTTCCCCACCCCTAGGCGGGGGTGTTCCCATCGAAATTGCAGGGTGGGTGCTGCCATTCATACCAAAGCCAGCAGGAGTCTGACCTTTGGTTCTTATACTTGGGCTGTACATTGGAATCACTTGGAGGACTTCAAACATTACTGATGATCTGGCCCCTTCTCCAGAAAGTCTGAATTACTTGGTCTGGACATGGAGATTTTTTAAGCTGCCCCAGTGATTCTAATATGCAACCATGTTTGAGAACCACTAAATTAGACTGAACTGTGAATGGTGCCCACGGGGGATGTTCAGTGTCAGCTGCCCTGCACACTCCCATGCATGACAATGGCCTGAACTTGCTAGAAGGAAAGATCACAGATTACATACATACTTCTCTGCCTTTTGAGTCCTGTGTTCCCTCAGGTTGGGGATGGGGTTGGGGTTGCGGAGAGTATAAGTACTGGCTCCCGAGCCGGCTGAAGGACCTCTTAAGCTCCCTGCATCTTTCTGAGGGATGAGGGAGAGGCAGGGTCTAATCCTGCTGAAAAGTAGGAATTTTTCAAGCCCGGTTTTGGAGGCTGCCCAACTCTGGTGCTCTGCCCGGGCTGTGCATACTGTTTTGATCGCCCGACTGAGGGAGTGATTTAGGCCGGTGGAAGAATCTGGCTCTTTTCCCCTGGTGCCTAGGTCATTCCCTGGTTATAAATCAGCCACCCTTAGCAGCTGCATTTTACTCTCTTGGGCCCCAAGGGAACTGTGTAATTTTTACTGAATTAGCAACTTAATTGCACTAAATATAGCTCAGATGCCCCCAAAGAAGTTATAACAGCTCCCTAAGGTGTCTGGCTCCTTGTCCTCCAGCCACCCCCACCAACTCAGGGAGCAAGTTAAACTCTGAGCAATTTAATTCAAGCTTACTAAATCGCAACTTCTGGAATGGGCTTACTTTGTCTTGCTCGTGTCGATATCATCAAATCCTGCCATTACGAATTTCATGTCATCATTTCCTCAATTAATGTCTTTCAAATGGGAAGATGGGGGGGGGGGTCAACGCCCACAAACTCCCAGAGAAATGACAGAAATATGTGCACTAACTGGGCCTTGGCGCTATGGTGCAGCCAAAAGCTTGACTATTTTACAACTTAGATGCCCTGTAACCTGCAGATGCCCCCTGCTGATGGGCACATCTGTCATTCTAAAGTTGTAAGTCAAGCTTCTTTGGCAGCAACCTTGCATCTGGCATGTATATTTATACTCGACATTTCAAAGTTAATGTTTTTGGTTCAGTGGAAGATTCAAAACAAACATTTTATGAAAAGTTCCAAATTCTTGAGCAGATAGTAGAATCTAGGCTGATGTGAGAGTGAAAACCAAGTATGGGAAAGGTTGCCTGCTGCCTAGCCAATGCCTATTCTACTCTTTTCTTTTTATAATAGAAAACAGCAACATTTCCTGGCCTCCTTTGCAGATTGGTATGGCCATGTGATCCTTCTGGGGTGGAAGCAGAAGAAAACATGGAATTTCCAGGAAGGTTTTCTTTCAGAGTTGAGTCAGGTGTGAGATGTATCTTTCTTGCTTTTTTCTCCTTCCTTCTTCCTAGGATGTGGGCATCATGCTGGAGCTTCAGCAGCTGTCTTAGCCATGAGGTGGCTAAAAGCCACGTGCTGCCCGAAGATGGCGGGAAGATAGATGCCTGTGCCAGTGATGACAGAAGGAGCAGCCCTGTACTCCTGCCTCTGGACTCTTTACATGTGAGAGTGAAATAAACTTAGCTTGTTTAAGTTATGGTTATGGCAGGGGGTGGGAAGGTGTTATATGAAAACGAGTCTCATCCCTAATGATAGATTATGATAGCATAAAATCATAGAAAATTTATTTCTTAAATGATGTCTGCACATTTTAGCCCCTATTTATCCATCTGTGGGAGTGAATTGTATTGTTAGAAAAGCTGTAAATAACTATTTCTTGTGCTCACAAGATGGAGCAACTTTCCTAAAGTCACCTAGTGGCAGAGCCAAATTCTAACTCAGTTTCTGCTTTTGCTTGGGCCTGCTTTCCCTGCCAGGGGAGCACAAGTTAATAACTACAGCTCTGCAGAATTTGTGGTTTTTCGTTGACAACATTAACATGTTTAATCCTCAGCAGGCTGTACAGTGGTTAGGTCTGGCTTGAGTCTCTCCCAAATCCAAGGATCCTGGAAGAGATTTGCTTCTACCAAAGATCTTGCCCTTATGGAATCTGCCAGTCCTTTGTGAGTAGGACTTTTGTGTGTCCCTCCTTTTTCCAGTTCCCATCTCAGATGCCCCCAGTGAGTAGTGATACATTCTATGCAGAAGG
The DNA here is from genome assembly GCA_019455555.1 of Galemys pyrenaicus. Taxonomy (NCBI): domain Eukaryota; kingdom Metazoa; phylum Chordata; class Mammalia; order Eulipotyphla; family Talpidae; genus Galemys; species Galemys pyrenaicus. The sequence continues at coordinate 12,618,124 of JAGFMF010011381.1, forward strand.
AGGGAAGATCCCACACAAAGTTGCCTTTACATAGAGGGTTTGGTTATGGGGGGTCCATGGACAGGATTTGTAGGCCTTCTCCCATTACACTTTCAAATCTAGCCAGCATTGACTGATATTGTACTGATTAATGCTGTATTGATTGATACTGTGTTATGTTGATACTGTATTGTATTGATAATGTAGCACAAGACGGCAGGACCCAATGACTGATATCATTAATTGGGAAAATGAGGCTAGTCAACCCATCTAATTTTAGTTAAGAAAAGGGAGAGAAGGAAGCCTCTTTGTTTATTTGAGTGTGAATAACAGTGAAATTTGCTCAGGAGTATTTTAAGTCATACCAATTGGAAATACCAATTAAGTGACAAAGATGTATGCTTTTCTCAAATAGGATGTTCTGTTAGCCTGATGTGGGTCTCACAGTAGAGTGGGGAAGGCAATGTTGGCCCCAGAGTGAGGGGACCCCCTCTGTGGACCACAGAAGCTCTGAGGGCCCTTGTATACGTATGCCCGGTGCCCGCTCCCTGTCTGCCTACAGGATGGGCTTCCTAAGCATTTCTTACTCAAAGAGTTGGTGGATTTCTGAGTGCTAATAATGCTGACTCTGAAGAGCAATGTTTTCAGCATTATAATGAAGACATTGGTTGACATGAAAATGGAACCCAATTTAAAAAAACCCACAAGAAATAGTTATATAATCCACATAAAGTTGGGGACCTTGTGACTGGATTTAGTACATTGTCACACTTCAAGGAAACAGAATTAGGTTCCATTGCATATAACAAAAAAGTTAAAATAATAGTGGTATAAGCAAGGCTTAAAATTTTATTTTTCTCTCATTAAAAAGAAGTCCAGAGTAGACAATCAGGTGACAAAACAGTTATTGGGGCCATATCTTTTTCTATCTTTCTGCTCCACCTTTGAAATAAATAGCTGTCACCCTTAAGGTCGCCTTGGGTTGAAGGTAATTGCTAGGGCTTCTGCAATAGCATAACAATTATACTTTTCAAGAATGAGGAAAGGCAGAAAGTCAGTAATTCCACTAGCTATCTGTTCTTCAAGTAGTCTTCCCAAACACTCCTGCTTACATCTGATTAACCAGAATGTCACATGGCTAAACTTAGTTGCAAAGGGAGTTGGGAAGCATTGTTTTTATTTTTAAAGATTGATTTATTTATACATACAAGAGCTGGGGTACAGACAGTCATAGGAGGTGAGAGGATTCACCAGAGATGGTGTGGGGAACAGAACAGGCAGACTGACTGAAACACATTGCTGAGGGCAGCAGCAGGCAAGGCAGGAGAAGTCTGCTGTGCCATGTGGGTCCCCTCCCTGGTCGGCAGCAGGGATCGAACTCGTGCTGCAGTGGCTGTGGTTTGCTTCATAGTGCGTTGCTTAACCCACTGCGCCACCAGTGAGGCCCTGGGAAGCATTGTTTTTAAACCTGACATAAGGCCACCTTCACCTCCCTTCCAATAACAGACTGGCAGTTTTCAACATTTTTGGTTTTAAAAAACCTTTTCACCTTTAAAATTTATCAAAGAACCCAAAGCTTTTGTTTATATGAGTAATGTCTAGGAATATTTACCTTATCAAAAATTGTTTTAGTTGTTTGAAAATGATAATACTTAAATCATTATCTTGTATACTTATATATCTTAGAATTTTATTTGTCAATTATATCTCAAATATTTGTGGAAAAATAAAATAGGACCATTAAAAATAAAAATTACAGTTATATTACTAATAATACAAGCTAGCAACTTGTCATTTAAGTGTTTTTGCTTTGTTCTTAAAATATTAGGCATCACTGAAGCATAATTATAAATGCGTTACATGTTAATGTATATTTTCAAAACAAAAAAGCACACAAAGTGGGCCTCTCTGGTGGTGCAGTGGGTTGAGTTCGGCACTGTGAAGCATCCCCAGCACAGCAGCGGGAGTTCGATCCCCAGCCAGAGAGGGGACCCACATAGCACAGCAGACCTCTCCTGCCTCGCCCACTGCTCCCCTCAGCAGTGTGTTTCAGTCTACTTACCTGTTCTGTTTCCCACTCTGCCTCTGGTGAATCCTCTCACCTCCCACGACTCTGGCCTGTACCCTAGCTCTTATATGCATAAATAAATAAATCTTTAAAACACACACACACACACACAAAGTGAGAATGGTATTGTTTTCCATATTTGCAAATTTGTCAGCAAAAGTCAGTCAGATTCTCATATCTCCTTTTGCATTTAATCTGTTGTGATATGCGGTTTTGGTTGAATTAATTATTAGACAATCTGACCTCACACAGACACATAGTTGGAAAATATAGAACTGTTTTTAAAGCTTTTGAGATAATTGCAGATATTATTCTTTGATACTACACCAAAACTCACACCGTAGCTTCTGCAAGGCTCATTGCAATGTGGAATCTAAAGTCATCTTCATGAATATGTTGTGCTCTCTGACATTAAAGTCCACAGGCCATGTGGTCTGTCTTGCATATTGAGTGCATATTTCCCCCTTATGCGATTTTGTAATAACTTACAGTGGTTGTGTGGAAAACATTCATTCACTGAGTTATGCAGATCCTTCAAATGTAGCCACATTCATTACAAAATATTTTTAACACATTTTTAATATTACTTCTGATCTCAAAAAAAAAAATGTCTGCTTTGGGGGAAGTTGCCAAGCTCACAATGACAAATACAAGTTTTCAGAAATTCTAATTTTTGCTGGAAAGGTTGAGTGTTATCATTGGCAATAAACACCATCAACCGCTTCCCTTAAGGAGACCCACTCACTTTGTTCCATGTTGAGAGAATGTGTGTGGAGTAGCTACATCCGGATAACCCTTGGTGTCTCCTGTCCCAGGCCTTTGAGGGTGAAGAATGAGGTGGAGAGTCGCTGTGACTCTTGATCACAGAGACCAGAAAGGGGGCCGCCAAGAGTGAGCACAAAGGGCCTGAAGAGGCTTGAAGAAGCACAGACCCCACTGTCGCCTAAACCTGGCCACTTCAAGCTTTGTAGACAGAGCTCTTTGTTTGCCCTTGGTGATCTGTTTTTCTTTTGAACTTGTTTTTGCAGCTCCTGTTCAGGCTATAGAGGGGTCAGGGCCTCCTTCACTGCAAAGTGGGATCAGACCAGCCCCAGAGGCCCAGGAGGAAGAGCCCCACCTGACGACTGAGGCGGGGCGCAGTGAGGCCGTCAGCTGCTGTGGATGCTGCTCACCTCTCATACCCACCCAGAGGAGGAAACAGTGCAGTTAATCCTTGCAGATCCTTTTTTCTGATGATGAATGAGGTTACCTCAGTTACTCTCAGTTTCACCTCTGAAGGTACAAAGGTGTCTCTTGAGTAAGTTAATTGCTGTCTTCTATGAACAGTTTTTGCAGGTGTTAAGGCGGAGACTGAGTTGAGAAAACCATCAAAGAAAGAACCGTGTGGGATCTGCTTATGACTGCGTGTGCTTGTGCCGCTATGTTGTTGACACTGGCTCATGTTTATCTAGCAGTGGACATTAGCCAACAGAGGAGTTTAGCTGCGACATATATGTGTGTGTAAAATCTTTCATCTGTCCAATGATGTTCTCTCCCCCTGAACTCTGTACGTGCTTGTCCAGGCACAAGTGCTGTTTATAGCACAGTGTATTAGTGTCCACATAGACATATGTGGACACATACCACATTGATATTTATGTATTTTGTGCCTTTATTTACTGTGCATATATAAGCAATGAAAATTGTTTATCCTGGCACTCAAGAAGATGACATTAACCGTAAATATGCATGAGAGAGAGAGCATGCCCTCTTCTTCCTCTATTCTAAAAATAATCTCGTTAACAGGTAACATATGAACATGGTTTTTAAAAATCACTAATTAACATGGAGTAAAGTGAAAAATGAGTCTCCCATTTTCTACCCAGGAAATGATTATTACCAGTTCTTATGTATTCTCCAAGAGATAATTTTATATATTAAAAAATTATGCGCATATAGCTCCTTTTTAAAGAATGTGTTCTTTAAACTACTGAAAGGAAGGCTTAGACAGGAAGATCTCTGTCTTCCCACATAGCTTCATCCTCCACTCCTCTTGTGTGAGCAGACTCTGGCACACATGTGTGTCTATGATTTACACATGTGCAGGTTTAGTGCTGGAGGACAAATTCTTTGTTATAAGAAAACTTCTGGAACCTAGAAAACTGATTTTCCTGCCAGTTCATCTGGTTATTAATCTTCCTAAAAGCTCAAGACAAATAAAATTCCCATATCTGAGACCTTCGTGGTATCCCAGAGGTAGGTGAAAATCATTCCCATGGAGTTGTCTTCACTTTCTGATTTGTCATCAATTCTTAAGAGCAATCCAGCCAGGTTTATTTAGAACGGCTCTCTGTTGATTTTATAACCAACTGCTGACTGCTTTGGACATAAAACTCTCAGTGATTTACAAGTAGTAAGTGGGCAAGAAATCCATAAGTCATACTCTGAAATAAGAGAATGTAGGTGAACACACACACACACACACACACACCCTAAAGGAAATATAGGTATGTTAAAAATTATATATTTGTTTTTAATATGAGAACTCCTTGGTAAATGGTGGCCAGTCAGCAGCTTCTGAGAGTTAAATTGTTCCTGGCAATATTTAGAAAGAGGCTTTGCCTTTTTCTACTTAGAGAGGAGACTCTGGTCTCCCACTTTTGAAATGTTTGAAGGACTTTTTATGGCCTCTGAAGGGAGAGAACTTTTTTTCTAAAAAGGTTTACTGACCAAGTCACAAATGCAGAGGTTGTCAGAGTTTTCTGCTACTCTTGAAAATATTCTCCAACAGATATTTTCAACTAAACAGCTATTCAATGATCTTTTTCTTTTCATGTATATTTTTTTTCTAGGCCTCTAAGTTTCAAAAAAATCTCCAGTAATATGCTGAGCATAGAAAAAAAAATGTTTCTCATTCCAAGGGAGTCAGAGAATTTCAGGGAACCAACAGACATGTGAAGTGTAAAAACATTTTTGTTTGGAAAGTGAAATTTAATAAACATGAATCAGCTGCCATGAATGGTATGTCAAGTGTCTAGCTTGACATGACAAAATATGGTATATAATCTGGCTAGAAATTTAAGATGCATTTAATAAAAACTGATCTCATTTATATCCTGAGTCAAACAAAGAGACAGAAATAAAATAGAGAACATTGGAGGAAGTTGAACACTTAGCTATTTGCTAAGAAATTATTGTACATTTTTTATGTCTCAGTAGCGGTAGTATCTTTTTTTGTTTGTTTTTATCTTTTGGAGACACATAATGAACTATTTTAGGATAAAGTGATTCACTTTTTAAAAAATCTAGTAGGGAGCCTGTGCATAGGGGGATAAATGAAACAGCCAAGTGTTGAAGTTGGGTCATAGCTACATAGGAGTTTATTTACCCTTTTGTTTGTGATCGAAATTTTTCATTATGTAAGAAACAATAGAAGAGTTTTAAAGTGGTCATTACCTATTTGAAAAGCTCTTCCTTCTTTCTTTGCACATTTGTTATTCAGCAGGAGCTGAGAGCAGTTGTGTAGCCGACTCAGAACTGGGTGCTCCCTGCACGCTGAGAGGTGAGAGTTAGAGCTCAGCAGACAGCAGGCCCCTGCCTGCGCTGGGCAGGGACACAGGAATGCTGAGAACTAAGCCACCCCAGCTCAGTCATCTGCCCGACCTCTCTGCTCTTGGTGAGTAAGAAGGTGTCTACCCCAGTTGCTGTGAGGAGCTTCTGTTTAGGGGAAGAAACACCATCCAAGCAGGGGGATGGGGCCTCAGCTCAATCCCGCCCTGCAGATCTAACAGTAAACAAGGCCAGTTAGGAGCCCTGGAAGTCAGAACTGAAAACAGATACTCACAACAACTCTTCACAAACAATGAGCTTTATTTTTATACTATTGCCAGAAAATGTTTTTCGGTGGGGAGAGCCTTTAAAAGGCTGGCTTTGTAGCAGGGAGCCACTTAACCATGTGAAACTTTGACCTTTTCTGGACTCAACTGAGTAAAAGGGGAGGAGGCCTCAGAGGCAGGCCCTTTCCTAGCCCAGGGGAAGAGAGAAGAAGAGCTTTGGGAACGCTCCCTCCCCTTGGTGTCCAGGGCTCTGCTCTCATTACCCAGGCCTAGATGATCCCTTCTCTACCCCACCGTGATCACCAACTGCCATCAGCCTCTCCAGCTAAACTGGCTCAGGGGAAATGTTTCCAGATAACTAAGTTCTAAAGAAACATGTCTGCTTTGATAAAAAAAAAAAATTTTATCAAATTCTGTATATGCCAGAGTGTGCCATCCAATAGTCCCATAAAGGCTTAAGAAGTGGAGAAGGATCTCTCCTGATGTTCTGGTCATTGAGATCCAAGCTTTATTTGAGAGTCAGTATCACACCCATCTGCCTCTGGTCTTGCCCTAACTTTAAATGTTCAGAACCAGACCACACCTCGTCTACACTAAAACATTTCAGTGGCTTTCCGGTTGTTCTGCAGACACAGACTAAAACGTTTGACAAGGCTGTCAAGGCTCCTTGGTTTCTGACAGACACTGAACATTTGAGCACATTCCCAAAGCCAAGGCTACTTTCAAGACTATGCTCTCAAGGCGGATAGCAGAGCTGAGGCCAGACAGCCTCTGATTCACAATGGTCAGATGACAGTCCTCCCCTCCTTAACTCCTGTTAAGATACGGAGAGAATGAATGATGAAAAACTAGTATTTGGATGACAAAGCAGAAACTGCAGGAAAGCCTTCCTCGTCAAGGAGGCCAAGCAAAGCCTGTTGTCTGAATCCAGGGGCTACTCGATGGACTTATCAGCTTGTTGGCCCCTACAGCTCTCAAACAAAGATGGAAAGAGGGTTGTCTCAAACCAAGACAGCTGGTGATGTAATTCCTCAGGTGCTAGAAGTAGCTGTGTGTGAGGACCACAGCAGCGGTGAAATGTGAAGACTTACACAGCCTGCAGAATGCCCATAGTCCTGCCTCCTGCTTGGGATCTGCCTGCTTCTCCCGCCTCACCTTAGTCTAGTATTGGCTACTGTTCCTTTAGCTCCCAGGGTATCTTCAGAGATCAAGAACACCTAGGCCGACCATGTTCCCTGGGGTGAGGCAAGCAAAGGGCCCTGAATTCACTTCTCCGAGCAAACCCTCATGACCCTCCTGACTAGTCCAAACCCCCCTCACAGCTCCAGAACCCCATGATTGTCAGAGAAGAATTGATTAGTGTCAGTCTCCCGCCCCTCACTCCAGAGATAGAACTACGTCTTCTCTTCTGTTGGCGTGTTTTTTCACTATTATGTCCTCATTGATGGTCCGGGGCATTACACAGAGTAGATGCTCAATAAATCAATATTGAATGAGTAAACAAACTCCATTTTCCCACCCCCTGATCTTGAGCTCCTAAAGCTCACTGACTTCAGTAGCCTAAATTGCCTCTGTGTTACCCCTTTTCTCTGTCTCAGAAAGGGCAGTTGAATGAATGATGGATGTCTGGAGCCAGCACTCCCCAAGGCCACTTCTCCCCCTATGGAACTCCTGGCCTCATGGACACAGAGCTGCTCTCCAGCTCTCCACATAGACGTCCACATACAGATGTCCTTCCCTACCTTCTTTTCCCTCTTTGAGCTACTCTTGAAGCTCAGTGGGACCATAATCTAGGAATATTAAGTTGTGGGGTGGCTGAGGACGAAGAGGGCAAAGGTGAGGGGTCTGGCCTGCAGGACTCCTGGTGTGACTTGTGTTAGGCATGACAGTGGAGATGGTCAACCATGTCCCTGTCTCCAAACTTCCTCCCAAGGACCAGTGCCCCTCGGCGAGGAGCTCAGAAGTTTGTCCAAAGTAGTGTAAAGCTAAATTCTGTAGACTGAATCATATCTCCCCAGCACCTTCTATCAATGTGACAATGAGTTCTCATGTTAAAAAGGTTTTGCCCCAAGATAGAATACAGATCACAGCAATAATATACCCAGCTCATTTTAATCATATCCCTGGAAAACTAAGTACTTCTGATAAAAAGTAGTAAAAATACCATTCCATACACAAACATGATCTGAAATCTTGACAGGGCTGCTAAATCCTGTCTTCCTCTGGGATGAGTCACTCTTGCCTGAGTGGCCTTACCTTTGAGACTAAGGGAAGTATTTTCATTTAAAAGCTGATGGTTTTAACGGACTCTTCTAAAGTCTATGAGTCAGTTCTGGTTATTTATTACACAGTCTAGCTTCAGAGAGATTAGGGGCACCAAAGTCTTGTTCATAAAGAAAGTAAGATTGTCTTAAGCAGAAGGAGTGTTTCCATGAGTGATGATTTTCCAGGTGTTGACGTGACAGTTCTGTTTTGCCTGATTCACAGAACTCACCCATGGGTGCTTGGGGAGGTTCCCGTGCAGCTGACCGGGCCAGGTGGCTCACGCCAACACCGATCCCAGCCTCAGTCACATCCAGCTTCACCCTCGCCAAAGAGCACACCAGCAGCCCAATCACTGTGAGCCAGTGATAACATAGGGTTTATTGATCTCATCGTCCTGTTATTATTTTTTCTTTTTTGGCATGGTTTAGCCAGCTATCTACTATATTCAAAAAGGGATCATGCTTTATTTTATTTTATTTATTTGCTTATTAATTTACTGACTGACTGATTGCAACCTTCAAGATAGCCAGAGTCCTCAAGAAACACCAGATTGCAATTACTTTCTTTGCAATATGCAAATCCCCTTGGGAATCCCAGGACAGGGAAACCTCCAGTGCTCTCTCCCCGCCTTCTGCTACCCCTGCTCTCACCATAGTGGAAACTCCCAGAGTCACAGCAGTGGCGATTGTACCTTGACTGCTGGAGCTAAAATTGAGACCCCAGCACCTTCTAGTAGGTGGGAATAAACAGGTGAAATGCCCGTTGCTCAAACTTGTTCAGGGGATTTCTAGCTGTGCTACAAAGGAATCTGCCCATCCCGGCCTAATTTCCACCACTCTGGGACTTTTCAGCTCCCGCCTTCCTCCCCGTGTGTGGCGTGTCAGGCCGCCTGGGCTGTCACGGCCTGGGAGCCTCCAGTCACCAGCAGGACGCTGTCCCCAGCATCAGTCTCTAGCGAGGGCAGGAGTCTATCTCCTCATAGGGGGGAGGAGAGAAGCAGGCAGAGTCCTCTTCCCGCTGTGTCTCCTCCAGCGGCTCGGCGAGAGGACGAGCTCTGAAACGTGAGCAGGTGACAAGCTGTATTACGTCCCACAGGGCCACCCGGGGCCGGGGCCGCCACCCTGACCACAGGCCCACGCGGACGTGGTTCCCCCCACCCCACCTGCCCTGAGACTAAGCACAGCCGTGAATCGCGACTGTGACAGCCGGAAGGGGGGTCCTCAGCGGCACACCATACCTGATGCTTCCGCCAGCCGCGAGGGCCGAGTAGTCCTGGTCGTCGACAAAGGCGGCGTTCTCTGGAGGGTAGATGGTGTAGTACTGGGGCGGGTGCGGGGTGGCGGTGGCTGCCCCTCCGGGCGGCGTGACACCGTAAGGGTTCACCGTAGGCTGCAAGTAGGCAGTGTTCACCCCAGTGGGCTCGTGAGCGCCGTAAGGGGGAGGGATGTACTGCACGACAGTGGCCCCGTGGAAGGTGATGGGTTGGTTGATACCAGTGAAAACAAACGACTGCCCTCCTGCCATCTGCTCCGCATCCAGGGCCCTGTCCTCACTTTCTTTGCATATCTGGCAGGAGAGCATTTTGAACTTGCACACAGCTATCAGGATGAACGTCACCCCAACCGACAGCAGGATGGGCCCCAGGAGCTGGGTCCATTCAAAGTGAGAGACACCCTGGTATTTGATCCAGCCCATGACGGTGAACGTGATCCCCACCAGTCCCAGGAAGATGCCTGAGAAGAGCAAGGTGGCCCCCGCCTTGTCATCATCTGACACCTGGATGTCGGCGGTGCTGGGCGTGTAAGGGGTCACGGAAAACACGTTGAGTGGGAAGTCTTCCAGGCGGCTACTGCTCTGCTCCATGGCTGCTCTGCCGCTCTGAGGGGAAGGGGCTGTGAGCAGCGAAGAGCAGAGGAACGGACTCACAGGTTCAGATTAGTTATGGAAGAACTTTGGGCTTCTGTGGTTAACAGAGTATAACACACAGAGGCCTGAACTTTGCTTCCAAGAATAAAGGTCTGAGAAATGAAGCCTGAAGTTTTCTCATATACTGTCAACATTGGGCAGGCTTTGGTTTGCAATTCTATGACAGCCTCTGCGGTCCACATGCCCTCATTCTAAAAGCATTTCTTGAGTCTAGTTTCTGCTAACAGGTGCTTTTCGAGACACTAAGGTACCTTCAAGACACCCAAGGCCCCTTTTGCATCTCACCAGATTGTAGAAATGGCAGAGCCACCTCAGGACCCCCGGACAGGTCTGTGCTCAGAAGCCTAACCGAGCGTTCCTGCAGGGCCAGGTCATTAGAAATGGACAGAGGCCAATTTCACACTAACTGTGTTTTCCTTTTTCCAGTGTCTCTAGTTGTGATGCTATGTAGACTTTTTTTTTTTTTTTTTAGGATTTACTTATTTAAGCACACAAGAACTGGGGTACAGGCCATAGGCGTTGGGGGGGGGGGGTCGGGAGGATTCCCCAGANGTAGACTTTTTTTTTTTTTTTTTAGGATTTACTTATTTAAGCACACAAGAACTGGGGTACAGGCCATAGGCGTTGGGGGGGGGGGGTCGAGAGGATTCACCAGAAGCAGAGTGGGGAGCAGAACAGGCAGACTGACTGAAACACACTCCTGAGGGGAGCAGCAGGTGAGGCAGGAGAGGTCTGCTGAGCCATGTGGGTCAGCTCCCTGGCCGGGATTGAACTCATGCTGCAGTAGCTGCGGATGCTTCATAGTGTGGTGCCCAACCCCTTGTGCCACCAGGGAGGCCTCAATGCTTAAACTTTTGTACAACTCTCATGAAGAGAGGTCCTGCTTCTTACTGGGCAGCCGGATATATCTTTTGCTTTCAGTGTTTGGGGATTAACTTTTGCTGTGGGAGGGGAGCGACACCATAGGAAACTTTTCTGTGCACTGAGTTACTGGCAGAGGTTGAATGAGCAGCAGATATGACCTGGCAGCTCAGGGATCTGCACTTCAGACCCTCTCTGTGGTGGCAGTGCAGTCCCTGGTCTTCAAGATGAAGTAACAGCTGCATTTTTGAGCCTGTTAGGTCTTACAACCAAACGTAAGCTGATTTAGAGATAACTTGATCTTCAGTGACAGACACTATCTGTCCTTCATGACTGTACAACTTCAAAACGGCCCCCTGGATTTCCTTCACAGGACAGTGAGTCTAACCCTCTGTCTTTCCTAGACAGACCATCTCCAAACAAATGTCTCCCTTCAGTGGTTAAATATTACATCAGCTCCCTTTTGCAGCATTGAACAAAGCCCTGGAAAAGGAACAGCCGTCTTGCCCAAAGGAGGGCTTATCAGACTCTCCTGATGATAAAAATCACCCCAACTGCTCTTACAAAGACATAATCCAAGTCCCTAAGTCAAGCCAATAGTACCAAAGTTCTGAAGAAGAGCCAGTGCCGGGAGGTGCTTATGTCAACGGTCTTTGGACACCCTACTCCTAAGTGCTTCTATGAGATCAGGAGATTTCTTTCCTTCCCACTAAAATGTATGTCTCTGCTATAAGGCAAGCCTGGTAGAAGAAGGGATGATATTCTCCAGCTTCACTGCCAAGCACAAGGGAAAGCAAGCAGGTGCCTTTCAGGTGTCTTCCCAGCTGTGCCCTGAGCACCAAGGATGGCGTGGTTTTGCAATACAAGTGGGGTGCCCCTTTTCCCACTGAGCTAGACCAGAGAGCCTGGGGAGTCAGCTTTTCCCTTTCGTCATAAAAATTCTGGTCAGCTAGCCTGACATTCTCTACAGACTCTTAACTCCCAAGTTAACAATTGAAGCAGTCCCTGTGTTTAGAAAAGATTAGGTTCTCAAATCATTCTTCCAAATCACTCAGTTTATTTTTCCCATTTGTCTTCAGCTGCGTGCACTTGCAATTCAAAGAACAGCTGGCAACACCAAGGCAGGACAGAGAGATCACCTTCCTATAAACAGCCCGTGAATACAAAACTGGAATGACTTTCAGAACAGACAGATTAGGAAATCCTCCAGTTTTGCTTTCAAAGTCACCTTGACTCAGCTTCTCCATTCAAAAGCTTCAACTCTTTCTATATGGTAAGTAGCAATTTTTAAAAAAATAGTCAAATCAAATTCAACAGTGTATCAAGTCTTATGTGCCCTGACCAAGTGAGATTTATTCCCCCTCACTTGTAAGGACAGTCCAACATATGAAAATCAACTAATGTAATACACCACGTTCATGTGTTCATGAAGGAGGGGTAGAATGAGGCAGAAAACCCCACACACCTGTCTAAATGATGGGGCAAAAATATGTGAGATTTTGAACACTTGCTATGAACCATGCACAATTCTGATACTTAATATAGCTGGTATTATTTCCTTTTAACAACCAGATCACAGTAAAAAAAAATGCTGTTCATGAAGCATTTGTAAATAAGCTGCAAATCCACTGTTGACAGTTTGCTTTGGCTGAGACTGCAAAGTGCATTTTTCCTTTACCCAGTGGGTCTGTATTAGGCAGTCAAATAGGGGGCGCTAAGGGGAGATTGCAAGGTGGGAAATGAGACAGCATGGCCTGCTTCCCGTGCGGTTTCTGGTCACTCCAGTAGCAAGCAGTTCATCCTGGCAATAACAGTTTCAATTTCCAGTTCTAGCCGTAACAGGTCAGATTTCAGCATACTCTAGGGGCCGACTCTGAGGTTCTGACTCAGGAGAAAATGGCTTACTTTCCAAAAGAAATATAATCGAAATTTATATCAGTAGAAACCTAGGGACTCTGTATAGAAATTAATCCTAAGGATGTTAGACAAAGGAGAATGGAATAGAGATGGGTGCATTTACCAGATATTCTGGATTCAACATGTTAATTTTAATATCCAGAAGCGGCTCTAATAGTGTACTTGGTTGGTTCACTGAAACCTGGACTCCACAGAGGTCTGTATGTTCAATGAGGATGACATACCAGAGCTTCTCTGATATAATGCAGAGGAATTTAAAGTCTTCAGGGGATGTTAGAGTGGATTCTTAGGGAATGACTTGCATCCCTTAGGTGTTGAGAAATGCGCTAATGCAGAAAGCACCAGGATCCTTGAAAATCTTCCTGATGAGTATCGTCTAAGGTCAGGTATGATGTCAAAAGATGTTGTCATTCAAGTGGGTTTCTGATTTTCATGAGATGCTATGCATTTCAGTTGAGTAGATTTCAAGTGAAAGCCCTTAGTAGCCAGAGACAAGATAAGTGCATTTATCATAAAGGACAACCTGGATGAAGGCTAGTTATCAGAATATTTTGACCCACAAAAGCCTTTGAGTACAGCTAATTGAACATCATATCTCTTGGGATGAAATAGATGAGTGTCCTATTGAAATGCTACTTGATTGATATAACTGGAAAAACTCCAGATCTGGTGGCCAAAAACCTGACTTGTGTTATCACATGGAAATTAAGGCTTTTAATCAAGTTTGCGGACCTAAGCTCTTTAAAGACCTGAGATATCTAAAGTCATTTTGTCCCACAATAATGAAATCTATAATCTGGATAATAGCCTAGAGTAAACAATTTTTTTTAAACTTTGACAATGTACTGCTTGCTGTACATTGTAAGAATATAGGAAAACTGTTATATTAAGGCTGGTTGGTGAGAGTGTAAGTTAACATGACCTTTTTTTTGGTGGGGGGATGGGAGAAATTTGTCAATGTCTGCTAAATTTAAAATGCACAAATAATTGAAGTTGTAAGAAGGTAGAAGTATCTTCTAGAAGCATGATCTGCATATAAACTTTAGATACCTGCACAAAAGAATCCGTTAGCACAATAGACAATCACTGCAGTAGAGTTAATAAATAAGTTAAAGCTTTGAAAGATGAGGCACTGACACTGTTAAAGAGTAAGGCAGGGAGCCTCCCTGGTGGTGCGAAGTGTTAAGGCACAGCCACTATGAAGCTATCCATAGCCACTGCAGCGCGAATTGGATCCCTGGCCAGGAAGGTAACCCACATGGTGCAGCAGACCTCTCCTGCCTCACCCGCTGCTCCCCTCAGCAGTGTATTGCAATAAATCTATCTGTTCTGCTTCCCACTCTCTCTCTGGTGAATCTTCTCACCCCCCACACCTCTAGCCTGTACCCCAGTTCTTGTCTGCATAAATAAATAAGTCTTTAAAAAAATAAAATAAAGATAAGGCAGGTCTAGCAGGACAGGTATGGGGTAATTTCTAAGATGTACTGTTGATTGGTGGGAAAAAACAAAGTGAATTACTTTATTTTGCTACCAATAGCAAGGAGAAAGAGGAAGTCTAATTGTGATTGAATATATGTGCATAGAATATCACTGAAATTCCACTAACATATCAGCTGGAAAAGGGAACTGGGAATGTGTTCCAGTTATCTACTGCTGATAACCCACCACTCCAAAATGTGATAGTTTAAAACACAGTTCCTCAGTTTAACTGAGTTTTGCTGGGCAGTTGGCTAGGGCTGCAGACATCTGTGAGCCCGAACGAGTTGGATGTCCAGGATGCTTCACCCACAAGAATGAGGGTCAGCGTTGGCTTTGCTGGGGGCACAGCTGGGGTTGGCCAGCCCTCCCACCTGTGGTCTTCCCATCTGACTGCTCTCAGCATGGTTACGGTTTTGGGAGGACTGGCCGAAGGCAAATGCTCCAAAGGTCTCAGACGGACGTTGTATAGCCTCTTGTGACCTACCTTTGGAAGTTCCAGAATATTCCTTTATTACCGCTATTGTCCAAGCAAGTCTTAAGCCACGCTAAGAGGAAGAGAGTTCAATTCCTCCTCTCTCTGGCATGAGTGACAAGGTCACAGTGCAGAAGAACATGTGGGAGAGGAGAGGTCATCGCTGCTCTCTGGAAAATGCAGTCTCCCTCAGCGGCATATTGGCTTCTCAGTGTTCCGTCTGTGACTCGGCTTGGATTTTTGCTGCACCCACGAGGGTAACACTCTCACAGGCATCAATATTGTCAAGTTCTGCATTTTCCTGAGTCTCTTGCATGCTTTTCAGATTTACACGTGAGATTTCCTGTTTTTGCCCACCAGCCCCCACTCCCAGTTAAAAACTGCAATTTTGAAATGATTATAGTTCAAAGAGATGAAAAGTGACACTAAAACCACAAAAGCCGAGTTTTCAGAGGTTATCAAAGACGCTTATGGGAAGTGAAACCCAGCATGCTCATATACTTGTTCATAAAACATTTGATTGAACATAGCGTGGTGGGAAGTCTATTGCTTTGTGGAAGTCATGTGTGTGCGCACGTGTGTGTGTGTATGAGTGTGAAAAATCCAGCTGCTCCGACCATAATCCCACAGTATAATCTGCTTCACAGCAGTGTTGGACCATATTCATTTGATTTGACTGCACATGAATCACACCGGTCTCTCTGATAGCAAAACAAAACAAAAACAGAGCCGTGAACTTGGACATTGTGGAAAAACAGCAGTCATCTAAGTGTGGCTTTCAAATATGTCTCTCAAAAACCCTTCAAGATTTCCCAGAGTCATAAAAAAATTTCCTTCCAAACATTTGGGTAAAACTGATACTGTATGACTTCCCCTCCCCCTAGACTCCATGGGAGTTCACTAGGGGAGACTGGCAGGAAGAAGCAGCAGGGGAGAAGCCTAAAGAAGGGGGCTACTCTGCACAATAGGACCCTCCATGGCCACCATCACCCGAAATCATGAGAAGGTCAACAAAATCAGAAAAGGCCTGGAGGGCGTGATGGGTTCCTGAGGAGTCTGGTCCACAGACTGAACTCTGCATGTAGCCGCTGATAGGAAAACAGCAACAGGCAAAGCACAGTCCTGACCCTGCCTAGAAATCCAGAAGCTCGACTGGACCAGGCATCTCCCACAGGCAGGCACGAGGGACGAGCAGTGAAATCAGGGAGAAAGTCATGGCGAGGGCAGCGAGGGTCTGACAGCCTTACCCTGGCCAGCTCTGGCCTTCAGAAGGCAAAAGTTAGGTCTTGGGAAACACACATGCTACTAGACTGCACCCCACAAACACTTATGGCTAGAAAGTCAATGCCTGGCAAGGGCCCTGATGGAACAAATGTGGAGCCTTAACTTGAATTAACTGTTTTATTACTTGAGTCATTTCCGACTATGGAAACAGGTACTTGCTAGTCAGCTTTCACAAGAAAAAAGCAGGTGGTGGAATCATGCTCTGCTATCGTAGCTACACAAGGTCATGTTGAAAATCCAAAGTGTCCCACATGTTTCACTGTGTCTCGAGAGTAACAGAGTGTCTGATGCAGGAGAGCCGTTAGCTGGGCAGGCTCCGTGCGCTTCTCCCACCCTCTTGCTCAAGCCTTTTCAGGTCTGGTGCGGGGCAGTGGCTCGTTCCAGAGATGATTCATCTCAGAAATAGGAAAGTATGTTATCTGAGCAAGTCGCAGCCCAGAAGGAAATCTGTTTTCTTAGACTGTTTTTAACTGCTCTTCCATGAAGGGCACGCACTTGCTGACGAGCCATCTGCCCAGGTGAGGCAGGCTATAGGTTGAGGGCGCCGGCCTCGCTCCTCAGGTGTCTCTCCCAGAGCCTTTCGATCTTTCCCCCCTGACCCTGAACTAAATGTTACCCTCATGGGGCTAGGATTTAGGTCGCTGCCACTGATACTTTCAGCAAACAATAAGGTGACCCTCTCAGGGCCCAGTTCTTGCTCTGAGGATCTTCTGGACCGAGTGGGTCTGAGTTAGGCAGTAAGTCCCTTCAAACTGGGTTTATGCAGATTTCTGTTGTGTACAACCGTATTCAGAGGCTTAACGACACTCAGTAGCTCACAGCTCTGTAGGTCAGGTTCTAGGGGAGAATCTGATGTGAGATGATTCAGGCTGTTGGTAGAACTCAGTCCCAGGAAGATACAGGCCTGAGAACCCCATTCCCTTCCTGCTGCTGGCAGTCACCTACCTCTCTTCTCGAGGGATCTCTCCAGTCTCTGATTTCCTATCTCTCTGACTTTCCATTCTCCCTTTTCCTTCCACTTTAATCTTCTACCGGGCAGCCATACACAGCCCTTGGCTTTTAAAGGACTTGTGTGATTAGATTATACCACCCAGAGACTCCCTTTTTAGGTGGGCTGTGCCGTCCACGTGATACAGTCACAGAAATGGCATCGCATTCAAGGTCCTGGGGGCACCAGGGACGCGGAGCCTTTGGGGAGAGAGAGGGAGGGTGTTTCTGTGACTCTGCCCACAGCACAGCTTTGTGACCCCAGAGCTCATGCGTGAAGCCCCTGCTGGGGTTTGTGTGTCCAGGCTTCACGCTCATTGCTCAGGGAGCTAAAGTAGCAAACTGCCGTGGCCTACGGACCAGTCGGCGTCTGTGTGGTTTCTGCAGGGTGATCCCAGCTCCAGCATCATCAGCATCATTATTTGTCAGAAAAGCACACTTGGCTCCACCGCAGACCTACTGAGTTAGCTGCCGACTTAGGTTGGGGCCCAAAGATCCGTGTTTTGATCAGGTGATTCTGGTTGCTCGGCTAAGGCAAGTCCCAGATTCCTCTTTTGTGGGAATCAAAAGTAGGGGAGGGGTCAGATAGGGCATCTCTAACGTACCCTCTATGATTCTGTGACTATTATAAAACTTATTTCATTGTGTAAGTCAAAGGGTGCATGTCTACACCATTGTGTGTGTGTGTGTGTGTGTGAACTTACACACATAAGGTGATAAGGTGATTCTGCAATAAAATCCTAGCTCCATAGATTATTGGTATATCTGCATCAGCATTTTGACCCTTTTTTTTTTAAAGATTTATTTATTTCTGCACACAAGAGCTGGGGTACAGGCCAGAGTAGCAGGAGGTGAGAGGATTCACCAGAGACAGAGCAGGGAGCAGAACAGGCAGATCAACTGAAATATACTGCTGAGGGGAGCAGCGGGCGAGGCAGGAGAGGTCTGCTGCGCCATGTGGGTCCCCTCCCTGGCCGGGGATCGAACTGGCGCTGCTTTGCAGTGGATGCCTCACAGTGCGGTGCTCAATTGGCTGCACCAGCAGGGAGGCCCCTCTTTGACCCTTTAAGCCTCAATTTCCTCATTTATTCAAGAGGCTAATAACTGTACCTACGTCATCAGGATATGTGGACAAGCGAGGTGATACCCGAAGAGCCTTTAGCATGGCAAGCCCAGTGACTATCAGCTACAGTTATTTTTATCTTGATACATTTCTTTAAACTTTCTCCTTGGGCACCTGGGGATCTGGGAACACCTGAGGTCTTTATCAGGAGTCCTGAAGGCACTGACTGGGCACAGGGCCTGCAGGCCAAGGTGAACCCGCTCCAGTTTTTAGGATCAGTTTAAGTCTTGTCACTGCAAAGGAAGACAGTTAGGCCAAGCATGTACATAATCCTATAACTGCAGTTAGCTCCTCCTCTGGGAAGCTTACAAAACACAAGGTGGAAACCATATATCTTAACAGAAAATGAGCCAAAGTGTACGTAGTGGACTGGAAACTGTAGGCCTTTGCTGCTTCTATCTGTGTGTTGATTGCATTTTTGTGTTTTGTTGTTGTTTTTGCCTCTTCAATGGAGCAGAAACAGTTAAGGCCTGGAGGACAGTGGAGAGGTGCCTCTGTGTAAAGTTTGGGTGAGACAGTGTTCGCTTGGGGGAATATAACGCACCCCACCACCCCACGTCCACGGGCCTCACCAGTCAAGCTACAAGAAATCTTGCCCGAGGTCACTGAGAGGTTGCCTGGAGATCAAGGTCTTGTTGAACAGAGCTCTGGGACAGGCGAGGCCCTTCAGCAGGGCCTGTTTCCTCCACAGGCAGCCGCTCTCTTCTCAGTCTTCTGGGTTGTTTTCTGTGGCGCTGACGTGGGAGGGAGGTAGAGACCACCCAGCGTGAGTTGCTGCTGCCTGAAATGGAATCCATTCTCCCAGGCGGAGGCCGGCAGTGACATGAGGAGCTGGTCCCACAGCTGCTCCCCACCCGCAGCCTGTTCCCAGGCCCCACATGGCTCCTCTAGCCTCAATGCCACCAAGAGAGCGGGAGGCTCAGCCTGAAAGACACTGTTCCGCTAACAACCCCTAATAACCGCAGGAACTCTCTGGGCGGGACGCCTTCCCTGGGCCGCGTATCCTGGAGGCCGGGAGAGGGCTGGAGCCTGTAGATGCTTGTGCTGTTTGTGGTGGATCTCTGGCTGAGGCCCGAAGCGGCTGCCATATTTCCCTGTGCCTGATGAAATAGGATCCAGAACCAGAGAACTCTCCTTCCTGTCTGCCCCAGATTGTCCACCAGGTTCAAGTGGCTGTGAGTGCCCCCGTTCAGAGCTCGCAGGACTGTAGGTTCTGGGAAGGCCTGAGGACACCTTGTACATCAGGGGTTAGAAGCCCAAAGGTGCGTTCCTAGCTGCTCTTGCCACCCCACACTTCATTCTTCCCATTAAGGTGTTCTGCACGTTAGTCCCTTTGGTCTCCTTCATGCAGACCAAAGGCATGTACTTCCTTCTCTCCCCTTTTCAACTCAAAAGAGCCCACCAATAATCTGATCTAATTTCCTCTGGCTAGCGGAGCAATTTGCAATACGAAGCAATATTCATAAAATGTCACCATGGAAAGAGCCTTCTGGACAAACACCCAGCACCATGGAGATATATTTTAAGTGGTGCTGAATAAAAATGTGTTCAGAATAAAATATAGTCTATAGCACAATATAATGCATGCAGATTGAGTGTCAATACACAAGACAATTCTCATAGTTTAAAAAACTGGACTCTTAGTCACAATAATGCCTTTTACATCAATGCGGTTTCCTATTGGGGAAAAGAGATTAGTGCAGAGGATGGAGAATGTGGGAAAGGAGGAAGAGGAGAAGGAGGGAGAGAAGGAAAGGAGGGGAGGAGGACAAAGAAGGGAGGAGAGAAGCTAATCTAATATGTCTTGAATTAAATAACTACTCTCGAGAATGAACTTCCAGAACAAAAGTTTTTAAAGAGTTACCAGTAATCTAAAGTTTTTCTCTTTACAAATGGAGAAACTGAGGCTCAGGGAGAAATTCTTGGGATTTTATTGCCTCTCAGTGGCAGAAACAAGGTATTGTGACTCCTACTCCACTGCTTTCTTCTACATCCAACTGCTGCACATGTGCTTATAATCCTTCCCCTGTCGAGGGTAATTTACCCAATTAGAGTTTTAAATAGAGAGATTGATCATTGTTGGCTCAACCCATACCCCCTCCTCAGAGAAGCTACCACCCTGCTGAGAGTGGCATTGTTGGACAGCACTGTCCCAGCCCCTCTCGACTGAGGTGGGCCTCTGGTCCATGACAGCTCTCCCACAGGTGGGGGAGGATGGCCCACCATCCTGGTTGACTGGGGTGTAGGTTATTCAGTGCCAAGAGCAGAAAAGTCCAGAGTCAGTTTAGGACAATTTGGTTGCCATCGCAAAAAGGGACCTATGAGCTGTGTGGCCAAGTTTAAACCATAGCACAGGCAATCAGAGTCTTAAGAAGAAGCTGGGACATTAAAAGATGGAAGCCATTGCCTGACAGAGAAAGAGGGTGAGCAGAGCGGAGGAACTGCCATCTTGGTCACGTGTAATCCCAACTCAAGCACAGAAGCCATGAGTAAGTGGAGGACACTGATTATATTTTGGGAAAACTGACTTTCAGTAGCTTCTTTCTTTCTTAAACCACCATGACCAGTTTCAGATACTTGTAGAGAGTCTTTCCAGATGCTTCTGTTTGCTGTTGCTGCTGCTGCTGCTTTCATTGCCAAGGAGAGGGCTCCAACAGATGATTCTTCTCCAGTATGAAAATGACTTCTCTCCAGAACAATGTGGCTTATTTTACAAATTAAAAAGAAATTAACAAAATCCAGCTCATTTAGAAATTTCAAGTTGGGAAACCCAAGAGTGACTCTTGCTGACTCTCACCTCACATCTTCTGCAGCCCTGAAGTTCTTCATCAGGCAAAACGGGGGTAGCAGATTGCTTTTCCGAAGATGGCTGGGGCAACATGCCCCGTTCCTCATGCTCTTCTCATTGAGAGGCAGGGGGGAGGTCTGTGTTGGTGCTCTGGAAACTGGCAGGCTTTGGTGAGTGTTCACAGAGTACACTGTTCGCAATCCCAAGTGACTTTTAAGGCTGTGTCGTCAACACAGCTTCCACGTTGCCCACTGCAGTGCTCGCTCTGGAGGACTTTCCTTTCTATGTGAGCTGTGTGAACACCAGAGCCCTGCTGTGAGGCAGCCCAAACCCTTCCACTTGGGAGGTGAGTGGAAGTGATACAAACCACCTGTAGATCATGCCCATAAAAGAAATGGGCAAAGTCCTGGATCTGGATGACAGTAGATGTTTGTACAACCGTGTGAATGTGCTTAATACTACTGAGTTGTACCCTTAAAACTGGTTAGAAGGGCAAGTTTTATGTTACAACTAATCTTGCCACAATATGAATGAATGAATGAATGAAAGAACGCAGTGCAAACACAATGGTGAGAGTTGGGTCCACCAGCGAAGACAGTGTTTGTCAAAGTTGGCAGTGCAGCAGTACAGCCAGGCTCTCACCCCAGTCCCTAGTTCCTGGACAACCTCATGGAGCAGAGCCGCTTCTTCTGTCCTTAGCTGCCTAACTCTAGGCTGCCTTATGAAAGAAAATTACATGTCTGTTTTGCTCAATGACCCATTTGGGATCTGATGTAGCATCTTAGATGAAATCATAAGGACTTTCATGTAACCACGAGGGCATCACAGCAGGCATATAACTTCTGGGACACTTTCCTGGTCTCTGGCACACCTTCCATAAATTTTCTAGTCTCTGTTTCATTTAGCGTGCATTGATTATTTTCATTTTAAGTTTAACTCTCAAAAGGCAATATTATTTCCCTTGTGTGTATTTCGAGAGGTGTCGGGTAAATGGAAAAGTATCAGTCTTTTCTGTCCTACTGCCTTTGGTGTGATGATGGACACCTGAGGTCCTGCACGCGTGCCTAAGTGGGCATGCGCAAGTGGGTGCACCTGGGCTTAGACACGGGCGTATAATGGAGGCGTCACGAGGATGCCAGCAGCAGAGCAGAAGACAAGCGGAGAGAGAGGCTAGAGAGCCCAGAGAGTGAAGATGCACAGGGGGCCCAGGAGGCCTGCCAGCCTCCTGCCACCCCCCGCCCCCCAGCACTCCTGCCTGCCGTGTACCTGGTCGCCTCTGATAATAAAAGCATAAGAAGCCACCAAGGGCTCCAAGACTCCTTCCTTGACCTGTCTGCCCAGAATCATCAAGAACTTGCTCTGTGCCTTTCCTGGCACCACAAGAGGGAAGCCCTATTATAGTTCCAAATATAATAAAACCATCAGGTGTTAACTTTGGCAGCCACCACAGGGATCGCTAATGATAAGTGGCTCTAGGAAAGACAGGAGCTGCACTGGCCTCTGTAGCTTTAAGTTGTCACTATCTTCATACAGAAAAAGCCCAGTTTGATGTCTGCTTCAAAACCCCTCCCTCCTTCAGGTAATCACTACCTCTGGGCACCAAACCTAGGTAGCTTGAACAACTGCCTTTGCACCTGTGAGACTCAGCTCCTGAGACTGGGTTCTGCTGCGGTCTACTTCATAACCTGCATTTTGCCTCAGAGGCAGAATTTTTTTATTCATGTTTGTATCTTGATTGGCACTAAGATAATGCTTTGTACACAGGAGGTCAATGTTTATAAGACAAAATTTAATTTACCCAACGAGAATGGGTCCCAAGTCATTTTTTTAAAAATATTTTTGATCCAGAAACCTCTGATTTATTCTCTCTTTTTTAAGATTTATTTATTTATGCATACAAGCACTGGGGTACAGGCCAGAGGTGTGGGGGTGGTGAGAGAATCCACCAGACAGAGCAGGATGCAGAACAGGCAGATCAACAGAAGTACACTGCTGAGGGGAGCAACGGGCACAGCAGGAGAGGTCTGCTGCACCATGTGGGTCCCCTCCCTGGCCGGCAGCAGGGATCGAACTCTTGCTGCAGTAGGCTGCAATTTGCCTCATAGTGCGTTGCTTAACCCACTGCGCCACCAGGGCAGGCCCCGGTCCCAAGTCATTTTTAAAGCACATGTACAGAAGTTCATGAGTTGGCTATAATGTCTACTGGCCATGTGACTTCCCCCTAGAGATGCAAGCAAGCAACATCAAAAAATGATCCAGCAATTCAACGCCCAAGTTTCTGTCCAAAGAATGCAAAAATACTAACTCCAAGGGATAGATGCACTCCTAGGTTCATTACAACACAACATACTCAGTTACTCAATAGCTCAGTTAGGGAAACAACCCTAGTGCCCACAGACAGATGGGTGGACTAAGAACATGTGGTGTACATACACAGTGGAAAACTACTTAGCTATAAAGAAGATAAACTTGCCATTTACAACATGGATGGAACAGCAAGGGGTAATGTTAAGTAGGTAAGAAAGAGAAAGAAAAAGAAATATTAAGATAGTTTCACTTATATGTGAAATGGAGTAACAAAGGGTCAGAAACAACTAAACCAGTAACAAACCCTAAATACATGACTGTAGAACTGAGGCTACCAAGGGGGAAGAGGGAGAAGGGAGAAGGCACAATGGCCTATGGCAGACTCTGAGTGTCTTGGTGGCAGGTGTGATATGGTAACAGCTTCCTGAAGGCTGTGATCCTATAGCTCTAAATTATATACCATGTTCTAAACCAATGTCACCCCAATAAAAAGGGGAAGCTGAAAAATCTTAAAGGGGGTGTTATGTCCTGAAAGTCAATGCTTCAGCAAGAGGGACACTCCAAGTCTGCTTTGCCACAGAGGGGGGTCTGTGTGTGACCTCACTATCCATCGTGATAGGTTTTATGTGATTTCTTCTTTGTATTGTTCTCTGCTTTGCTCCTTTTTTCACATCTTTCAATTGCTTCATGATTTGATTTTCCTTATCATCTCAGACTTCTAAAACATTCCATTTCTTTATTCCCCCTTGAGTGGAAGGAAGGCACAGAACAGGTTTGCCTATGGACCTAGGCAGACAGGTAAAGGAGAATTCTGGAGCCCTCAGTGGCTTTTTCAGGCTTTTATGATCTTTCTGCACCATGTAGAGCGAAGCAAACAGGTGCAGCCAGGCAGGGGGGCCGGAAGACTGACAGGCTTTCCAGTCCCTGGTGACTCTTTATCTGGGCTCGCTCTGACTGTCTCTTGTAATCTCTTCCTCGCATAGCTGTTCTCTGCCCCTCTCCACCGCACTCTGCCACACCCCTCCTCTGTGATGCCAGTCTCTCAGTCCAGGTGTGCCCACTCACACACGTCTACACCATGCTCCTGGTGTCCACCATCAGGCACACATGCGCCGAGCACCTCCTGCATTCAGGACCGCAGGTGTAGCCAGAGGCCAGAGGCACAAAAGCCTGAGCGTCTTTGTTTACCCTGCACCCCTTCCCTCAAACTCCTTCCCTGTATTCACTGTGATTGGAAGGACAGCTATAGCTCCACCGACACATAATATAAGGGTGATGTTTTCTGTTATTTCTTTTTTCATTGAGGTACAATTGACATAGTCCAGGCGCACAATGTAATGATTCAGTATTTGTATATATTGCAAAATGAGTACCACAATCAGTCTGGTTAATATTTGTCACCATACATAATTGTAAGGGTTTTTCTCATGAGACTTTTTAAGATTTACTCTCAGCAACATTCAAATATACAATATAGTGTCATTCACTATAGTCACTCATTTCTAAAGACGTGAAAGTAGAGTGGTAAACTGGCTGGGTGACTCTGGTATCTTATCCAGGACTTCAGAACACCCCAGTATCTTTGCCTCCCCTTATTCCTTCCCTCCATCTCAGAGAAGGTTCTTCCTGGTAATCTGCTGTGGGGTAAACAGAAAAGCGATCAGGCTTTCCCACCCTCCCGCCATTGGTGTTGATGATGGACACCTGCGGTCCTGCACGCGTGCCTGGTGGCGGGCACCTCAAGTAGGGTGTGGGCATGCGCAAGCGGGTGCATCTGGGCTGAGACACGGAGCGTATAAGGGCGGTGTCAAGAGGCTGCCGGAGAGTGTAAGAGAGAGAGTGAAATAGAGAGAGAAAGGCAGAAGCAGCAGCAGTAGTAGCAGAGACACGAGAGACTAGAGAGCCCAGAGAGTGAAGGTGTGGGGGGGGGGCTAAGAGGCCTGCCAGCCTCCTGGTCGCCTCTGGTGTAAATGTCAATAAAAGCCTGAAAAAGCCACCGAGGGCTCCAGGGCTCCTCCTTGACCCGTCTGCTTGGAATCATTGAGAACCTGTTCGTGCCTTGCTGGCACCACACCTGCCTTCTACTTGGATTGTAGCCTCATGTCCTGCTCTTTTAACCAGCCTGTCTCCTTCCTAGCCTCTCCATCAGCCTCCAGCCTGTGCAGGTCTCGACAGGAAAAACCTTCCCTCCTCTCTCTGCCTCCACCCTTTTCCAGGCCGTCACATTCTTGCATCAAGCTTCTTGAAAAATCATTTGCACCTGTGCCCCCATTGCTCTCCCCTACCCCCACCTCCCATAAACGTCTAAACCCTCCCCATTCTCTTTCCAAGGAGCTTTTTCAGCCCTTAACCTTCGGGACAATTCAACAACATCTTACATCATCCAGCACCCGTTAGTTTTCAAATCCTTTCCTTCGCCTGGTCTGTCACAGTGTGGGTTTCTGCGAGTCTCTCCTCCCACCTCAGACTCCATCCCCTCCCCTCACGGGCTCCACCCTCACTTGCTAATGGCCCACGTTCCCAAGGAAGTGCTTCCTAGTCCAAGGTCCTGGGCCGTGTCTACGGGTATCAGTGAGCTTGAAGTCTGAGGAAAAACGCTTTTATGGGAAAGTGTAGCCTTTGGAAGGTGCCCCCGTAAAGCTGATGTTCACTGCTTAGCAAAGTGGTTCACCTGGGCATTATTTTTCCTGTGCTTTTGCTATGAGACTGTCAGCGTGACTGGCTGAATTTGGCCAGGGAGCCCCCTGTACTGGCTCAGAGAGAGGTCAACAGGGGTGAGTGACCCCCCTATGAACCATTCACCTCCTTCCTACCAAAGGAAGCAGAGAAACGGGCCTGGCCTCGGTGTTCCCGACACTTCTGACACTTCGTATTTTGAGACCTCCCTGCCCCAGTAAGACGCCAAGGAAATCAGGAGACCAGCAGAACTGCAACCAGGTAATTGTAATGTTCTTAGTTCCTAGAGTTCTGTTCAAAACAAGCACTTAAAAGAATTTTGAGAAAATTAGACTGGCCGTGCCTTCATGAGTATACTCTTCTAAGGATGAATTCAGAGATTTCTGAGTAAGCTCTACAACTCAACATTAATTTTTCTTAATAGAGAAGTAAGAAAAGTTGAAAAGCTATATTCTCTCCATCTTTAACAATGATTATTATCTGCCAGGATTATTTCATCTCTCTGTATCTGCATACCTAGTTTGGGTTCTTATTGGACGATTTGAAAATAAGTTGCAGACATCATGACATTTCCATCCTAAATACTTGAGTGTGTATCACTAAGACTAAGAACCAGTTTCTAGTCCACCACAATAACATGATCAGATTGAAGATTCTAGTATTATAATATCATCTAATAACCAGACCCTATTCAAAGTCTCATACTCCTACTAAGAGTATCTTTTATAGCTGTTTTCACCAAATCAGGATCCACTGGGGATTCACACATTGCATTTGATTATTTATCTTTGGTCTATTAAAAAAAACTTTTTAAAAATTAAACTAAAATTAACATTCAATTTTAATGCATCCATTTAAAGTGTGCAGTTTTATGCTTTTAAACATATACATATGTGTACACACACACACCCTTACAACAATGATCCCAATTAAAATATAGAAAATGTTCCTCCATGACACTTTTGCAATCAACAACTCAGCTCCCCCTAAGCCAGCCACTGATCTGATTCTTTATAAGAATAGATAATTTTACCTGATGAAGAATCAATAACACAGTTTTTATTTTGTGTCTGGCTTCTTTTGTTCAGCATAATATTTTTTTAAGTGAATGTCAGTTTATTTTTTTAAAGATTTTATTTATGCATACAAGAGCTGGGGTTATAGGCCAGAAGTGCAGGGGGTGAGAGGATTCAGCAGAGACAGAGTGGGGAAGAGAACAGGCAGTTGGACTGAAACACACTGCTGAGGGGAGCAGTAGGGGAGGCAGGAGAGGTCTGCAGCGCCATCTGGGTCACCTCCCTGACCAGGGATTGTGCTGCAGTGACTGCGGATGCTTCCTAGTGCGATGCCTAACCCCTTGCGCCACCAGGAGGGCTCCCAGCATAATATTTTTGAGATTCATTCATGTTGCATCTATGAATAACTTGTTCCTTTCTGTTGCTAAGTAATGTTCCATTGTATGAATATACCGATTTAACCTGTACTGTTCATCCAGTGATAATATCTGAACCGTTTTTAGGTTTAAGTTATTATGATTAAAGCTACTATGAGCATTTATATACTTTACGTGGGCATGCATTTTCCTCTTGGGTAAAAAACTAGTGGAATTTCTCGATCATTCTGTAAATGTATACTTTATAAGAAGCTACAAGCTGTTTTCCATGTGTCTATTACATTTTAGACTTTCATTGGGAATATATGAGAGTTCTAGTTTCTCTATGTCTCACCATTGCTTAATATTATCAGTCTTTTTACTTTTGCTATTTTACTGGGTGTGTAGTAGTTCTCAGTGTGCTTCTAATTTGTGTGTTCCTGATCACGGTGATCATAGAAATATACTTTTATGCTTATACACAAATATATTCTTTTTGTGATATGTCTATTCAAATATTTATCCTTTTAAAAACTGGGTTGTCTTTTCATTATCATATTTTAAAGATTTATTTATTTAGGCATATAAAAACTAGGGTGTAGGCCAGAGGTGCAAGGAGTGAGAGCTTTCACCAGAAACAGAGTAGGGAGAAAACAGGCAGAGCTAATGAAATACACTGCTGAGGGGAGCAGTGGGTGGGAGAGGAGAGGTCTGCTGCACCGTTTGGGTCAGCTCCCTTGCCAGGGAATTGAACTCAGGCCTCAGCACTCCCTCATGGTGATAGTACTGAGACTATATCACCAGGAAGGCCCTTTCTTTTTATTATTGACTGTGCGTAGAAGTCTTTGGCCAGGCTTACATATTTAAAATCTTTTTTTCCAGTCATTGACTTACGTTTGTTTTCTTATTAATGTCTTTAGAAGAGCAGAACTTTTACATTTTTATTATGTCCAGTTTATCAATCAAGCAAGATTGGTGCTTTTTTTTTGTATTCAAAGACTCTATGCCCATAAAAGTTAGAAAGATTTTCTTTGGTTTTACTCTAGAATTTTTGCAGTTTTAGCTTTTTACATATAGGCCTAGAATGCATGTTGAGTTAATTTTTATATGTAATGTGAGATGTAAGTTAAGATTTTTTCCATACAAAATCCATTTTTTTCCACCATTTGTTGAAAAGACTGTCTTTCTCTCGAATTACCTTGGCACCTTCGTAGGGGGAAAAATCAATGAATACACACACACGGGTCTATTCTGTAGTCTGATCTATTCTAGTCCATTGTCCATCCTATGCCAATATCACAGTGTCTTGATACCACAACTTCATGGTAGGTCTTGAAATCAGTGTGGAAGTCTTCCAATCTGTTCTTCCTTTCTGCCGTTATGAGACTTGCGGTCTCATACATTTTATAATAAGCTTCGCATTTCCTATCTTTAAATTCCCTGTTGAGATTATGACTGTGATAGTATTGAATTTATAAATCTTTGGGGGAAACTTACATTTTAGCAATTTTGATTCTCCCAGCCCATGAATGTGGTAGATCTTTTCACTCATTTGGAACCTGTTTAATTACGTTCAACAAAAATTCACGTATTTATATTTATATGGGAGCATTACTTTTTTGATATTGTAAATAATATTTCTTCCAATTGTGCCGAAATAGAGACATGCATTTGATTTTTGCATATGTCCCGTGCATTCTACAGCCTTGTTAGATTCACTTTTTAGTTTTAGTAACTTTTTGTAGAATCATTAGGACTTTCTATAGTCACCACTGAGTTTCACTTCTTCCTTTTCAAATTGTATGACTTTTTTTCTTGCCTTTTTGCACTGGCTAGAACCACAGCAACATGTTGAATAGGAATGTGGAAGAAAACTTCTGTATCCGATCTTAGGAGGAAACATTTACTCTTTCTCCAAAAAAAAATATGACATTAGCTAAAGGTTCATGATGCAGAAAGAGCTCTTGAAATCAGTGTATAGGAGCATTTTACAAAACTCAAATCCATTCATGATAAGAGTTCTCATTTGAGCATTATATCTATTTTTGATAAGAGCTATCAGTAACGGAGTCAAAAGTCAAAGGCATCTATATGTCTTCCATTCAAGATATTTGAGTTTTCATAGGCACTTCATTTATTTGTGGATTGACCTGGAAGTTCTACAAATTCCAGCCACCTTAGCCCCCTACACTCCAATGTCTCACTACCTCAGCAAGGTGTCTGCCTTTTGTTTGTGTCCCTCCCTGGGCTGGGATCCAGCAAATGCCTTTGCTAGAAAGTCTGAATGATTCTGACTCACCTCATTTGTTTCCTTTCTCTTGGAGAACCCAACCCTGTCCTAAACTGGTTATTGACTATATTTTACCCAGTGTTCTAATTGTGTGTGGCAGGATGTTTAGCTGGTACTAGTTACTTGGTCATCGACTGGTCATCGGTCTCTTTTCATTTAGAACAAACGTTTTCTGATAGCATAAGATAGGAAACGCTGTAGGGTGACAGGCCTCACTGTTTCTGCTGCAGTCATTCAACTGTGTCATTGCAGCACAAACCAGCTCTAGGCCATGCATAAGCTTGACTGAGCCATGAAAGGCTTTACAAAACGAGGCTGCTGACCCGTGGCTCATCCTTTGGCAGCTGTTGATCCAGAACAGTCGTCCTGCCCTTTCAGCCCCTGACATTGACTCTCTCAAGAGTCCACATTGGTCATTTCTGTTAATTATCCCATTTCTGGATTTATCAGCATGCCGTGTAACCTATTCCTTCATCCCCTGTGTTTTCTGTAAACTGGTAATTAGGTTAAGAAGTTTCATGAGCCTCAGGTTCAATACTCCTTAGCAAGAATAACATCTTAGGTGATGTTGGGAACATGAGCTCCTGGAGAAGCATCACCGAAGTCAGTGCCACTGCTCCAGCTATCTCGGATTCACTCCCTCCCCACCCGTCACCCAGCAAGGGTGTGCTCGGCCTCTGCCATGTGCTGTGCTGAGGGTTCTGAGGGACGCAGTGATGTGGCCAACCTGCCACTGGTGAGAGATGCTAGAAAAGTCAGTGCTTTCTTCTGTCTCTGTGCCAGGACCAAAAGTCTTTCTTTATGTGAAATGGCTATAAAAATAGATTTACCAGCCTCTTGGGCCCAAATGGAACCTCTTGGTAAAGTCTGGATGTCTGCATTTTATCTTTTTAAAAGATTTTATTTATTTATGCATATAAGAACTGGGGTACAGGCCAGGCCAGAGGTGCAGGGGGTGAGAGGATTCAGCAGAGACAGAGTGGGGAACAGAACAGGCAGATGGACTGAAACACACTGCTGAGGGGAGCAGCGGGTAAGGCAGGAGAGGTCTGCTGTGCCATGTGGGTCACCTCCCTGGCCAGGGATCGAACTCTTGCTGCAGTGGCTGCGGATGCTTCCTAGTGCGGTGCCTAACCCCTTGTGCCACCAGGGAGGTCCTGGATGTCTGCATTTTAAACAGTTCCAGTGTTTCATTTTAAACAGTTTCCAGGTCGAAGCAGAGCAGGTGTGATGAAAATCAGTCCTTCAGGGGAAAGCCATCGCCTGGGAGGAGACTGATTTATCTTTGAATCTACCAGAAAGATACACATGCCTCACGGTCCTGGGGTCAGACAGCCCTTTAATTATATGAGACATCCTAGCCTCAGGCAGCGTGGAGATGTGGTGGTTATAAAATATGTCCATCGAGCCTTTGAGACACCTCCCTTCCACAGGACAGAAGTTAATTCCTGTCCCCTGGAGTATGGGTTAGACTAACTCACTTAGAACAGATAGAACATGGTGGGAGTAATGTGGCATGACTTCAAGACTAAATCCTAAAATGCCTTGCAAAATCCCCTTTCCCTTCTCCTAAGTCTTGTTCTGAGTGAAGCCGGGCAGCACATTGTGAAGACACTCCAGTAGCCCTGTGGCTGTTCACAGGGAGAAGAACCAAGGTTCCCTGCGGCCATCTGACTTTAACCTCCTGGCCTTGTGAGGGACACCTCAGAGCTGCTCGCAGCCTGGACAGAGGGCTGTGACTCGGCTCTTCAACACAACCTTGTGAAAGCTCATACGCCAGAACAACCCAGCTAAACTGCCCCTGAACTCCTGGCCCACAGAAACCTGAGTGATGCTACATGTTTATTGTTGTTTTTAGCTCTTCCTTTTGAGATAGCTTGTTATGCAGCAATTTATTTTTTAAAGGTTTATTTATTTATGCATACAAGAACTGGGGTACAGGTCAGAGTTGTGGGGGAGAGGTGAGAGGATTCACTAGAGACAGAGTGGGGATCAGAACAGGCAGATCTGGGAATGTTATATGGCACCAGGGCTATCAAGAAGTAGGCTTAACATACCAGTGCTGATTCAGGGGGTTCATATCCCAAAGCTGAAACCCCTTTCTGGAGCCCCCTTTGTAAGTCCCTGGATGTAGGAAGTCAGGGGCTTATATACACTTCGTTTCTACAAGATTCCAGGTGGGTTTCTATTGGCAGCTATACTTGATTAGATATGATGTGGCTACAGACCAAGAGGTGAGTCGTACAGTTGCATACCAAGGAGTAAGGGTCAGTACTCAGGGGACCCCTCAAGTCCATTCTGCCTCATGGCCGTACATGACCTATTAGGGACTAAGTTGCCTCAGGGACTGAGCAAAAGGTTATTACTAAGGTCTCCAGGCTGCTTAACTCAGGTGACCATGCTTCCAAATACACTGCTGAGGAGAGCAGCAGGCAAGGCAGGAGAGGTCTGCTGTGCCATGTGGGTCACCTCCCTGACCGGGGATTGAACCCACGCTGCAGTGGCTGTGGGTGCTTCACAGTGCAGTGCTTAACCCCTTGAGCCACCAGGGAGGCCCTATGCAGCAATCTAGATAGATGATGCAGGAGCGTCAGAGAGTGTCAGGACTCCAGCTGGCATGGCCCCAGGGAGCCCCATCTGCCACTCCATCGCTCTATTCCAGGCAGCCTGGAGAACACCAGGCAGAGAGCGCTGAACTTCCCTGTTTGACACATGTGTCTTCTGGACTGCTGTTGCTGACCTCACAATGAAATTCCCAGGCAGAAATCTTTACCAGGCCTCTAAAGAATCTGCGTTGGGGCATCCACCTCCTGGGAGAACTATGTTTGGAGATGACGCCATTATCCCTTCCTTACCCACAGAGTGTTCTTTTGAGACTTCTGTCTGCATGCAGGGCAGCTGGAAAGCCCTCCTTCTGGCTGGGGAACAACTTTTCTCAGTGGAGAGTCAACAGCACATGTGGATATCAAAACTGCCACCTTTATTTCATTAACACCATGTTCTAACAAAACCAGCTGACTGGCCATGTTTTAAAAAAAATAAGAAAACAATGCTTTGGAGCCAAAATAGTCAAGTCAATTTATAGAACCTGTGAAGAAAGGTTAAAATGCAAGGGATCACCAAGCCTTTTTGATTTAGAGTGAGTTTGAGTGGTGAGAGAACAAAGTATATTGTTGTGACATTTCCTTGTTGTTTTGATTTAGTATTTTATTTCTCTCTGGTAGATATAAGTGAGAAGTGACATTTCCTAAGAAAGATTTGGGTTAAATTCTTTTTTTTTTTAAACTAGACTACAACTCAGTAAATAATGGGTAAAGAATAAAGGCAAATAGTTCACAGAAAAGAAGATTCAAAAGGCTCTTAACACTTGAAAAGATTCTCAGTTTCACACACAGAAAAATGTAAACAAAAATAGCCCTGAAACACAATCTCTCACTTCTCAGACAGGTAAACATTCCAAAAGTTGGTTTTGGACAAAACACTCTTATTGATGACGCTATAAGGAAACAGACACTTTTATATGTGACTAATAGGAGTGCAAAATGGCACACACCACATGGAGGATATTTTGGCAGTATCTAACAACATCACATACCTATTTACCTTTCAAAGTAGCAGTGTCACTGGCTGTACTTTCTCAGATCAAAAACAGCAGAAGTGCAGGTAATTCATTGTGACATTTGTGATGTGTCCATCACTAGAGGAATGTTTGAACACAACGTGGTGCTATAGCCATACAAAGGGATCCTATGTAGCTACACCCCCCCACCCCAAAAAAGAAAAGAAAAGCATTATCTCTATGTATGGAGTGATTGCAGGGAGATTTTACTTTAGATAAAAAAGTCAAAGTTCAGGCAGCATAGATTAGTATATATGATATATTCTATATTAGTGTAGATTAATATGTCACATATAAGTATATACATAGTGCAAGATAGAAACATGAAGGATACACCTGAAACTAATAAAAATGATGCTGATAGAGGGTATGAACAGGGTACATGAGGAGAGGGGACCAGGACTTATCTGCATATACCTTTTCATATAGTATATGCTCATATGTTCAAAAATTAAGTCAAATTAAAAACCAAAAGTTTTAAGCATAATATTGTATATACATGGGAATAAATGGTCTTAAGTTATATATCAAATTGGTAATAAATAAATGAATTGACCTTCACTGTGCTAGTCTAAGTGATGTATATACACTTAGTGAGATATAGTTCAAAGATTTAAAAAACTTCAACAGACCTTTGACTTTACTCAGTTTTATTAGTAGTAATTTTAAATTGTTGTTCAAATAGAGAAAGAATTCCAGAGCCAGAAGTTACTATGGAAAGAGGAAACCCTGATAGGAACTGCCATTTTAGTTCCTTTCCAGAGCTGCAGTGGCCAGGATGGGAGCAGGGCAGTGGGCTGCCTGTGGCCACATATAACTGGGAGTTAAGGTCCCTTCCCAGTGCAAGCCGTGAAGAGCACAGGCCTTGGGCTCAGACTGCCAGATTCAACCTGCAAAGCCTAGAATTACTTGTCACTTTCCTCAGAGCAGCCTGAAGGGCACTCAGCCCGGCCGGGTGCCTGTAATGGCTGTGATGCCCTGACCCTGCAGGTTCCTAGGGATAAACTCCTGCCTGACAGGAATCCCCAGGAGCAGAGGGTGGCCTCCTAGCAGCTGTGCTGTCCTGAGGCCCACGAGGGAGGAGCAGAGTTTCAGGGCCTAAGGTAGGAAATCTTGAAGACACCTTCAGACCTAAGGGCTGAAGGATAGAATCTGGCTCACTACAGAAAGTTGGCTGGCATGGCCTAGGAGTCTTGACAGGCAAATGGCTACTTTCTATGTGGAGTCTGGGGCACTAACTGAAGAACCACAGGCCCTCCAGGAACTGGCTCAGGGCCTTCCCAGTCCTCGTTATCTTGGCTTCTCCATCCTGTCTTCCCAGAAAGAGACAGTCCTCCTCCCTTGTGAAAACCCTGAATTAATAAACCATCTGGCTCACCTATTACTGGTATGTAGCATCCACTTGCCAGTTCAAAGATCTTTAAGGAAATACCCCCTGAGAGCTTGGCACAAGGCTGCAGTGATGGTTCACTGGCCCTACCCTCACCATCCCACCCACCCAACTTCCAGCTCCTCCAGGCCCAAACAACCTCCAGGAGAACACATAGCAGCTAAACCCCGGCAGACTGCTGTCTGCCACCCTAGGAGGGGGGGAGATTCAGTCACAGGGCATCCCAGCACCAGCCCCACTTCAGCTGGGGGCTGGGGCACCTCCTGGAGTGAGGTAAAGCTCAGGCAGCATTTTCAAGCAGACACATTCAACCAGCTGGAATCCTCCCCCACACCCCACACGCCCCTTCTTAGAGAAAGCTGCATCCGAGTCTCCACTCTGTCCCCGCGGGGGCCTTGGCTTGGTGGCAGCACGCATGATGCTCCGGGAATCCCAGGTATGCAAGATCCGGGAAGGCTCGTGGCATGAAGCTGACCAGCCACGCATGGTTCCCCACCAACAGCCAGGGGACGTTTCTTCCCTCCGGCCCACCCACCACCCCCGTAGTGTGCTTGCCCATTTCCCTCTTCACCGGAGAGGCTCCTATGCCAGAGGCTCAAGGAGTAAGGTTTTCTTTGTCCAAGGTGTTAGTTAGTTGGCAGAGGCCAGTCCTCCGCCTTGTCCGGGCTACTTGTTCGTGGGAATAAATGGCTGGATGTAGCTTTCTCTAATAAGGGATGTGTGAGGTATGGGGGAGGATTCCAGATGGTTGAACCATGTGTCTGCTTGAAAATGGGTCCATTAGAGGATGGGAGGAACTGAGAGGAAGGAGCTCTGTCTGGGGCAGACCTCATACTGTTCCCATTTGGACAATTTCAACCTAACTGACATTTTCCTCTACTCCACCAGGTCTTGATAAATGTCATTGACGCTCCATTACACACACACATTCACATCTTGACCTTGACAAAGAATGTGCTGGATTAAGTGAGTAAACATACTCATTTACTAAAGATTAAATTTATTAAAGATTAAATTAATAAATTATTTATTAAATAGTAAACATACTCATTTAATAAATAAGTAGAAAGTTCCCCTTAGTCTGGGGATATAGGAGGACCCCCATGTGAGATAGAACAAGGAATGTGACATGATGCCGACTTTCTCTGCTTCCTTGGGGTTCTCAGGAGTCACCTGCAGAAGGCTGGGATGAGGAGACTATGTGAGGCCCCCATCAACATTAGGGGCCAACTGTGAACCTACATCCTTCTCCTCAAGGACCCAGGGCGCAGACTGGGACATTTATACAGGAGTCTCAGGAAGGCCTAAAATCATAAGTAGCTCATAATGGCAGACCATCTAGCCCAAAGGTGTTGCTCCTGCGATTTCTCTCTAGTGTCCTCTCAGAAAGGATTTCCCAGATTCCAGTACATAAACATCACCACACTGGAGAATTTGGACCAGTCTTGAATGGGGACTAGGAAATTTAACTTTATGAGCAGTCATCAAGGTTTGTACTGTTGACCCCCAAACATCCAGCCAGGCTACCTTCCTCCTTTCACGGACATAAGACCAACTTCTGAGGTCTGCTTCCTGTCTGCATCTGTTCCTTTCCTATAACCTGTCCTGGAATGAGGGCCACTTCAGGGAAGACCCACCTCCCACATGACCTCAGTCCTCTGTACAGCAGTCACATCAAGGGCCAGCAGTCATCCCAATGGGGACGCCACTGAGGCCACCTATACTCCTGCCCCTCCACCCCACATCACCTCAAGTGGAAACTGGATAAGCATATACTTGCCTTACAGCTCATATCTCAACGTCTGAAAACCCGCTTCCCTTGTCCCGCCTCATTCTGCTTTAGCTCACAAATTGATGGAGAAATATCAAAGAGTCCTTAGCTAGTCAAAAATTGTTTTACTTCAGTAGAATTGGTTGATTGGGTTAGTCCACTTCACTGATTCCCAGGAAGGATGAAGAATCCGCTAGAAGGAGCTGTCATAGAGTGGCAGTAGCATGGTGGCAAGATCTACCTTGTCTTCCCCCCTGAAATTGCAGCCTCATCACTATCTTCCATCAGGTGGGGCACAGCACTGCCCAATACCGTAGGAGGAAAGTTCAAAGTAAGATTTTGTGTGCTACTGATGCTAATATTTGTTGTTCTAAAACATAATGCACTTGAAAAGATGTTCTACTTCTTTGTCACTAGGGAAAGTCATGTCAAAACCATAATGAACTACCACTTCATACTAAGAAGGGTGTCTGTAATTTAAATGGAAAATAATAGAATTGACAAGGATGTGAAAAAATGTAATTCTCATACATTGCTGCTGAGAATGTAAAAAGGGGCAACCTCTATGGAAAGCAGTTTGCAGTTCCTCAGAGACTCAGCCTAGGACCCAGCAGTCCCATTCCTAGAACTGAAAACAGATATTCTAGTGAGTGTTTGTACATTGTGTTCTAAGTGAACTATTCATAATGGTACAGAAGCAAAGCAACCCAAATGTCCATCAAAAGACGAATGAATGAACAAATCTCAAGAGTCCTATACAAAGGACATACTGATGCATGTTTCAGTGGGGAGCGACTTCAAAAACACCTTCCTAAATGAAAGACGCCAACACAAATGCTCACATATCAAAACCCAGAAATAGTCTACTCTAGTCCCACTTTATCCATGGGCAAGGGTAGAGGGTTGGGGATAGGATCCAAGACCTCTGGTGGGTGTCAAACTAAGGAGAGTACTGAGCCCCACATATACTGAACCTCATCACATACATGATGGATCCATCAGGAACAATAGATTAATACAATAATAAAAAAATAAACTTGTAACAGTATACTACAGTAAGAGGGCTAGAGAGTAGTTGGTGAAAGGGTGGAAGGTTTTATTTGGAGATGGTGAAAATGTTTTAGAATTAGATAGAAGTGGTAGCTATAAGCCTAGTGAACTGTTTTGTTTTTTTTTTTTAAGATTTTATTTATTTATGTATAT
Source organism: Galemys pyrenaicus (assembly GCA_019455555.1). Classification (NCBI taxonomy): domain Eukaryota; kingdom Metazoa; phylum Chordata; class Mammalia; order Eulipotyphla; family Talpidae; genus Galemys; species Galemys pyrenaicus. The sequence goes on from JAGFMF010011381.1 coordinate 12,655,716, forward strand.
CATAGCTGGGGTACCGGCCAGAGTCTCGGGAGGTGAGAGGATCCACCAGAGACAGAGTAGGGAACAGAACAGACAGATCCACTGAAGCACACTGTTAAGGGGAGAAGCGGGCGAGGCAGGAGAGGTCTGCTGCGCCATGTGGGTCCCCTCCCTGGCCAGGGATCGAGCTTGCACTGCTATGCCGCAGATGCTTCACAGTGCGGCGCTCAACACACCGCGCCACCAGGGAGGCCCCTGAACTGTTCATTTTAAAATGGTTTTATGTTATGTGAATTTCACCCAAATAAAAAATGGTGGCACATGTAAGGGGAGAGATAGGGAAAGGGTCACAGTGTCCAGGTGGGTTGCAGGAGCTGCCGTGCTCTCCAAGAGCCTTGGCAGACAGAGGACTCTTCCTGTGACTCAATGACAGACCCCAGCTCCGCTGCCGCGACTTCAGTCCGGCCGCGGCGCCCGCATCCCGTCAGCACCGCTGCGCAGAACAGACTTCCTCGACCTCGGTGTCAGACTCATACCTGAGCGCTTCTAACTGCTTAAGTTGATAAACACAGAAAAGTAAATGACCTGGTCACAAAGCCCAACTTTGTTAAAAAGGCTCCTCATAAATGTTTAAAACTATTTCTACCCAGAAACTTCAGTTTCATCATTTTAAGCAAAAAACAGAAGGAATCGGTGATAATCTACCCTTTGTTCTAATTTTAAACTGTGAATAATTAACTCTCCAGGACAAAACAGAAGTTTAAAAGCAATTCAACCCAATAAACATCTAATATAGTAACAGGTTGGCACTGCTGGTACAATCTCCCCTGATTTATTGTGGTGGTGATGCCCATGAACTCCGTCACACCTCAGCCAGACTACACGAGTGCTAACGCCCCTTTGCTCTGCCTTCAGGCACTTAAATGCTGGCTGGTACTGATATTTATGGGGATTATGGTATGGGTGGAAGGCATAAAAAGTGCACATTTTTGCTACATCAAATTTTGTTACCCAAAATGGCATGACTACAAATTTTATATTCTAAAAACCAGTTTCTCCCAGGTTAGAACTGCTAATCCTAGCCACTGTCAAGGTTATATATAGAAATAAGCCTTTACTACTGTATGCAACTATGCAAAGACTGTTATCATGACAGAGTTGGTATCCTGTGACTCCGGTATAAATCATCACAGAAAGGCACATCCTTCGTGCACCTCTCCAGGGGAAACTGGTTCCCAAAGTATCCCAAGAAATGTTTTCTCCTGTGTCACCATCAGGAGGCTTTGGGATGTCTGTAGGCTGGTAAATGCCCAGGGTAAAGTCTCCCTGATTGATTTTCAAAATGAATGAGCAAAAAGAGGATCTGAAAAAGGAAGGAAGAGGAGAGAGAGTAAAGGGGAAAAGAGGAAGAAATAATAAAGATACTAGAAGAGCAATCTCCTTTCTCTTCCCCAGAAGCAATTAACTTTGGAAACAGAATGGGCCCTGCTAAACATTAACAAGCCCTGCACATTGGCCTTTGACAGCACAGGTAGCGACAAGAGCCGGCTCTCTGAAACCTGCCAGCTGGGTCCAAAACCCAACCTCACCACATAAAAAGGATGTGACTGTGAATAAGTTAATTAGCCTCTCTGAGTCTCTGTTTCTTCAATCGAACTGAGCCACAGACTTGGAGAAGCAGGTCTACATGAAAGACCCAGCTTTATGGGAATTCAAGCTGGTCCAACCATTATGGAAAGCAGTATGGTGGTTCCTCAATCTACTAAGAATGGAACTTCCATATGATCCAGCAATCCCACTCCTAGGAATATACCCAAAAGGTACAAATACACTGATTCAAAAGAATACCTGCACCCCTGTTTATAGCAGCACTCTTGACAATAGGTAAGACCTGGAAACAACCTAAATGCCCAAAAACAGATGAGTGGATCGGAAGCTGTGGTACATATACACAGTGGAATACTACTCAGCAATCAAAAATGAAAAACTAGGCGCATTCATAGGACATAGATAGAGCTGGAAGGGATTATGCTCAGCGAAGTAAGTCAGAAGGCAAAAGAAAAAATACCAGATGGTTCCTCTCCTCGAGGAATATAAGGCAACCAAATAAGGATCAAGGAAAGGAATAATAACAATAAAGACACAACAAAAACCAAAAATGAAAAGGACAAATTGGGGACTCTTAGTGGGGAGGGGTAAGGGGAGGGTTGAGGGCAGATGGGAGCCCAGGGGACTGAGGTGATGGTGCACTGGTGATATGGTGATGGGGAATACATGGGGATTACAACTGATGTCAAATATATATAAAGGAAAATTAAAAAAAAAAAAGAAGCTTTAAAAAGAAAGACCGCTGAAGTGCCAACCATCAGCACTTGCCTCTCCCTGGCCTTGCAGGATGAACAGCCTAACCTGGAAGGTTTGTTACTGATGTCGATGCTGTTCCAGAGAAAGCAAGATACAACCAATATTATTGGATTTTTTATTAAAAAAAAACAAATTAAATAAAATAGTGATCAATCCTATATAAAATTGAGCTGGCATCCAAAGTTCACGGTGGGGCAGGCTCAGAAGACAGAGACGAGGAGGCAGTTACAACAGTTTCTTTTTCTTCATAGCTGGGAGGCAATTCGGATGAGAGATGTGGGAGCTGTGAGAGGTCAGAAAACGAAGTTGTTCCAGAAATAGTATAGATAGATTCTCGATCTCTCGCAGGGGCTGCCCCTTGGCCCTCGGGAGCTGGGGTCCTGCTAAGAGAAAGAGAGGACGTGAAAGGGAGAGAGGGACACACCTGAAGTGTGAGGTTCTGTCAAACTGGATGAATTTAGGAGCCTCTGCCTAAAGCTAAGGGTCAAGGCCTCCCTGGTGGTGCAAGGGGTTGAGCACCGGACTATGAAGTATCTGCAGCCACTGCAGCACGAGGTTGATTCCCAGCCAGGGAGGGGACCCACATGGCACAGCAGACCTCTCCTGCCTCACCTGCTGCTCTGCTCCCCTCAGCAGTGTGTTTCAGTCAGTCTGCCTGTTCTATTCCCCACTCTGTCTGGTGAATCCTCTCACCTCCCACAACTCTGGCCTGTACCCCAGCTCTTGTGTGTATAAATAAATAAATAAATCTTAAAAAAAATAGTGGAGTCAAAAAAGAGATAAAAGATTTTGTTTTATAGTAAAGAATCCAGTAAATCTTTTTAAGTGTTTATATTTTGTTTTCAGAAATTAAACAGGGCAAGTCAAAACTTTCTTAATCCTCATTGATATAACCGAAGTAAATAAAGTATATTCATTTGAACTTAAATTTAAAATTGATTTTAAATGTTCTTCAAATACCCAGTCTTTTTAATATTATAAAACTCTGATTGTAAATTGTGGGGTGATTATGTATTTAAATGGGCAATTTAGATTAGTATCTGTTCAGAAACGAATGACATATAGAGGTCTAAGTGATAAGTGTTTTTAACTAGTGTTGATATCATTAACATAAAATAACAAAATGTAAATTAAATCAGTATAAAGACTTAATATTCTTATACCTAAAAGAACATTTCCAATTAGAATAATGTTGGGGGTAAACCAAGAGTGCCAGTTCAATGAAAACTAGTTAAAAGTATTATCACAGGGCCTCCCTGGTTGTGCAAGGGATTAAGCACTACACTATGAGGCATCCACAGCCACTGCAGCACAGGTTCGATCCCTGGCCAGGGAGGTGACCCACATGGTGCAGCAGACCTCTCCTGCCATGCCCGCTGCTCCCCTCAGCAGTGTGTTTCAGTCAGTCTGCCTGTTCTGCTCCCCACTCTGTCTCTGGTGAACCCTCTCACCACACACCCTTGGGGGCACCTCTGGCCTACACCCCAGTTCTTGTATGCATAAATGGATGAATTTAAAAAAAAAAAAAAGCAAAGGATCACTTCTTCCATAGTCTTGTCTTTTACAGATACATGTCAGCTCCTTGGGCCTCCCATTAACAGTCTCACTCCTGTTGTCATTTCCCTGTCACTGAAATGACACATACAAAGGCATAAATGGCATCCAGAAGGAACACACACACACAGGGCCTTTGTTCTCTGCTGTTCTATTTTCTGAGAGCTAAAATAAGGCAGGTAAACTTATGCAAATAGAAAATTCAATCATTAAGCCGAAACTTGAAGGGAGGCAGGAGGGCATATTGGTTAATGGTGTGGGCGCTGGCAAAGGGCACACCTGCATCTGAATTTCCACTCTGCTGCCTTCTAGCTGTGTGATCGTAGATAAGTCATTTCACTTCCTTAAGTCTCAGTGTCCTTATCTGTAAATGGGGATAATAACGGCGACTACCTCCTGTGTAGCTATGAGAATTTTGAGGTAATTCAGGAAAAGCCAGCGTGGCACACAGAACCCAAACAGTAGCAGTGGGAGTAGCTTTTTAAGTGACTGGACACTTATTTTAAGGCTTGAGGAAGCTCATCATAGGAGTAATGAATATGGAAATCCACTCAGTCGTACAGCTACGCAGAGCCTAACCTCCCCATCAAGCACGCAGCGCAGTTCCTAGTCCGCCTCTGGTCAGAGCTCCAGGACCCCGCCCCCCTGGAAGCAAAAGCCTATGCCCAAAACATGAACAGCCAGGTCTGAACCCCAGCCCCAGAAAATTGCTGTCCCTCGGGTCTTGTGTCTCACCACTTTTATTTTTTATTTATTAATGCAAACAAGAGCTGGGGTACAGGTCAGAGGCGGGGGTGAGAGGATTCAGCAGAGACAGAGTGGGGAACAGAACAGGCAGATTGACTGAAATACACTGCTGAGGGGAGCAGCGGGGGAGGCAGGAGAGGTCTGCTGTGCCATGTGGGTCCCCTCCCTGGCTGGGGATCAAACTGGCGCTGCAGTGGCTGGGGAAGCCCCACAGTGAGGCACTCAACCCCTTGCACCACCAGGGAGACCTCACTGCTTTTAAAAATGAACCCATCTCACTGTCTTTAAAAGTGATGTTCCCTGACCCCCACTCATCCCTCCTGCTTTGCCTAAGAAATTTTCCAGCCATTCTTCCTTTACTTCCTACACCCTGGTTCCCCATTAGAGAAAGTACCAGAGCCCCTTCCAGCCATGCGCCTCCCTGGCACCTGCCAGAACTACTTCCTAGCACGCCTGTCCCTACAGGAGACTGTCTGCTCACAGGTCCAAGTCCTACCTCGTCTCTCTCCCGAGATCCAGCCCACCCAGTCTGCCTCCAAGACCCACATTTCACTCCCCCTCTACAGCCAGCCGCAGCTCACCGTCATCCCCCCCTCCCCAGGCAGGGACCTACTGCCATCCAGGCACTCCGCACACGATGGCCTGACCTCTACATTCCTCAGTCATCCTCCACTCTCCATTCCCTCCAGACCCTCCCCTCTGAGGCACCAGGTCCAGGCTCCTCTTACCACAGGACTGTCCATGAGAGGTTCAAATAGAAAGTCTTACCCATTGCTAAAAATACTGTAGTATGACGGTGGATTTTCGCCGGGAAGCGCACTGTGGGTTCCCGCAGATGCTGGAGACTCAGGAAAGTAAGGCGGTGGAGGCGGTGGGAATATGATCACAGCATCACCTAGGGAAACACAACATTTCATTGAAGACAGATGAGCCACAAATGCCAGCAGATGAGCAAGAGTAAAGTAAATTAATTCTGTATTTGCCCTGTCAATATAAAAGGTCAGCACCCGCTGCTAATGCCAGAATTTTTTAATGGGTTTATCGAATTAATGGAGACAGCAGAGGGTAGCTGTCTGCAGAGGCTGGGAGGGGGAAGGAGGTGGAGGCTAATGTTTGATGCAGGGTTCAGGCTTTCTCTTTGGGTTGATGAACAAGTACTGGAACTCAATGGCTGAATTTACTTACACTTTTAAAATCGATGAAACAGTCAGTGTGAGGTATATATACTTGGCTACAATTGTTTCAGGTGGGCCTACATCTTCAAAGCAAGACTGAAGCATTTGCTAATGAGATTCCTTATCTTCTCTGGATGTTATTACTGATAAAGCTCTCCTTATTTTCAAATTAAAATTTTAATTGACCAGAAGCTAGCTGTGAGGTAAAGTGCCTCATTCCCCAAAGGCAGACAAGCTGCCCCAGTGCTGCCCTCTGGCCAGTGCGGCCCACAGGCCCACACGCTGAGAGCGGCTTACCTACCACCACATCACCCAGCGTTACAGAGGAAAGTCAAGCTCAAAGAGAAGCTGCTTTTTTGTATTTCTGCTGCTACTGTTCACTCCTCGTCTTTGGGGAGAGAGGGGCCAAAGGCACCAGGCACAAGCTCTAATGTGTGCTCTGCTTCCCATCCAAAACACACCACAGGCCGACCAGAACAGGCAGACACGAGCAGCACTCTGTAGAGATTTGAGGTAGCACCCTCTGCTTGGGAAATGCAGGAGAGCGGACTTACTCCCCAGCAGGGAGTGACTGGTTCCCACTGGAGGCAGAATGACATGTGCCCGAGTAAAGACAGGGCGCTTTAAGGCTCCCAGAATTCCATTTGCCAATTACCAACCTTGAACAGGTATGTGCCCCCTCTAGGCATCAGCTGCCACATCTGCAAATAGTAGGCCCAGCTCTTCCTGCTTCGGGACAGGTAGCAGGCCTGGCATGGTGTGCAGCAGGGAAAACTGCAGGCAGGAGCCAACTCTCCCTGCTGTAACACACCCCTCACAGGCCACCACCAAATGCCACTCATTCGCATGTCTGAAGCAGCACCCCCTCCACTGGCAGTCTGGCCATTGGTTCAACTCTCCACTTGCTTCCTCAGCCACTTCCCTGGAAACTTAGTCAATTCCTTTAGGGAATTGACTCTTCTGCAAGAAGAGGGCAATTGGAGCTTAAAATACACACGGCTAACCTAAAGGTGATAAAAGCACACAGTTGTCTACAGTCCTCATTAAATTTTTAAAGATGGTCTGGGTAAGCCAGAGGAAGTGAACTTGACTGTTTGCTTTCATCTACGTTGTAGAACACGGGCTCTGGGAATCAGCTGCCTGGGCTGTGCCCAAGCACTCACCAAATACACGCAGGAAATATCCTTAAGCCGCCCCTGGGCTTGTCCATCCCTCTGCCCAGTCTGCTCCTGCCCTCCCAAACCTTGTAACCTGCTTTCCCTGGAAAGGCACCCTAGAGCCCTCTGAGGTTGCTCTTTCACTGAGCCCTGGGGGACATGATGTCTTCTGTTCATTGACAACGAGCATGCCTGCAGGGAAAGGCTTCCTGTGAACTTGCTGGTGAATCCAGGGGTCCCCACTGAGTCTGCACACGCTGGAATGTCACGCCCTTCCGTGTATCTATCCTGGGGAGGGGGCTTCCATGTTAGAGCAGCTGAATTCTGCGACCTAGCCAAGAAGTTCTTCTTATCACCCCAATTCCCCTCATAAGGCAGAACTGACTGCTGACATGTCTAGAGTCTTACCAGTTGTGCTAAAAGGCATGATTTCTAACAATGTAAGCCCTTTCCATAATAGCAAAGGAGAAGAAAACCAGAAGTTAGGGTGCCAGGTTTTCAGTATGATGGGACTTAAAGGATAAGTGGAAAAGATTTTAAACCACGTAGAGCCCGCCCACATCGGGACAAAACCACCCAGGAGTGGCCCAACAGCCTGCTCCTACCTCCCCCTGACTCCAGTCCCCTGTGAAAGGCTGAGCCCCAAAACTCCCCTGAAAGTTAACCTAACACGCCTTGATATGTTCCCCACTAAGTGGAAGACTATGAGCATCCTGTGAGCGCATTTATTGTGCATCTCTGTAACATGTGCCTACATCAGGTGAGCCCTTCTATCATGTGCCAACCGCCCAGAATACCAAGGATGAAACCAGCAGAGACAGAATGACAGCCATGTTTCTGGGGAGGGTGCTCTGTGAGAGAAGATATTACGACTGCCATTGGGGTTTGGATCCTTGCTCTCCACTAGCTATCTGTGACCTTGGACATGTCATTTGATATCCTTGTGCCTCACTGTCTTCCTCTCCAACATGGAGACACACTAAGCCTGTCTGCCCCCGGGGGCTGCTATAGGAAGCGTAAATGGCGTTCATGCCATAGGCTTCTCTCTGCCTCCGTGTCCACCTTGTGTTCTTAGGTGACAAGCTGTGTGGTACTTTAGGCTTTATCCTTTCAAAAGCAAGAGGCCAAAACCAGGGATTTACAAAAATGAGTAGCAGCAGGGCTTATCCTCGGTTGTGTGAGACAGAGGCCAGAGTTTCTGATGTTCTGTCAGGGGGCTGACTCTGGAAAATGGGAATGCAGCTCTTCTGTAGAACCTGGACCCAAAAGGAATTTCTAGTCATTCCGTGGGGGAAAGAAGTGATAGGAGCATTACCTTTCATCTTGGCCTACACCACTGCTTCCAAACTTTGCCCCAAGCCTGAAGCTAAGTTACAGAAAGTAAAAAACAATGTGGAAGGCAGTGCAGAAGGTCCCCTCTACACAGAGAAGACCAGTGAGTGAGCCTGGGACAGACCTGGAATCTTGGAATGCCAGTGCTGAGAGGAGTCTTAGAAATGTAATGCTAAGTTACAGACGTATCAGTTAAGGCCAGGAAAGGTTAAGGACCTGCCAGGGACAGCCAAGCAGGGACAGCCAAGCAGGGACAGCCTGGGATGAGAGCCCATGTGTCAGCGACACAAAGTGCCATAAGATTTCAGTGTGAGAATAACAGGGAAACAGGGTCACCTGGCAGGTCCCTCAAGTAAGACAGGACTCTGAGGTTGTCCTGGGGATTCATCTCACTTTCTTCTTAGTTTTGTGATCTCAGTCAAAATGACTACTTAATATTCCAATATTTTTGCTAATTAAGGGGTTGCTTGGGGGAGGGGTGTATGCTCATGTGTACATGGATTCCTATGGAGCTTACTGACTTCAGCAGTGTGTGCGTGTGCGTGTGTGTGTGTGTGAGAGAGAGAGAGAGACAGACAGACAGAGAGAGATAGAGAGAAGATAAGTCTATGCCCAACCCAAGGGTGGCCCAGTGAAGCTTTGATGGAGCAAGCACAGAAATGATGCCACCCACCTACAGTGACCTGGACAGGCTCCGTGGTCTGGGTCTGTCTCTCCTCACTTTCAGAGGTGTCCTGGCCTCCATTCAAGTTGTTTCTCTTTTTCACATGGGCAACCACGAAGAAACACAATCCCAGGAGCACAATCAAGGGCCCCATGATCTGCAAGGACAAGAAGCCACAGATCTGGGGCTCCGGCTCCGTAGTGTCTGTGTCGTTCAGTGATTCCTGCATCCACGGTGAGCCACATCCAGGGACCCAGATGCCCAGTATGCTGATGAGCATGCCGCTCGTCAGGAACAGAAACCCGAAGATGAGACACTGGGCAAACTGGCGGCTCTCTCCACAGATGAAGGCTTGGTCAGGGTCCACCTGGGCGCCGCGCCGCTGCCTCTCCCGGAGCTGCAGTCTTGCCCTGGAGCGGGCCAGGATCACGGCCCCGAGGCCCACCACAGCACAGGAGGGCCCAGCAACCTTCAGCACCATGCTGCAGTCCGGGAGGGTTTCGTACTGGCATGCCTGGAAGCCAAAGAGGGAGAGCAGCACTCCCACACACAGCAGGATAGCGCCAAAGACAAAAAGGAAGAAAATGAGCTTGCTGATGTGCCTGTCTTGCTGGACCGCCTCCGCCTCATCGGTGGCTGCTGGAGACATGGCCAGAAGGGGCTCTGTACTGAGGCCAGGGGGGCTGCGCTTCCTTCTCTCCAGCGGTTTCACCAGCTCTACAAACACAGCCAAACACTACATTAAAGGGGGGACAGGTGTTCCTCACCCACCCTGTTCCTTTCTGGCCATTTCAGAACTTACACTAGGGTGAAATCACAGGGAACAGAACTTGATGCAATGGATGCACTGTAAAACAATGAGTTGGCTTATGACTCAGAAGAAATAACATTCAGAAACTCCTGAATATGTCATTCTGTGAAGATATTCAAGAAGAGGAAATGCAATTACCATTCACCTAAGAGTATCTTTTAAAAAACAAAACAAAACCGATAGAACCAAACAAATAGGATATAGCTTTTTCTGTTATGTCTTGCCAACTCACTTCCCAGGCAAAAAATAAAAACAACAAAAAACGATGGCTAAAGAGGACAGAATCACAGAGATTATTCCTGATTTATAGTTTTACAGATGTCCCACATTTCAGCTTCTCTGAGCATTCCCAAACCGCTCAATCAGTTAACTTTCCATTTCCTGTTTTAGACTGTGGCCACTTTCCATTCCACACTTAGGCCACATCTACAGAAGACCCAAGTTTCAACCAAATGGGAAGGCAGCTTAGGGACACAGTGGGTGTGGTGGATTTTAAATTAATTCTGTTCAAAATGTATTTCTTGAGTTCTCAAACAGGCATATTCTGAGGCTGCTATGGCCCCAAAGCTGGTGGCCCGGCCACTTGAGCCTGGGGTGTCCCGCAGGTAAGGAGGAGAGGGGTGTCCCGCAGGTAAGGAGGAGACCGGTCTCCAGGACACTGGAGGACACCTCTCACTCTCCTCCGTGGTGCCACCCACTTCCACAAACAGGTCTAGGTGCAGTTAAAAACAGGCGTCGATAGAATCATCAGTTAAAAACACTAAACAGGGGCCTCCCCTGGTGGCGCAGTGGGTTAAGCAACGCACTATGAAGCAAATCGCAGCCACTGCAGCACGAGTTCGATCCCTGCTGCCGGCCAGGGAGGG
>JAGFMF010011381.1:12676313-12691343 GCA_019455555.1 Galemys pyrenaicus
CCCTTCTCTCTTTTCCTCCTTCTGACTTAAGAATTCCTTAAAAGTCCTAGACATTTCTTGGAGGAGACCTAACAAGCAAGGTGAAGAGGAGGAAAGATAGATTTCCCTCCACCCTTCTGAGTTCTTGGCTGAGACCTCTGTAATCAAAGAAGATTAACAGAAGAAAAGCAAACAGTTCATTAACAAGTATACCTTGAGGGCCTCCCTCGTGGCGCAATGGGTTAAGCAACACACTATGAAGCAAACTGCAGCCACTGCAGCACGTGTTCGATCCCTGCTGCCGGCCGGGGAGGAGACTCACATGGCGCGGCAGACCTCTCCTGCCTGGCCCGCTGCTCCCCTCAGCAGTGTGTTTCAGTCCATCTGCCTCTTCTGCCCCCTCTCCCCTCAGCAGTGTGTTTCAGTCCATCTGCCTCTTCTGCCCCCTGCTCTGTCTGGTGGATTCTCTCACCTCCCCGCACGTCTGGTCTGTACCCCAGTGCTTGTATGCATAAATAAATAAATCTTTAAAAAAAAAAAAACAAGTATACCTTATGTACACATGGAAGAGACCCAAGAAAAAATAACTCCCCTAGGTGACCTAGAATCCAGGTTTAAGTACCATCTTAATAGGGAAAGTTGGCGGCAGCTGCCTCTTAGGGCAGCGTAAATGATCTTTAGGAACGATGAATGGGTCCTTAGAAGAACAGATGGTGGATATGATATGGCTTATGACACAGTGTGTCTGGGTGTGGTGTGTGAGACTCTGGTCTCCTCTCTAGTGATAACAGTCAATCTTCCTGGTTGACAAAACTCCTAGGAAAGGGGATTATGACAACTGAGTGCCTTTTGGAGGCTCTATAGGTAGTCTGGGGGTATTCAGAGAAGCCTCTTTCTTGCTATATTTGAAGTGCCTACAATTCCAAATGATCTACATGCAAAGGGTGAGTTTTGGGGTGGCATTTTTTGCTATCCTTCAGAGACTTAAAATACACTTCACAAACTTTCCGTCAATAGTTTAGGATCTCTTTTGAGACTACTCAATTTGCTGTCATACCTGGAATGCAGCCTTTGACACAGGTAATATAGAAACGGCTGAGCATGGCTATGTGCCAATAAAACTTTATTTATGGACACTGACATTTGAATATCCTGTCATTTTCATGTCATAAATACTCTTCCTTAAAAATATCTTTCAACCATTTGAAATGTACTCATTCTGTTTTTTGACCACATGAAAACAGGAGCAGCCCTCCCCGCCTCCCATGGGTGTTCGCAGTTATTCTGGACAAAGGCAGTGCCCAGAGAAACCTAAGCGGTGACTTGCTGAGGCTCCAGCTCAGGCTGGCTGACAGCAGGCACCCAGAGAGGGAACCTCCTGAGTCCAAAGTCCTGGGGCTGCAGGGCTTTCATAGAGCACTTTTTTTTTATATAGCACCTTTCATATAGCACTCAAGTTCTGGGTCGCCTGCCCCCCTTTCACCGCCACACACACACACACACACACACACACACACACACACACTTTTTTTTTTTTTACAGATTTAGTAGGAAGCTAAATAAACCACCAGTCTTCACACTGGTGTATGAACACCAGGGATATTGGGGACTCCCTCCATGGGCTCTGCCCTGCCCCCACACAGACCTTCCCCCACTGATTCCATTGGTTCCTTTTCCTGCACCTAAGAATGTCAAACAAAGGAGCAATTCTAGTACTCAAAGGACCCAAGTCCTTCAGCCAGTCTGCAGTTGCTGGTTTTCAACAGGTGGAAGGACAAGTGGTCAGTGGATAAAGCCCTTGAAATAATTTTTATGAGAAGAGCATTAAGTGAATTTTTGGCAAAAAAAAGAAAACTTGGAAAAAATGGAAAGATTTGAATGAACTCACTGTAACAACTTTCTCTATTTCCATCTATTTTTGTGGACAAGGCGTATCACTATTTTTATCCATAGCAGTGAAAAATAGGAGTAGGACTCTCATCCTAGAAATCAGTAATAGTTATCCTCGGGCCTCCCTGGTGGCGCAGTGGGTTAAGCAACGCACTATGAAACAAACAGCAGCCACTGCAGCACAAGTTCGGTCCCTGCTGCTGACCAGGGTGGGGACCCACATGGTGCAGCAGACCTCTCCTGCTGTGCCCGCTACTCCCCTCAGCAGTGTGCTTCAGTTGATCTGCCTGTTCTGCTCCCTGCTCTCTGTGGTGAATCCTCTCACCCCCCCACACCTCTGGCCTGTGCCCCAGTGCTTGTATGCATAAATAAATAAATCTTTAAAAAAAAAAAAAGAAATCAGTAATAGTTATCCTAGGATAGCCCTCATCCATTTCACTAATTGTTGTATTTGTAATTAAAGTTTGCTTTTTTGTTCAGTGATTACCAATATTTATAATATGCTTGTGTTTGGTCAAATAGCATCACTAATAATTGTATATTGGACTGATAATTGGATTGATAAGTCAATCCAAAAATATTAAAATGTAACATAAAAAGACTACAAGTAGGTAGACGATAGATTTTTATTTTGCAAAGCAAAGTGGGAATAAAAGGTGATACTTCTAATATCCAAAAATAATTAGGTGATTTAAAAATGTTTTGGGCAATACTGTTACACTGCCATCCAGTTCTGTGGGGAGGAAGTATATGGAAATAAAAATGTACAGAAACAACAAAATATGTTGTAGGGAAAATGGGAGTGATCAGGTTTTTTCCACCCTCACACCATTAGCGTCAATGACCAACACCTGTGGCCTTACATGCGTGCCCGGTGGCCGCACCTGGAGTGTGGGGTGGTGTGTGGGGTGGGTGCACCTGAGCCAGACACTGAGCTGTAAGGGCAGCGGCAGAGAACAGCTAAGAGCGCAAAGAGGAAGTAGGGATCTGCAGGGGGCCCTCGTTGCCATCTTCCTCCTGGCTTGTGTCCCCTGACCTGTGGGGATGATGCCAAGGGCTCCGAGATTCTCTTTCAAGCCGTCTGAACCGATGATGAATCTCCCCTGCCTGCGATGGTTGCAAAACAATGTGCAAAGAGTATTACTATTAAAGACGAACCAGACAATTTTTAAGATAGAATATGGTCAATGTGATGAACTAAACCAACTTAATCATACCTGATTTCAGTAGCTAACAAAGTCGTCTGAAGTTCCTGAAGCTGGCTACTCACCCACAGCCCCACTAGCAAGTCAAAAGAAACCTCTCAAACAGCTCACATCAAGTTCTGGTGCATATACAGATATTTAAATTTATCAGCAAAGCAGCACAAAGCAGCTTGTGTCGTGAACTGAGCCGTCCCATGAACGCGATGACACTGACTCAACTGCAGGCCGACTCTGCAGCCAGGGAGTGCCAGCTCTGTGCACGCCACCAGCCATCGCAGCTCCTGGCGGGCCGTGGCTGTGGACCCGCTGATGGGGAGGTGAGCCTCTAAGTGCCCTCCCAGTGGAAAAAGCCACCGTGTCCTGTGCAAAATAGGGTAAGAGAGTGTAACATCTCTCAGCCAACCCACATATCTTAAATACCTCTAATTTGAGAAACGGCCCATTGATAACATTCATCATGTCAATTCACAGGACTCTTCTTTTTTTAAAAAGATTTATTCAGTTATGCATACAAGAGCTGGGGTGCAGGCCAGAGGTGTGGGGTGGTGAGAAGATTCACCAGAGACAGAGTGGGGAGCAGAACAGGCAGATCCACTGAAATACACTGCTGAGAGGAGCAGCGGGCAAGGCAGGAGAGGTCTGCCTTGCCATGTGGGTCAGCTCCCTGGCTGGGGATAGAACTTGAGCTGCAGTGGCTATGGATGCTTCATAGCGCGATTGTAGCGGCAGGAAGGGGTGGCACTGGAGCAAGGTTCGGGATGGTTCTGGGCAGACGGGTCAAGGAAGGAGAGTCTTGGAGCCCTCGGTGGCTTTTCATGCTTTATTTAGTAGAGGTGGCCAGGTACATGGCAGGCAGGGGTGCCGGGGGGCTGCGGAGGCTGGCAGGCCTCCCAGCCCCCAGCGCATCTCACCCTCTTCGGCTGCTTCCTCTCTCTCTCTCTGCTGCTGCTGCTCGTCAGTACTGTCAGTCCTGTTGGTTCTCTCAGTTCTGTCAGTCAGTCCTGGCGTCCTCATGACGCCACCCATTTAAGCCCGTGTCCAACTCAGGTGCGCCCACTTGCGCATGCCCACCCTGGAATGCTCGCAGCACCGTAGGTGTCCATCATCACAGTGGTGGGAGGGTGGAAAGACCTGATCATTCTCTGACCCTACAGTGATTCTTAACCCCTTGCACCACCAGGGAGGCCCCAGCAGGCCACTACTTTGCACCAGTAAAAATGCACTTCACTCACCAGGCTGATTAGCAGAGCCAGGGCTGGGCTGTGGATTGAGATGACGATCCAGAAGGAGCAGCTGTAGAAGCCCAGCCCCTGGTCATGCCGGTCTTAGCTGACCTCCCACTCTCAGCTGACCTGGTCATAGCTCAACCACGGAGCCCACACGCAACACACAATTTTAAAGTAAATTATGAACATTTAACAGTGTCAAGCCACTGGCGTACCCAGTAGGCATCTTCGAAGATGTCTGCTTATTGTAAAATGTTGATATTTTCAGGACGAAATGAATACAGCTCTCCCCACTTTACAAAGGGATCTGTCCTGACAAGTCCATCAGAGGATGGATATATCACAAGTCAACGTGCTGACTGAGTGGCCCAGCGTCACAGCCAAGCAACCATGGTTCTACTGAACGTCGGGAAATCGTAAGTCAGAGCATTGTAAATTGGGGACTGTCTGTACAAAATCCTATTTATTTAAATCTATGGTGAAAACGTTCCATGACAGCTTTAAATGAGCAAGCAATTACGGCACTTTAAAAAATTATTTCAGAGGCTGCTCTCAATAGTGTTTGTTCTCTTTAGTGGTGGGGAAGGGTGTCTCCTTGGCCTTCCCAGCCCTCAGGGCTCTGCATGCTAAAGGGTTAGGGGAGGAGCCAAGTTCTGGGGACACCTTCTCCCAGGCAGAGGGGGTGTTCTGGCATCCCACTTATTACTGAGAGAAGCTCTTCAGGAGATTGTTCCAGAACAAAGCAAGTCTGCTCCTTGGTGACTTGAAGCACTGGCAACTCAAGTAGCAGCTTTTCTCTTTAAAAAAAAAAATAGCAAGTTGTTTCACTTAACAACACAATGTTGTATTTATCGGTTTTGTTTTACTTTTAAGAGATCTGTGTGCCTTATGAGACTATAAGCAACATCAGAGCTGGGATTTGCCTGAATTATTCTCTGGGCCTAGCAACGTACTTGATGGCTCATGGTATGATCATACTGTTACTGAACAGACAGAAGTCATTAGCCTCCTTTGGTTAAGGTGGGTTCTGTGTGGGCAAGACTTTCCTTTGGCAGTATGTGTGTGGAGAGGGGCAGGCTGATGTTCCAGGCCCTCACAGGAATGCTACAATGCCAGGTGGGTACCTGAGTTAGTTGTTTTAGACTTGACCTCTTCCCAGTCAACCAAAATTGCCACCGTAGACTTGCCGAGATAGAACCTTCCATGCTAATGTGAGTTGTTCATGTGATCTACATTTGCTGCTTATTCCCCAGCATTATGTTGGTGACAAGTCAGGTCCAGAGAAATCCCTGCTTCCAGGACACTTGTTCTCATTGCCAAACAGTGTTTGCCTCCACCCCTCAGGACCGACTGTCCCTGGGAGCACCAAGCACTATCAGTTTTGTTTAGAACCCGTACCTACACCCCCACAGGGGGCACCTTCCCCCTTGAGACCTTTGCTTCCCTGTTAGTGAGAGGCTAGGTGGGGAGCCAGCCTCCACCCACCCCAGCCTGCAAGAGAACCCTCAGGATTTTCCCATCTGTTTGACTCTCACTGTCGTCACACTGACAGCCCTTGATTGGTTTGTGATTTTGAGTTATAAATATCTCCTAACTTTGTCAAGAGGGGATTTGCTTTTATCAGTTTAGGGGGGCAGATTTATTTGGGGATGATTTTGAAGAGGAGAGGTTGGCGGTGTGATTGTTATCTCATTTTAAGATAGGAATCTCCTTGGGTTGGATTCTGAGTCTCAAGGGTGGAGGGCAGAGCACAGGCTTCCAGGTGGAACAGGAAAGCACGATGAGCAAAGGTCAGAGGCTTGAAGCTGTTTTGGAATTACTGACCATGTGAGTTGGGGCTGAAGTATTCGATGAGATCAGGGACAGTGTGAGAAAAGTTTGCTTGGTAAGTCAGAGCGATAATACTTTGGAAATCCTTCAATATCAAAGTGAGAGGTTTTTACTCAATTTTATAGGCAAAGGGGAAACATTGAAAGTTTTTACGTAGAAAGTAGCAGGGTTCTATTAATAGTTGATAGGGTAGGTTGAGGGGAGAGGGAGCATCTGGCAGATGAGAAAAGTGAAGTGTTGGTGACGTTCAGAAGCCAGGTGCTGGGAGTCAAACTTAACCAACCCCATACACTTGTAGTTTAACTGATTTATTCACATGCTATATAGTCAATAAAAGACTTAAGCTGGTGTCCAAAATACATATAATCCAACCATAAGTGAAATGATAAATAGCATGCTGCAGCTGAAACCGCTCCGCCTCCCCTACTTGGCCTGAAGTTGTCTGAAGTTCTGAACAGTGTGAATTGTAGAACTTTCTCCTCCCTTATGGAAGGACATGGAAGAATAACATAAGGAAAGTCTGACAGGAAGCTGCATGACATTTCTCTGTACTATCCTGGGACAGCAAGGTGCAAATTCTGCACAAGGCATTGAGTGGTTGCCATAGGAACAGAGAGCTTGGTGGGGTGAAGCTGTCAGAGACTATATTTTTACAGTTCGGGAGAATTAGTGAGTGATTTAAGCTGGCCACCCTGGCCCTCCAGCTTTCCACGCAGTCAGTGGCACCAACTTCTCTGAAGACAGGGTCTCTGGAGGCTGATGGACCATGTCCACAAGCTCCCAGGGCCTCTTGGGACTCCAGTGCTCCCAACCTCCTCCTCTGGCTCAGCTGGGAGACTTGACCAGGTAGAAAATGTAATGACTTCAGCCAAGGACATGCTCTGCTAAAAGACTGGGTGTGTGTCTATCAGACACTGCTATCTCACTGGTTTGGAGACAGAAAAGTAAAATCAGTCATATTTCTGATATTCCTGCCTAGCCAACTGTGCGGTTTCTGACTCCAACCAGGACTGAACGAAGGGAAAAGAGTATCTTGGAAATAATTGTACAACTTCACAGATCAATAGCAAAGGTCTTCTGTAGGGTCAGAGAACTATCAGGCTTTTCCGCCCTCCTGCCACTGGTATAATGATGGACACCTGCGGTGCTGTGCGCATGCCTAGGTGGGCATGCGCAAGTGGATGCACCTGAGTTTGGACATGGGCTTATATGGGCGGCATCATGAGGACGCCAGGACCAACCAGCAGCAGCGAGATCAATGAACAAGTAGCAGAAAGGCCAACGAGCAGCGACAGAATCAAAGCAGCCGAGTGAGATGCGCCGGGGGCTGGGAGGCCTGCCAGCCTCCCGGCCCCCCGGCACCCCTGCCTGCCATGTACCTGGCCACCTCTGACAATAAAAAGCATAAAAGTCACCAAGGGCTCCAAGACTCCTTCCATTAGCCCCGTCTGCTAGAACCATCCCGAACCTGCCCTGTGCTGCCTTCCTGCTGCTACAACTTCCTATTACAAATCCTAGAGTTATGAGTTTTATTTTCATCCAATATTTCACTATTCAAAAGAAAAATCTACCTTCAATTCTCTAAACTTTGTAATCAGACCTATTTCTCTTAACACCCAGCAATTGAAAGACACCTGGAAAGTACCCATTAAAAACACAAACCACACCTGAGTTAAATGTAGGTATGGCCACAGCATTGTGTGTGAAGGGGGTTCCTCGTCGGGGATAGTAGCTGGCCATTAGGGCACTCATTCGACTTCCACATATCCCCAGGGAGACTAATAAGTAGGACGTCAAAGTCCTCTGAGTAGAGTATAATTATTTGTGATCTCACTTTTATAAATTCATTAACTAGGGCTTCCCTGGTGGCACAAGGGGTTAAGTGCCACACTGTAAGTCTTCCGCAGTCACAGCAGGGCGAGTTCAATCCCAAGCCAGGGAGGGGACCCACATGGCACAGCAGACCTTTCCTGCCTCGCTCGCTGTTCCCCTCAGCAGTGTGTTTCAGTGGATCTGCCTGTTCTGTTCCCCACTCTGTCTCTGGTGAATCCTCTCATCCCACCATGCCTCTGACCTGTATCCTAGCTCTTGCATGCATAAATAAATAAATATTTAAAATAAATTCATTACCTAGAGAAAAAATCTGTCCCTGAGAAAGCTGAATTAAGGTTACACTAAAAGGAAATAAAGTGGTCTTTAGTCAAACTATCTATTTGTTCATTAACCATTGGCAAGTATTTTATGATCACCATATATCAGCCTGTTCTAGGTGCTAAGGACACAACATCTGTGTTAACAAGAGATACAGAGGTGCTGCCCTCTGGGAGCTTATGTTCTAACTGGGGAGACAGCACAAACAAGAACATACATAAATACATAATTTCCAGCAGAGATGACTAGTAGGAAGGGAAAACATTTAAGCAGTTTAAGGGTATAGAGATTGATGGTGGAGAGAGTGTTCTTGGGGAGGAGTCCTTGGAGGAGATGGCATTTGCACAGACACTTAAACTCTGTGAGAGTGAACAGACAGAGGGCACAGCACGTGCAAAGACAGTGGAGTGGGAATAATGATACGTTCTGGGAACCCCAAGAAAACTAGTGCAACTGGAGCAGAGGGAGCAAGGGGAAGACTAAGAAGGAGAAGCATGAAGCAGTGAGCCCAAGAGAGCACAAGAGGGATTCTGCAGGGAACTCTAGTGGTATGGTGCCCAGATGGTTAACCTGCCTGAGGTTTGATGTCATGAACCTCGAGCGGGACTAGTCATGTTGTGTCTTCCTGCCATAATAGCAACAGATTGGAGCCGTAGGAAAGTAGGGTCCAGCCAAGCTGGTGCTGTCCCAGGTAGTAAGGAGCCAAGTGTTTTGGGGATGTTTGCAAAGGAGCAGTGATGATGGTAGGCCGCAACACTGATCTGGTAGCAAGAAAATGGGGGCCACATGGAATGAGAATAGTAAGTGTTGATAGGACCAATGGGGCTACAGAATTGTTAGAAGTCCAAGACTAGATGGAATGATCTGGAAAGATAGAAAGTCGTTAGGGATAGAGAGTGGGGTACCGTGGAGGAGTTGAAGTTGTCATGATATGGTCTAGTGTGAGATCGTGGAGGTCAGTGGCTTACTGATGTAAGATCAAGGAGAGTCCAGTGAGCTGACGAGATTGTTGACACATATGCTGAATCAAGACTGATGAGTGAGTATTGGGCAAGGCAGCAACGCAGGGGCTGAAACCACCAGAGAATGAGCACAGTTGCAGGAGGTTAGTGAACAGGGGACAAGCAGACACTGTGGTGTATATTCAAGTCGAAGTGTTTGTGAGGGAAGGAGAAAGAAGGGTCTGAAGGAAAGAGGAGAATGGTTCTCCGAGTGCATGGGATTGGGGGAAAGCAATTACACCACTCACCACACCCACCAAGTCACCTGTTCCAAGGGAACAACCTGACAACATTGCCCATTCCCCACCCAGCTCCCTATGGCAACCGTGTCCCTCCTCCTCAGGGGGCGCAAGTGCGCTCCTCCTATCCATCTTCCCTGAGCAGGGAGGGGGTGTCCCATGACTACTCAGCAGTGCTGAGAAGCAGGACTAGAGACCTGAGGTCTGGAAGGGAAAGGATGTCAGCCTGACACCCCTGGCTGCTTCTGAAAGAGGGAGATGACCTGGGCCTGGCTCCCCACAGCTCCATCCTCAAGGCCAATAGGCGGCTGGTTCCACTCAGCACTTTAAGAAGGGTGTGGCAGAAGCCACATCCAAGAGACTTGGCTTGATCTCTGGGAATATTTGTACATACAGTGGACCACAGATGAACCACAGCAGGAGTCACCAAGGAAGGATGGATTAACGGGACCATGGCTTCCTCACAATGTTGCTGGACTGTGATTCCATACCGACGTGGCCAGGACTCGTGGAGGCTGCTCTGGGGTTTTCCGAGTTTGGGGGAAGGGGTGCTAAGCGAGGAGTAGCATACAGGAAGACACTGGGGTAGGAAAATGCCTCTTCCTTGGCCCGGACCTACAACAGGAACCACTTTCGTTTCTTTATTACAAGCAGATGAGTTTCATTTCAGATATTCCCTCTCCACCCCAGCCGGCAGATGCCTATCCAAAGGGGCTTCCTTCTTCAGCTGTGTCTTAACCCACTTAGATCTTTCTGGCACTTTCAACTTAGGAAACATTTTCTTTGCCCACGTGAAAGTCCTTCGGTGGGATGTCAGCTGGGGAGCATCAATTACACCTGTGAGAATGGTTGTTCTTTGCGGCCAAAGAAACAGGATGGAACCGGAAGGCGCAAGTCTCTTCCAGGTGAGCAGGCCAGGCACTAGGAAATGTATTCTTTAAGTGCCTTAGTTTTCTTAACTGGTCATAATGATCCTTTTCCTCATCTGCCTCTATCCTTGGACCAAGAAGAGAAAACTGGGTGCTGGTGGGTGAAGTGGCAGCACCCTCCCGCTCCCCAGGAAAGAGGGCTCGTAGAGAAAAGCGAAAGGTGGTCCAGGCAGATCCGTGCGCGAGCCTCCAGCCCTGGCATTGACCATTTTAATCAGCGTTAGGGAAGAACTAGAGCGCTCCGGCGTGGAGACATGGTTGCCGCGGAGGAACCCTGCAATCCTGGCCCCACAGTGCTGTTACCTCACAGGGAGCCGGGGCAGGAAGGAACTCAGGAGTGAAGACCTTTTTCTTCAGCCTCAAAGCTTTTTCTCAAGCTCAACCTTACCAGAAAAGCCCTCTGCGTAAAACAAATCTTGGACTGGACGCCTGAAAACGCGGCGTTCTCACGTGGATCCTACGTGACCGCACACGGGGAAGCGGAGGCCGGGAGAAAGCAAGGCGCAGGCTCAAGCAGCTGGCCCCTCACAAGGCCAGAGCGAAATACAACCGTCCGCGGGTCTTCCATGCTGAAGGAGGGTTTCAGGACAAGCCAGGAGAAGTGGGAAGTCAGACAGAGGAGCAGTCAGAGGTAAACAAGAAGCCAGGGTGAAACCCCCTCCCCAGGAAGACGGTTCCGGGAGAAAGGGACTCTACCTGTCCCCAAGTAAGGGGGCAGGTGAGGTTCTTAAGAAAGGGGAGAGAACTGCGGTCAAGTCCTTTGAAGAGGTTTGTTGATAGAAAGCAGCTCAACTTTTGCCCTTAAGCTGCTCTGCCCGCTGGGCAAGAAATTCCCAGGTGCCTCCTTGCTCAGGAATGTTCTTCTAGGGGTAGGTGCCCTGAAAGTGGCCCGAGGCCACTGCACCACATGGGCAAGCTTGCTGATTCAAGTAACTATTAGCTAAAGGCTGATAGAGAGTGTCAAGCATGAGTTAAATCTACTGCAAATTCAAGGATAGGAAGATCAAAATAGTTAATAGGGTAGAAACCATTGTAGGGCTAATGTTTCTTAAAGGTTAAGGTTGCTCCTTTAATTAAATGAATTAGTAGCAGTAATGCTGCCTGCTATTTGTAAGGTTCAGTCTATTGTTAAGTAGGCTAATGTTTTGGATAATTACTAATGTAGGAATAAGTGGGATGAGTGGCCTTTGAGGCAGGAAATGGGCTAACATGTTTTTGGTTTGTGGTGGAAATCAGTAATTATTGTTCTGCTCACAGGGAGCAAATGGTCTAGAAATGAGTATTTCTAGGTTTACTGAGTACTTGGTATAAATGAATGTGGTCGAAGTCCTAGTGGGTTTGTTGAGCCAATACATAAAATGAGTGGTAATGGTATTAAGGATCAGCCCTGTCTTTTATCATTGTAAATGGTTACTGTCTGTTTTGATGTAAGTTGAATTAATCATTTGATTTTAGATAGAATTTAATTGGTTATTAAAGTCAGGTCTGGGAAATGAAATACTTGGAAATACAATCACTGCAGTGACATTAGGTAATCTGTTACTGAAGGGGTAGCAAAAGGGCAAATGTGTATTTTGTTTCTCAGACGGTATAAATTTTGATGTTTCGATATTTTTAGTTGTGCAGTTAAAAGAATGTTTTGAAATCTTTAATTGGAATATAATGAATAGTATCATAGGTACTGATATAATAGTAATGAATCATGTATCTAATTGTGGCATATCATTCAAAAATGTCTTTAACTTAAAAGGTTAATCTACTTAGCTCCTTAATGATTATAATATAAATACAGACCATTTATCAAAATATTTTAGTGGAACATCTTTGAGGACATGTAGACGTGAGGTTGTGGTTTTTAAAATATTGTCCATAGATAAGCCCGCCCATGTAAATATGAGGTTGAGTCCCTTCTTCTAAATGTTGGTGAGTAACATCGAGTTGCAGACTCAAATAAGAAGCTTCAGTTCTACTGGAACTTCTTCCTTTCTCCCAAACACTGGAAGAAGAAAAATTGAAGTCAGATTTAGCTAATTAAAATTTTATGAAATGAAAGCCCACCAATCTAGTAAGAATTTAGCTTAACAAGTGTTTGCTTTGCATTTGGTTGATGCTGGATGAAGTCTTGCAATTTTCAGCTTCAGGAATGAAGTAAAAAAATAATATGCTTAGGAGTTTGAAGGTTCTTGATCTAGTCTAGCCTAAATTTCTAGTCCAGTACTGATAAATGGGAAGAATTAGAAGGATTAATGGTGGGAAAAGTATGATTTATTTCATGTTTTTTGAATTGTCTTTATTTTTGTGCTATTGATAGGAATATGGTTAGAGATATTAGTTGAGTAATGACATAATGATACATGTTGGTAAAATAATGTGTTACTCGCTTAGGTAAAAACCAAAGGTGGTGGGAAGTCACCTAATGATAATAGAATAAACTTAAGTGTAGCAATTAAGGGTTTTTTTTTTCTTACATAGGAAAATAATAGTTGCGATGGCTGAATTGCTGAATTATATATAAGTGACAATATGTAGCAAGTGTTATCGTGACATAAATTACCAAGTATAGGATCATTATAGTTGGATTTTAAATTATAACAGTTATGTGAGCAATTGAGTAGGCTGTGATTCTTGTAATTCTGTTTGGTTGCATCTTCCTCATCCTCCCACATTCATAAAATAGTTATAATTAGCACATGTAGATAAACGGATGAAATTTTATATAAAACTGATATTGGTGCAAGTTTTTATCTTGTTAATAAAATTAGGCCAGATATTAATCAAATACTTTGTGTAACTGTGGGTAGTCAGAAGCAGAATGGGGAAAGTCCAAGCTTTGTGAAAAGACCCATTGTCATGATAATAGATTAACAGTGTTTGTAATTGTTCATAGGCCTGAATATACTAGAATAATAATAGATATTTGTCAGAAGCATAGTCCTTTATATCAACCATATTAAGTGGATTCTTGCATAGCCTATGGGTTGCATTTTTTTAAATTAAAATTGAAACAGTAACTAGTATGTTTATTTCAGGAACAATTCAGATTAACAACCAATATACATTTACTATAGCGATTATTGTTCCTGAAATGATAGAAAACAATAGTAAAAGTAAGGGAATCATTAGCTGATAAATCACCATTTGTAAGCTATGGGCACAATGCTTATTTAACTGATCTTACCAGAGAGTATGTTGTAGTGCACAGAGATTTGTGAATTCTTAGGAGTAGCTTCGATTCCTATAATTCTAAGAGGGCTTAAAACCTCTCTAACTTACTCTGTCAAAGTGACTCTTGTAAAACATATTATGTTTGTGCTCGGATGCTTGATAGAATGATGGGTGAATGCTACACGTCATGTGCGTAGGGACTGGTGTTATTGGTAAGAAGTTTTTCATAGAAATATATGTTGGTCAGATTTGTGGGTAAGATGCTCAAATTCGTGGAAAATTACTATTAAGGAAAGGGTTTTGATAATAAAATTGAGCGTGCATTTGGCATGTGGGGGTTGTGAAATGCTCCTAGAAATAGAATTGCTATAAAAAATTTTATTATAATGTTGGCACAATCTACTAGGAAGAATAGGCTGAGTGGGCCTGTAACATACTCAGCACTGAAGCCGGAAATAAGTTCTGTTAGATCAACCAGAGCTTGGTTGGTTTCTGCTAGGGTTGAGACATACCATGTTATGACTGTCAGTGGTCCAGATGGAAAAATTATAAATATTCTTGAGTTGTGATTAATGTTGAGTGTGTTGGTCCATTTATTAATATAACTGATAGTTGGATTATTACTTCCCATGAAATTGTGTTCTTTCTACTCTCAGGGTCCTGATTAGTGCATATTTTGAATTTGAGGTTCTACCTGACCAGAGCATAGAATATGTGTCCAGGGTCCACGTGGCTAATGTAGATAGTACACCTAGGTTTATGTTGATTAATGGCTATGACATGGGTAATGGAATTTGTATTGTTAGAGCCAAACTGAGGGCTAGGATTGATGTAATGATACATATGGAGATGATACTAATGGTCATAATGGTTTTTAATGAAATGCTTTGGCAATGGGTTGGAGGTGGCTATGAGGTCTAGCAATGTTTGATTCTTTTCAAAACTGTATATAACATAGTACTTTTCATTTGATCAGCATAAGGAAAGCTGTGGTGAGTAGAGTGGGATTAATTTTTAAAGGTCAATTGCAAACACACCACAAAGAGAGAAGTTGAAGCTCTCATTATAAGGGTGTAAATTTTATGTAATGACTAGGCTCTGCCAGTCTTAGCAAACCCTATTCCTAGGCAGAGATTTTGTCAATTAATTAGATTGATTTTTATTAATATCATGTATGAGTGAACACGTTTTTGCAAAGTAGGCTTATTTCTCCTCTCCTTTTGTACTGAGAAATACGAAATAGAAACTGACCTGGATTACTCTGGCCTGAACTCAGGTTGCATAGAACTTTTTTTTTTTTTAAAGATTTATTCATACATACAAGCACTGGGGTACAGGCCAGAGGCGTGGGGGGGTGAGAGGATTCACCACAGAGAGCAGGGAGCAGAACAGGCAGATCAACAGAAGTACACTGC
>JAGFMF010011381.1:12691393-12737754 GCA_019455555.1 Galemys pyrenaicus
TGCTGAGGGGAGCAGCGGGCACAGCAGGAGAGGTCTGCCGCACCATGTGGGTCCCCTCCCTGGCCGGCAGTAGGGATCGAACTCGTGCTGCAGTGGCTGTGGTCTGCTTCATAGTGCATTGCTTAACCCACTGTGCCACCAGGGAGGCCCAGGTTGCATAGAACTTTAATGACTGAACACAAAAATCATTAATAGCAATAATACCATTGAGGCATCCTGATCCAGCTTCAACATTATAAACCCTGTTGTTGATGTGAACCCTAGAATAGCACCACACTGTTACTCCTGAACAACTTGTTTTGTTGATCAAGCTTTTTTTTTTTTAATTAATAAATGAGAGATATTTGGGCTCAATTTTGATCAGTCCAGAAGCTGTATTTTTTCCCAACATCACCCCATCCAAAATTGTTAGTCCATTTAAATGTTGTTACCCTCTGATATGGTTCGTCTGGAGGGTTTTTTTTCCCCCTGGACTAATGAAAACTCCCTAGGATTGTCTTGTATTTTGTCCTATCCTGCTACTTCATGGGAAAGTCAATGTCACTGATTAAAACTGAGATAATCGAGACAGTAAAACCCCTTGTGTCGCCATTCATATAAGGTCTTGTTTAGAGAACAAATAAAAATGCTGCCTCTGCACAGCCTGGATACCATGCCCATTAAGCTGTTGTCATTGGGATTTCAGTGCCTCCAGTACTAGAATGGTAGAGGGTCTATGTGTTTCAATTTCCTTTTGGTCTTTCATGTTGTGAGTACATACTATGTTGGGTTATAACAATTAGATTAAGTTTTATTACTGATAGTTATTAAACTATCAGTGATTATTTGTTCCAAGCTATGTGAGGAGACATCATTTTACTTTCATTAATGTTGCTTCCTTTACTAAGTTGACCCAGTATTGAATTAGGAGTTTTCATTATTGGCATTAAGTAAATTCTGGAGCATGAATACGCCTCTTATTTTCTATTTTTGAAGTGTAGTTGACACATTATTTTAGGTTCAGGTGCAACATAATTTGACAGAATAAGTCTATTTCCCTTCTATTCTTAGCAGTGTTTAAAATTTGTGATATAATGTTATCACCTCCAGGTTTTATGCTGTGTAACTACATCCTTGTGACTCATTTATCTTATAACTGGAAATTTGCATCTCTTGATCCCCTTCACCCTTTTCTCCCACACTCCAGCCCTACCCTCTCTGGTAACCACCAGTCTGTTATCTGTTAATTTGTTTTGTTGGTTTTTTAGATTCCCCATACAAGTGAAATCATACTGCATTTGCCTTTCCCTTATTTTACTTAGCAAAATACTCTAAAGCTTCACTCGTGTCATCGCTGGCAAGATTTGTATATGTGTGTGTGTAAAATCACCTCTTTATACATTATCTGTCAGCAGACACTCCTGTTTCCATATTTTGACTATTGCAGATAATGCTGTAATAAGCACAAGGGTTGTGTGTGTGTGTTTAAGATTTTAATTACTGTATTATGTTTTAAATTTTCTTCAGATAAATACCCAGAAGTGAAGTGAAATTGTTGATCATATAATTCCCCCCCCCTTTTTTTTTTGCGGAACCTCCATACTGTTTTCCATAGAGGCTGCACCAAATTGCGTTCCCACCAACAGTATAGGTGGGTTCAATTTTCTCCACATCTGCCCCATCTGTTGGAGGTGTGCCAAGACCTGCCAGTGTTCCTAGGAGAGGGTCTCTTTTAGTACTTACTTTCAGGTTGGCTGAAAACGACCCTAGGTATAACTTTAAAAAAAAAAAAAAAGACATTTATTTATGCATACAAGAGCTGGGGTACAGGCCAGAGTAGCAGGAGGTGAGAGGACTAGACAGAGCAGGCAGATCGACTGAAATACACTGCTGAGGGTGAGACAGGAGAGGTCTGCTGTGCTGTGTGCATCCCCTCCCTGGCCGGGGATGGAAGGATGCTTCACAGTGCGGTGCTCAACCCGCTGCGCCACCAGGGAGGCCCCTTAGATGCAGCATTTAAAGTATGCCAACACCCGTGGGCCTGTGGGGCTGCAGCCGTAAGTCTTGCTGGCCGCTAGGCCAGGTGACATGGGAGTTTCCCCCCCGGAATAGCTGCAAGGATCAAGGTTCTGAATGAGTGTATAACCTCCTTTCTGGGAGGTACCAGTGAGGGGTAGCTAGGCCAATGGCAAGTGCCAAGTCGGTGTCCCCTGGCCCATGATCCCTGAGAGCTCCTCTCATTTCAACCAGAGGCCGGTGGAGGAGGGACAAGTGCCACCCATTCAGCAGTGCCCAGCGGGTGGGAGTGACCACTTCCGTGACCAGAGGCGGTTTTTAGGCCAACCACAATAATATTAGTACTTTCTCTTTTATTTTTATTATTTCTAAAGAAGGTTGTACCCTGTATTAAGTCATTGTACCTCTTCGCATTAACATTTAAATTTACATTCAAATTATTATTTTTAGGTAGATTTAAACTTGAACTAAAATTCTGTTCAAGATAACCAGTTATCACCAGACTTATTAGGCTTTTTCTCTTTATAAATCTTACTATTTTGTTTTAGAAACGATTCCGAGGTTGCTCATTTGGTTTGAGGATAGTTAATTCCTGTTTATTAAATTGTTAAATGATTATACAAAAGGTAAACGGGGTAGACCTTGCTATTTAGTATTTCTTTCATCTTTTCCTTATGGTACTTTCTCCATAGCATCCATTTAACTTTCCATCTCCTATACTTTTATTTGTAAATGAGTTATTATTTAATTTATATAATTGAGAGCTTGACTAGTTTGAGCTAGTTTTGATTCAAAGAAGTCATTTAAGAAGAACTCTCCTGGGTATAAACTTATTTAAACTACACTTTGCTCTATCAAAGCACACTTTCTAGTACGCTTATCTTATGAGTTGTCTCCTCTGAATTTGTTGACTAGTTATACATAAGTTATATATATAGGTCTTGATATTTGAGGACAGTGATAGGTGGGGTGTATGTGTATGCTTCAGGCCTAATTCAATTACGCTTTCTATTCTTAATTCTAAATCTTCATTTAGTTTTTAAGTTCATAAATACTTTCATGTAAAATTTAAGGTTCTTAAAAGTGGAGAACCTGGCTTATTTCTTCACATCACATTTTCAAGTTGATGTCTGTGCTTACCAAGTGTCTCCTAAGAGTTTGCTAAAAATGATCCATATAAGCTGGATTAGCAAAAGTTGAAGTTTATCAGGATTTATTGACTATAGAGGAATATGAAGTATTAAAGTTAGTATCCTGTTGAGTAACTTTGTTATTTGGGTTTATATATATATATTTTTTAAAGATTTATTTATGCATACAAGTACTGGGGTACAGGCCAGAGGTGTGGGGGGTGGGGTGAGAGGATTCACCACAGAGAGCAGGGAGCAGAACAGGCAGACCAACCAAAGTACACTGCTGAGGGGAGCATTGGGCACAGCAGGAGAGGTCTGCTGCACCATGTGGGTCCCCTCCCTGGCTGGCAGCAGGGATCGAACTTGTGCTGCAGTGGCTCCGGTTTGCTTCATAGTGTGTTGTTTAACCCACTGCACCACCAGGGAGGCCCTGGGTTTATATTTTTAATTTAATAATATATTTACATCATTGTTCATTTTTGTACAATGATTCCTGCTCTCAGGTGTAATACACATAAAATTCCCACCAAGTCACCTGTGAACCGTCACCACAGTCCCTTGTGCTCTTTCCTCCCCTGTTTTAGTCCTTCTTGCTCCCCCTCCTATGCTGAATGTCTGATTTATAGTTTGTTTGCTAGTTTGGTCTTTTTTTTCTGACCCCTTGTTTGGTTCCCCTATATTCCTCCTATAAGTGAAACCATCTGATATTTTTCTTTTTCCTTCTAACTTATTTCACTGAGCATAATCCCTTCCAGCTCCATCCATATTGCTGCAATTGGTATAGCTTATCTTTTTTGATTGCTGAATAGTATTCCATTGTGTATATGCAACACATCTTTTGACCCATTCATCTGTTTTTGGGCATTTAGGTTGTTTGCATATCTTAGCTATTGTATATAGTGCTGTAATTAACATAGGAGTGTAGGTTTCCTTTCAAATGAATGGTTTTGTGTCCTTTGGGTAGATTCCTAGGAGTAGAATTGCTGAGTCCTATAGAAGCTCCATTTTTAATAGTTTGAGGGTCCTCTACACAGCAGTGGTTGGGCCATTTTGCATTCCCACCAGCAATGTAGGAGAGTTCCTTTTACTCCACATCCTCCCAGCACTTGTTGTTGCCAGTTTTCTTAAATATGTGCCATTCTCATGACTGTGAGGTGGTATCTCATGGTTTTGATTTGCATTTCCCCGATTATAAGTGATGCTGAACATTTTTCATTTACCTGTTGACCATTCGCATTTCCTCTTTGGAGAAGTGTCTTTCAAGTTCTTCTGCCCAATTTTTTCTTTTACTGGATTGTTTGTTTTGTTTTTTGTTGGTCATGTGAGCTCTTTGTAGATCTTTGAAATCAGTCCCTTATCAGTTGTATGGAGATTAGTGATAGTCTCAAATGTTAGGGTTGTAGCAGTGAGTTATCAGTACAGCTCAGGGCTTGGTATACACCATGCTAGTGGTTCTCATAATAAGTCTTTGAAATAAAAACCTGTTAGAAAAGATATGTTAGGCTTTGATGATGGGATGATTATGGTAAAGGGTAATTCTTCAAATAAACTGCTTATTTTCCAGATGTATTTGTTCATTTAAATTATGGATAATGAATCTGGAACATAGAAATAGCATGAATACAGTTGAAGAATGCATGTGTAGAGATGTGAAGCAGTGTTCCCTAGGGTTGGTTAATGCTGGTAGTTACTATTATTTGATCTAATTGCCTTTGAGTGGAGAAAGCATAACCAGTGGTTATAAACAGATTAGTAAAAAGACCACCTGCAGCTACAGTGCGTAAGTGGAATGGGGCTAAGAGGTGTGTAGGACCTTTTGTATCTGAGGGAAGAAATAGGTTAAGACCGAGTTGGGAGGATTTACCAATTACTACTACAAGAATCCCAGATAAAAAGAAATTATTTGGTTGGAATTGAGTATAAGATTGTTGGAAATGTCATGAGTTTAAATTAAATAGGAATCATGCTTGTGAGATCATGAATACAGTTTACCCAAGGTAGTGACATAAATTTACTTGGCGGATTGCAAATTCAGTCACACCACCGTCAATTTAATAGAAATGATAGAATTCCTAATCTTTTCCGTCTAATGAAAATTGGAAAAGGTTGTTAGCAGTGACTAGAATTAGTATAGTAATAAGAAATTGAAGTAGATATGATGGGATCAGAATGTATATGCCATATTGGAAACTTTTTAATTGATCATTTAAGGAAAAATGCTACCATTATAAATACAAAAAAATAAGCTTTAGCTTAGATGAAGCTAAGTGGTTATTTCTAAGGTTTGAATAGTCATTCACTGTCAGTTTAGGATGACTACTTCTTGAACTGAATAATTGAATATTCAAGAACTAAACTGGTAATGAAAGCATATAATAGTTTTCACTTAATATGGATATAATTTTGGTCGATGTTAGATATGGTTGATATAATTGGAAAAGTTAATAATATAGAAGGATAAATTTGAACTACACCATTTTGGGGGGCCTAAAACCAATGAATTATTTTTATAATTTACAAGTTTAAAAAAGTCGTATCAAGGTGTGAATTAGTAGTTCTTGCATATACCTTCTCAGCACATAAGTTGTAAGTTGCTATTATTAGACTCATAATCTAGTTTTGTGGGTTTTTTTTTTTTTAAACTGTGCTTACAATGAAGCCAGTGTGCGCTATTAATTTAGCCCTTGAACCACAACAGGTTCTTATCCCACCGTAGAAGGGAGCAGAAAGAAACATGCTTTATTAAAGAAAGTAAAGCTTATTTAGGGGGAAAAAAAATTAAAGCAAAGACTCCAAGGCAGGGTAAAAGACACCCTTGTGGGCCCTTGTCTAGGCGACATTTAAACCCTTTATTCTCAAATCTCTTCATCCTGTTTTGTGAGTGGCTCTTCCTCCTACTGGCCAAACTCCTCCAGGAAGATGTGCCCATTTTCCCAGCTCTTATCTAGTTTCTCTTTTTACCTGTCCTGTCCAAGGTCCCTTAAAATTTACTGTCCCAGTTTGCCTTAAATTTTAGCCTTAAAATTTACTGCCCTCATCAGCCCTCCTGAATTTCTTTGCCCTTACTGCAGAAGCCTGTAACTGTCCTAGAAGCCCCTGCCTGCACTGTCCCTGAAGCTGCCTAATTAGCCCTAACTGGCTCTGGGGCTCAACAACATAGTAGTCCCACCTCATCAAGGCTTCACTCCAGTGGAACCAGTCAACCAGGGTCCAAAAGTTTTTATGTATTGTGTTTTTAAAGAGATGCTATTCACATTAACTTTCATTATGGTATATATTGTCATTGTTTTATTATTGTTAATCTTTTACTGTGCCTAGTTTATAAATTAAACTTTATAATAGGTATACATATGCACAGGAGAAAATATAGCATATTCAGGTT
The DNA here is from genome assembly GCA_019455555.1 of Galemys pyrenaicus. Classification (NCBI taxonomy): domain Eukaryota; kingdom Metazoa; phylum Chordata; class Mammalia; order Eulipotyphla; family Talpidae; genus Galemys; species Galemys pyrenaicus. Next base: position 12,697,904 of record JAGFMF010011381.1, read on the forward strand.
TTGGTACTATCTGCAGTTTCAGGCATCCATTGGGAATCTTGGAAAATATCCCATGATAAGGAGAGATATAGATTGTGGAATTATTTGGTGATTAGTGGAAAAATGAGTAGTGGATGTGGTTATACTAAAATATAAAATAAGAAATAGTCTGTGTTTAATCATTCAGCTTGATTTTCTCAGTGGGTAATGATTACGGTTGGAACTATTATAGCTTCAAATACAACATAAAATATAATTCTATAGCCAACAAAGTTGTAATTTAAAATATTTGTAATTAATATTGTAATGTTTTTTTCAGACAGGTGATTCTTTTGGATACATGAATTTGGCTGGTTATAAGTTTAGTTTTTTTTTAAAAAAGATTTTATTTATGCATACAAGAGCTGGTATACAGGCCAGAGGTGTAGGGTAGGGGTATGAGAGGATTCACCAGAGACAGAACGGAGAGCAGAACAAGCAGATTGACTGAAATACACTGCTGAGGGCAGCAGCAGGCGAGGCAGGTCTGCTGTGCCATGTGGGTCACCTCCCCAGCCAGGGATCAAACTCCTGCTGTAGTGGCTGTGGATATTTCAGAGTGGTGCTTAAGCCTTGCACCATGAGGGAGGCCTGGCTATGAGTATTAATGGGAGAAGCCTTTAATTCTATTTCATCTTCAGTTACTCTTAAAATGTTCAGAATACTTAAACCTTCTCTCCATTAGCCAAAATAATTTTCAGAAACACATTATGTTTCATAGAAACGTAACTCATTTATTTGCCTCCTTATTGTCTTTTTCTTCATAGCCTGTTATCTGATTTCTAGTATTATTCCATACACATGTATATTTTAAAATAACATTTCATTGTGAAAAAAATGCAGGTAACTAAACGAAGAAAAGGAAAATTAACTTAGAATCTCGACTCCTATGTGATTTCTGAAAACAAAAATGGAATATGCAGTATGTGCTTTTAGAAGTTTTTCTGCTGTTTCTTCATCTTTTCTTTGCTTGTTGAAAACTCCCTTAAAAGTTGCCCAGGGTCTCTTTCTTGACTGGGAAAGGTTGCTGAACTTCATTTGAATTTGGTAACATTTCTTATGCTAAATTTTCTATGATTCTTTGATGTCAACATTTCTATGCGAAGTTTCTCTAGTGACTTTTAGAAAATGAGGCAAAAACCCCCTGCATCTAAAGTTACAGAGGTTTCACCCCAAAGCATGAGACAGATAAGTAAAATTACCAGTTGCAAGTGAGTCAGGGAAATAGCTCTGACAAGGCTGTCCCGAGAGTTTGTTTTGGAGCTGACCCATGGAGCAGTGGCCTGGTTCTGCACTCCTTGGCTAGTCCTGCCTCTGCTAACCTAGGAGGCTGCGTCCAGCATTGCCGCTTCCACTCTGCTCTGACTTCCTTAGGATAGGCAATTCATTAAAGTGTGTCTGTACAAGTAGTGCTTCAGAGCCAGTTTTATATTCAGCACTAATTGTAGAAGGCAAGCAAGGTGCTCACATACCCTAACTCTTGGTGACCAGTTAGGATAACATGGGGAGCTGACTGCTATGTGTCTTCATGTAGCCACTATACTAGAGAGCCATTTCATATTTAAAAGATGTCCTTCAACCTTAACCCTGTCACTGTGGACTGGGCTGGGTGGCTTAACCCTGTGACTTAGAGAGGCCTGTGCTTTCTGACAACTGCTAACAAGATCACATTTCTAGAACCACAAGGCCACAGCCAAACAAAGTTCATGTCACCTTAGCTCTTAGACAAGGAAGTGGCGTTTTTTTGCAAATGAAAGGAATAACAAGCGGTGGGTTTATAGTTGCAAATTAACAGAGGATTATAAAGTCTGCCTAGCTGGGAAGGCAGAGCATGCTTGCATAACAGTTTGACATAACTTTTGAGTTAACAATCTCCATGAAGCATTGCCAGGCACCTATCAGCCAGAGTATCTTGATGCTTTTGGGAGGGCTGAAGCTTGTCTATGGGAGCCAGCTTCACTGGCTGGTAGGCAATGTAACACCTCATTAGGAAAAACAGGTATTCTCCAGGGTTTGTTTTGGGAAGCTGACCTCAGAGACATTGATGATAGAGCAGATATCTAGGTATTTTTCCTTGACTGCTCTAAGCCATTCCAGGTGATACGGAGATTTGCATTTAATCTCATGAAAAAAAAAAAAGTTGACATTTCCAGGACTTTTATAGCGAAGTAGATATTATCTGGAGAATTTATTGAAGCTATATAAAATATGCATGCCTTGGCTCCTTTGACAGAATACAGTATTACTTCTGGTTATTTACTGAACCTTAAAATAATGAATGACACATGGATGGAAGGCAAAGGCACAAATGTTGGATGATTACACTTGTGTGGAGTATAGAGAAAAAAAGAACAAAGCAAAGGAAGTAACAAAACTTAAGCAAAATAAACCCTAGAAATACAAGTGCAGAAGTGAGAATACTAGAGCAGACGGGAGGGTGGGGATGGAAGCCAACAAGGGAGGGGCCCAGTGGCCTAGAGTAAGGTGTGGTGCTGTGACATGCTTCTGTGAACCTGTTCCTACATCATATAGTGTTATAAACCAATGTTACCTCAATACAGGAAAAAAATTACAAAAATTATCACATATTCCCCAAATTATTTCCGGAAGCACAGAAGAATGAATGGTGGTCTATTTCTCATAACTTGCCTACAAACCAAACTCCTATATTTCCACAATTATTAGCAATCTTGTTTTACATAGTTCATAGAATAACTTGTTTTCTTTCAGGAGAAAGAAACAATTCTGTTCATATGATTCCAGTTTATAATACCCTCTTGAAAGGAGCTGTGGTTCCATATTTGACTTTCAAATCCTCTAATTTCTGAAAAAGGTGGAGGAGAGCTGAAAAGAAATAATTGCTGATCAGTTATTTTGCAGATAAGGGAAATGTGCATGCTTTGCTCACTGATTCTCATCCTAATGAATTGATAGCTTGAAGGGATCTAATAATAACTTCCATCTGAGTGAGGAACTAAATATTATGAGTGTTTATGTCACTTTGGAGAGGTGTTGGGTTTAGACGGGGTTCCTTGGGTGACCGTTCATAAGTTTCCTCAGAGCTCCCCTTTTCGGCCTCACACAGTGAGTTTCCCCATGAAAGTTTCCCCACGAGGCAATGGCATTTAGTTATAACCAAAAGGGCAGGTTTACTATAAAAAGAGAAGTAAAGAATGCTTGCATAGGCATAAGCAGGCAGAAAGAGCTGCACCCCTGCCCCAAAAAGGAACAGGTTTGCTAAAAGGGAGGCCTGGGGGGCCTCCCCGGTGGCGCAGTGGGTTAAGCAACACACTATGAAGCAAACCGCAGCCACTGCAGCACGAGTTCGATCCCTGCTGCCGGCCAGGGAGGGGACCCACATGGCGCGGCAGACCTCTCCTGCTGTGCCCACTGCTCCCCTCAGCAGTGTACTTCCGTTGATCTGCCTGTTCTGCTCCCGCTCTGTGGTGAATCCTCTCACCCCCCACACCTCTGGCCTGTACCCCAGTGCTTGTACGCATAAATAAATAAATCTTTAAAAAAAAAATAAAAGGGAGGCCTGGATAGTCTAGGGCAGAGGGCAGCCTTTGAGGAGAGCTACCCTGCAGCTTTGCAAAGGGGAGGAGGTTGAAGAGAAGCACCTGCATAGTCACAGACAGGGGAGCTGCATCTTGCCAGTGCAGAGATTGCACCAATACAGTCTTTTCTTTGGGAGGAATTCATGCCTTTGCGGGATTGTTAGCTGCTATTAAATTATTTCTAGGTTGGCACCTAAGGATTTTTTTTTTTGACTAGGTAGATTTGAAAGGACTGATTTTTTTTTTTTAACAATACCCCCACCCCCCATCACCATATTCCCACCTCCAGCCTGGGACTCTGGATATATGATCTTTCTTTTGCTTGTTTAAAGGTTGTTAATCATTCCTACCCTCACCTCCAGTTTCTGCTCTTGTAATGCCTCCTTCCCAGTGTTATTCAGTTTTCATTGGGTGCAGATCACAAGAAAGTAAAGCAAAAAGTTGCAGCTTTGTGCTAACAGGATTCTGAAGTAGACAGTAGGTTCACCAAGAAGGTTCCAGGCCCCCTTACATAGAGGAGCAACTATGGTTTAGGGGCTCTGGTCAGTGCTATTCTAAATAGGCTTAAGTGAATCATGCAAATTAGTGCAAGGTAGTTTCAAAGTGTGCTTTTCAAACACTTTCTGAAAAATTTGAAAGTCAATCATTAAGTTTTCTAACTAATGGAACTATTTCATTAACAGAAGGTAGAAATGATCTAATCTTGTTTGAACCTTCAAACATGAAGCCCAGATCACTCTCTGGAGGGTATGATTGGTATAAGTCAGCCTGTTGTGAAAGTAAAAACATCAAGTTTCCAAGCTGAAAAAGCCTCGGAATTTTACCCCAGGAGACCACCTTATTCCCACTTACACATCTCCTCTGAATAATACTTCTCTTCAGAGAATAATTTGGGCACACAACCAAACTATATTTCCCCTCTCCTTGCAGTGAGATGGAACCACAGTTCAAGTACTGGCTAATGAAACATGAGCAGAAGTGATGCTTCCAATTCTGGAACTGACCCATACAACAATCCCAGGTAATCTTTGCTCTCTTTCCCCATCTGCTGGTCAAATAGAAATTTTCAGTGGAATCACAAATGGAAGGAGGCTGAGTCCCTGAAGTAGACTCTTCCTCTGTAGGACTGTGATGTGAGTCACATAATACTTTATTTATTTATGCATACACTGCTGAAGGGAGCAGTGTACCAGACAGGAGAGGGCTGCTGTGTCATGTGGGTCAGCTACCTGACTGGGGATTGAACTCGTGCTGAAGTGGCTGTGGATAGCTTCATAGTGCTGTGCTTAACCCCTTGTGCCACCAGGGAGGCCCAAGTCACATAATTTGTGAGACCATGGATTTGTTTATTACAGCAGTTTGTTATCATTCACTCTAACAGAGGTGAGGTAGGAAGAAAAAAGATGTAAAAATAAAGATTAAACCTGGTATATGAATGGTAAGGGTGTGCTACCTGCATTTTCACATGTTCCCCAGCTCTGACCTAAATTAACTATTTTATGATACGGATTTCTCAAAAATTTCTCAATTTAGAATGAACTTTCTTCTTGTTTTTCCTTTCTAAATTTACTGGTTTTACAGAGGCTTGATATGTTCCTGGTCACCTCTTGGTATAGCTGGCTTTTAAACTCTTTTAAGGGCCTCCCTCGTGGCACAGCGGGTTGAGCGCTGCACTGTGAAGCATCCGCCACACAGCAGCTCCAGTTCGATCCCGGGCCAGGGAGGGGACCCACATGGCATAGCAGACCTCTCCTGCCTCGCCCGCTGCTCCCCTCAGCAGTGTATTTCAGTGGATCTGCCTGTTCTGTTCCCTGCTCTGTCTCTGGTGAATCCTCTTGTGTGCATAAATAAGTAAATCTTAAAAAACCTCTTTTGAGACAGTATTCCCTAGCAACTGGTCTGGAGGAAACTTTCTGCTGAAGTTTAACATTAAAATGTTATTTAGAAATATAAAAATCCCTTATTAAGCAATTTCCATATTTTTGGGTTATATCCAAATGAAGTTTTCTTATGACCAATTAATACTAAGAAAAAAGTTTAAAACCAAACTCCTGCCTTACCTAACTGGCCATGTCCTAACATCTGTGATACAGCTACTACTGTCAATAGGAATATAAAGATATATAAACGAAACTGATAAATTATATATTACATGTTTATTAAGGGTACAACTTTATGTAAAATTTACAATTTATGAAAAAATCAAAAATATTTACAAAATTTTGTAAGATAGATTTACTCAAAGTAGTAAATAACAATTCTTAAAAACACATCTGTTAGAGTTCCGTGTTTACAAATTCTTAGTTAAAGAGGCAGCTACAAAGTTTATCACTATACATAAGCAAGAACCAGCTTGCTAAATACATTTCCCATTGAAAATCTGTTTTTTACACCATTAGTGGATTTTTAAATGGAAAAAATCATTATAAATTCATATGGCTTCAAAATTGTAACCTGCACCCAATACAAATTTATGTATCAACACTTGGTATGAAGACTGTGGTAAATAAGAAAGTGCAGAAGTTTAACCATTTCACTAATTCATACATTTAAGGTAATACTTGATTAAAAACAAACATGAGTATAATGGTGTCTGAATTCCAATAATAAAATATTAACTGCCCAATAAAAGCAGATTCACTGCAAAGTAGTTACAGTTAAGATTCCAGTAAGGGACTGTAATTGGCATATAAAAGAGAACAATATAAGAGTTAAGCATTCTAATTTTACTGTTTAGTAAAGATGGATATTCTAGCAAATTGTCTTACGTGCTGCTTTAGTCAAATCTAAATTTAGAATTGGGCTAACACTGAATACATAAAAAGTACATATTGTGTTATATATATTGCTAATGAGTAATCTGTATTTAGGTAAAGCAAGATGTTACATAAATGTCTAGTAGGGGTATTATTTTCTGTAAAGCTTAACAGAACAATTAGTGGTTTTATATAAATTACTATAACACAAATTTATCACTAAATAATGGTAAGATATGGGTATTTAATAAATAAAACTCCCACTTGCAAATTATAAAACTTTACCCAAATTGTGTTAAAATTAAGTTTACCCAATTCATACTTTAAATTTCCATTTTTAGTAGGTGGCAAATAAGAATAAAACCAAACAAGATGCAGTACTTCTCTAATGGCAAAATTTATCTCTTCAAAAATGTATTCCCTACAAAACTCATGCTCACAACATATTCAGCAAATGTATACATTTCCAGTGATAAACAGAGTGAAAGGAAATATTGAGAGTTAAAACCATTACAGGTTTTTAGGATTTATCTGTTTGAAGAATGACATACTTTTGATGAAGTTGAGGTCAAATATCTAAAGGTAAATTTTTTCCCCCACTAGGTATATTTCTTTCTAGTGTCTACAGTGTATCACTAAAGAAGTGAACCAGGGCTGGTAAGTAAATTATCCTTTTGTTACTCTGAATTCCCCTCCCAACTGCAGTCAAAAGATCCTGAATAGAAGATACAGACTGTGAGGAAAAAAAGTGAGGCACATTAATTAACAAACTGGATAGGCACATCTCTGGTTTCTGTTATTGTTTTAAAAGGCACACATTATGCAATTCATAGAAAAATAAATTAATTCTACAGCATTAATTCATCAAAACAATCACAACTTCTATAAAGTTAACTAACTGCAGAAGTAAATTTCTCTGCTGCCTTTTTGCAAGCTTATTTTAAAACACATTGCACTTGAGGATTTTTTTAAAAAAAATATAAAACACCATTTACACTTTGCTTATATAAGACTCAAATTATAAATTTTTTGCATACAACTTGGGCACTGGTCTGATTACTTTCATGGCACATAACTCAATCTGATTGAGTATTCTAACATTATCCAAAACTTAGAATTCAAGTCCTATTTGTATCTAAAGCTATCTAACTCCAAAATTTTATGGAAAGCTAAATTTTGTGCTTGCTCTCCTGAAATTTTAGGCCTGATATCACACAATAACCCCTTTTTAACACATCGAAGATAACTTAAAATTTCAGCTTATGAAAACTTCACTTTACTGAGAGTCTGAGTAAAATGTGCTTCCTGAACTTTGCAGTTGATCATTTACAGCATTGAAAATCAACTCAGTGCTATTTCTTTTGACGACTCACTTCAAAAGTGCAATTTTGTAGTCAGCTCTTAAATATGTCTAAGTTTCAAAAGACATACAAGTTAAAATAGTGTTTGGAAAGAATAGATAATGCAGAAAGGCAGGTTTGTACTACCCCTTGAGCCAACCATGTTTCCAGGGCCATCAACAATCAGCCAGGTATCGTCCTGAAAAACACCAAGCAGACCTTTGCATTTACAAATGAACTCACAGGAGGATCTTTTCACTGTGATTATAGACAGACAACCCAGTTTCCATCTGCTGTTTACAATACATCAAAATCAGATCACAGGAGCTCTGCTACACTGACAATGGGTACTCTCCTCCAGGTGTGGCTTTACTTGGCACCTTGTACCAAAGGTCAAAGAAAAAAATGTCCTGACTTTAGATTATAAAGTGCATGGCAGTTGTTTAGTAACTGACTTTTAGAATACAAAGTTTGGGGCCTCCCTGGTAGTGCAATGGGTTGAGCAATGCACTAAAGCAAACCACAGTCACTGGAGCACAAGTTCAATCCCTGCTGCCAGCTGGCTGGCCAGAGGAGAGCCACATGGCACAGCAGACCTCTCCTTCCTTGCCCGCTGCTTCCCTCAGCAGTGTATTTCAGTTTATCTGCCTGTTCTGTTCCCCACTGTCTCTGATGAATCTTCTCCCCGCCACACACCTCTGGCTAGTACCCCAGTTCTTGTATGCATAAATAAATCTTTTTAAAAAATACAAAATTTCCCCGTATATTAAAAAGCTAGAAAACTTCCAACTTACCAGTGGCAAACCGCTTCTTTAGTAAGGAAAGCCTATAGCCAGTGCCTACAAGTTCAATATCTACTCCTGAGAGGGTACTTCCCTCGCTGAGGAATTGCACTGCAAGTGTTGCAGGTTTACTTGGTCCTTCTGAAAGATCAAATTTTGCTCTGAGGGATCCAGAACCTATAAAGAATAAAGGTTTTATACAGGGTAATATATACTTCAAATGACCCAGTAAGCTAAATTCTATCAGTCCTATGCCAAATTCATGAAATGCGTATTGTAAATGAATTGTCCTGTTTCCAAATCAGACTATCAAATGTTTATGAAGAGTCAAAGGCTATACCATGTCAGTGTGTATAAAGAGATAAAGGAAGTCACTGAAGGACAGCTCAGAGGGAAGCCCTAGGACTGAAGAATATGAGTAGTAACAAAGTCAAATCATGGTAATGGGAGAAGGAAAGATAGCTAAGACTGAAAAGAGCTCTATCAACATTTCAATTTTCTATTCACCATCCAACATCATGCCAAATAAATACCTCAGTCTAACAGCATGGCTTAAACAGTAAACCAAATAATTGAGAAATGCGTGTAATAGCAATCTTAGAGGCTGTGGGCACAATGGCACATAAAATGGAGTTGATGGTGTGTATTTAGGATACAAATGGAGAACTAGAAATGAGAGTATAAGCAAGGAACAAACTCTAAATATCTATACCTGCCACAAGAAATTTATGACAGAACCACAGGGAGCCAAGGAAAAGGAGAACAAAAACATTGTACACTGGAGTTTTAGAAGGGAAAGAGAGTAGCAAGATGGAGGGGTAAGGAGATCAAGTGAAAGTCAATAAAACAGTGTAAGGTTCTGATGACAGACCTGAACTAGATTGAGAAAGGAAAGAAGGGGAAATATTTGAAAGATATTTAGGCGTTAGAACCAAGGGGTGATAAAGGAGAAGGTATCTAGAGAGGTTCTAGGTTCTGGTTAGGAAAAGTAGACAGAATTGTGGAGTAGCAGCAATATTCTGAGTCTCTGTATAGAAATTTAACACTCCAGAGAGAAATCTGGAGGAAGGTACCTAACCAATGATCTATATTGTGCCTGGTGTCACAGATCATTAGGAAAGATGAATTGCTACCTAATTCTTAAGCACTGTCTGAGCCCTCCTTAAACTTCTATGATTTTTGACAATAATTCAATTCTGTGAAACAGTGACAACAGGTCAAGAGCTGCCACCTTGGCAATTCTTAGAGAATTATTTCCTGTACCTCTTCTAAGCATAAAGCCAGAATAGAAACATTTCTACTTTATAGTATTCTAATTTAGATATATCTTCTTAAACATTGACCAAATCAGAACATTTTAAGACATGTCCATGTCCTTATACAGACACTCTAATACCTGAACAGCATAGAGAAACTATTAATATAATATCTGGTGAGAAAATATCCTTGGTATTTACATATAGTCTGATTAAATAGTAAAAAACACAGCCTTTCTTCCTAATAGGTTTTATAGCCTCACCTCAAACAGGATTTCTGGTATTCAGTTTCAACTAGGAATTTCAGTTTTGACCTCCAAAAGTCATTGAACTAGAGTAAATGGTGACCTAAAAATAGGGACCTTTAGGTACAAACAGCAACAAAGGAACCATAGATTTGCTTGGTTATTTTATCCAATGTGTGGTACACTAGTACAAGTCTGATTCAGGAAGGAAGATATGAACTAACAGTTAATATAGAAAAGCTACTGATGTTTTGATCACATGATGCTTAAAAATGTTCAAAAAGAAAAAGAGCAAACCTTGAAAAATTATTGCAGATTAAATTAGGCAAAGAAAGAGATTCTCTTCAATAAGAAATACAAATAATATTAAAGATTTCATTAAACTGAGAATTATTTAAATTGAATTAGTGATCAGCTAGCTGATTTTTTTCCTTTTTTTTTTTTACATTGTGAACACAAACAGATGCAGACTTAGAAGAAGTTACTAACTTCTTAAAATAACCACAATAGAACTGAAGGCTGGGCGCTTCTACATGGTTTTTGGGCGACCAGGACAACTCCATTAACAGAATGAAGTAAGGAGTGTGTTAAATTAGTTTCAATTAGTTATCAGGTTACCTAGCTAAGACAGTTCTATTTCTTTACATTTACTTTACTAGGTGTTTTTTCTTAATGTTAACCCACGAACTTTAAGCATTTACACAATAAAGTTACAACAAAACAAAATTCTTTTTCTGACAGAGAAAACATTTAATCTAGAGGGAAAAAAGGTCCTATGAATCTGATCTACTCGTGTTTAAGGTCTTCCACCTAGTGGTCAATTCTAGAACTGAAGGCATGAAATTCCAAGAAAAAAAACATGCATAAACATGTTTCTATAATCCATTTCAGTTATAAAGAGAAAAATATTACACACTCACCTCCATTTTCTGATTTTTCTGAAATTCCAGACAGTTTCCAAAAGGCTTTCATCTGTTCTGCATTCCTATAAAAAGAAGTATCTTCAGATTGTCCCTGTATAAGGTACTATATTAGATAATCAAGCTGGTGAACCAATAAAGTTCTCTCACTATAATGCTAAGGTTATTTTAAATAGTATCATCTGGTAAAAACATGTTTGATATAAATATGCTGTATCTTTCTCAATTAACGGAAGTTTACTGAACTATGTAATTATCATTTCTTTTGGTAAGAAAAACAATGTATAGGTGGCCTGAGCACCTTCATCACTCAAGGAAAACACTTATTAAATGGTGAAGCAAATAGAGTGATATGAGTCTAACAGAGGTAATTAAAAGGTATGTCATAAAGACACAGAAACCAAAAATGAGGAGACAAGGACAGACTGGGGACACCTGGTAGGGAGGGGAGAGGGAGGGTTGAGGGAATATGGGAGCACGAGGGACTGAGGTGATGGTGCACTGGTGAGATGGTGATGGGGAATACATGGGGATTGCAATTAATGGCAAGTATATGTAAATTTTTAAATATTTTAATAAAAAAAAAGGTATGTCAGATGCTATATTACCATAAAATAATTTCCTTATTTTTAAAAACTTAAAGAGGTTTAGCAATGAATCATTCAAGTTTGGGTGGTGACAGCAAAACCAGTTTTGTTTACTTTGGAATGAGGCTGCTGTGGCTTAACGAGTAAAATGAATAAGCATCTTTTATAACATGGTTTCTATGGGAAAACACACACATTTTTCAAACTAGTAAGTCAACTTTCAGAACTTAGGTTCTAAAAGTTGAGGTTGCAATAGAAATTTAGCAGAAATGCAAATCTACTCAATTTACCATATTGCAGGAGGGATGGATTGCATGTTCGTGACTCCTCCATCCACTGGCACAACCACCTGTATGTTGGAAAGCATATTTGGTGCCACCATAGCTCCTGGGTTGTACTTATAATCCACTCTAAGATCTGTAGTGACAGCAGTACATTTCCAATATGTTGCAAGATTTAAAGGAGTAGAATGAATACCATTTGATGATACCTTTAAAGAGAAAAAACCCAAACAACTGACTTTGGCCTGAAAAGTAAACAAATTATATTAATGAGATGTACACTTGAACACAGCAGTTCACAGACAGAGCTGTTTGCTAAGTAGAGTCAAGCAGGCTCTTCTCAAAGAGGTGAGAGTTATTCTTAAAGGGTGAGCCTAGGAATACCTACATCTAAATCTTCATGGTACTTGTTTAAAATGCACAGTCCTTGGCTCCAAATGCAGAAAATCTAATGTATCAACTTAGATGTAAAACCAAGTAATTAGCATGTTACATGTAATGTGTGAACACCTCAACATTCAAACTACTGATAAAATTCAAAGATTGTAAGAATTTAGATTTAAAACAGAAAAAAGGATGGGCAGCTCATACAGTTCTGCAAGCATGTAATTAGAATACTTACAACTTCAAATGTTTAATTTTCACCACATGATGAATAGTAAATGGTACAGATCCTTTCAACTCTTCAGTTATTTGCCTCAGAGATTTCAATGAGACCTACCCTGTTTCATTTGCATTGAACCTTCCTTACCTCATATTCTATATACTTTTTCCTTTCTCCATACCACCATTTTCTTACTATGTTTACTGTTTATTTCCCTACCCAGTTTCCCAGAAATGAACAAACACTGACTACCTGCTGAAGAATGATGAACACTTGGAAGTCAATTTAAGTGACAGTACTTTTATTTATTTTCTAGACACATTAGCCATTTTAATTAGTTATCCTAACAAAAATTCAAACAATATGTAAGCATATAAAATGGGGAATTTATCCTTGTCATTCTTATTCCTTATTTTTAACATTGTGGTATAGTTCTGTCCAAACATGTTAGGGATATGCAAATATGGATCCATCTCTTTATAATGGCTATTATAATTCATTTAGGCAATCTCTTCCTCTGGTTATGTACTTAGGTGGTTTCCAAATAGTGCTGCAGTGAATATTCTTTGTACCTTATATCTTTTCCTGCCCATTTATATGATTTCTCAAAGGGGAATAATCTGTTCATCTACTCAACAATCTAATAGAACTGCACCACTGTAAGATTCTATTAATCTGTACTTCTATTAACATACAGTCTCTCAGTAGAAAAATCTTTTTCATTTGTGTCCATCTAACGGGTTAAAACTATTAACTCATTGTTGTCTTAATATTCAACAACTCTGATTAGAGAAAAATGTCCCTTGTCATTAGTAAACTGAATTAGACACCTTTTTTTTTACTATATTTTCAGGGATCTTTAGAGGAAGTCTTTTGAGTTGCAAGTATTTTTTCACCCAGATTAAACACTGATCCTGTTTAAAGGTTGTTTTAACCAGTTTATAAATTTATTCATTTTTATGTCAAATATTTCTCCAACTGCATGGCTTCTGGGTTTTTTAATCATAGTTATGTTTTCCACACATCAAGATTAAAATATGTATTGGATGTATATACACATAAACATATTCACTAAGATTTATCTTTGTATCTCTTATGGTTTCAGCTTAATTTTTTCCCCAAATCTACAGTTTGGTACCCCAAAACAATCTATTGAAAAGTCTATCATTTCCATATTGCCTTCAAATCTATATTGTTACATAATTTTCTATTTATTCTTAGATTTCTCCACAATCTGTTCTATTACTGACCATTTACTGGCATTAACAGTTTCAAACTACTGTCACCTAATACATTTTCCCATTAAAATTAAAATGTCATTCCACATTGCAGAAAGCTTGAAAATGACTGCCAAGCCTCAAAACATACCTCTAATGCAATCCCAACTAGAAATCCAATAAACTTACAAGTTAATTTAGAAACAGCTAAGCTTTTTACATGAGTCTTCATGAAGTACCTTTTAAAGTATATTTAAGTGGGTAAAGATTATAATTAACAAAAGCAACATATAAAAAAATGAAAATTATAGATACATGAAGAAGAAACCTTTGGCTGTTTGATACAGTTAATGTTATTTGGGGCAATTTTTAAGGTTTTCCATAATTAGTTTTATTGTAAATATTCATTAGTTTTCCTATACTTAGCTGTTTGAGAAAGTTATTTTTAAACTGATCACTTTAAGTTCTGTATTATCAGCTGCTTATATTGAGTTTTCCAAGAATATAATCTATACTCATAGGTTATAAGAATAATTTGATTCTTCCTTTCCAATACTTATCTTAGATACTAATAATAATGACCATTTTATTTGTAATTCCTGATTTAGCTGATAGTTTTAGCAGTTTCATTACTAAGATTGATGCTGCTGGCCTTTCAAGTATTTATATTTACTCATATAAATGGTACCTTTGATCAAACTAGTCAATCTTCATAGGTTTAATAAGAGATTTTCTGATTGTGAAATATCCTTGCATTCTGGAAAGAGTACCATCACTGACACATAATTCATTTTATGATTTACAAAATTATATTTGTTAATACTTTGCAATTTTTACAATAATATATGACACTTACCTGATACTTTAATACATCTACATTATAATAAGAAGCAGCTGGATTTTGCTCTGATAGCTTCTTGAGGTAGGTAGTAACAGCTTGCATGTTCATCCAAAAGTCCTTTGTGTTAGAATCACACTGTGATGGGTCACTGTATGCAAAAGAAATATCTTTTTCATATATTTATTACATCATCTTTCATATTTTTATAGTGTATGATTTCCCTGTGAAATTCCTACCACCAATTCACCTATGCACCACCACCATAGTCCCTTGTGCTCTTCCCACCTATGTCCTGATCCTTTATAGAAGAAATATTTTTATTTTAATTTAGTTTTATCCTTGCTTCTGTATAGTAATCTGATAACCTTGGAAAGACAAGTAGAAATGAACCAAAAGATGGAGAAAAACTAAATTTAGGGGATAAAGAATAGAACATAGCCCTTGAAGCTTGACTGAAAGATGAAAAAGATTTAACAATAATTGCTACCACAACCACCAAAAAACAAAAAGGCAGCAGAAGGCTGTTTTATTATAATTTTGTTATTGTCGTCAAAGTGAAATTTATTGTTTCAAGAAAGGAAGAAGTGCTTCCCTGGTGGCGCAGCGGGTTAAGCAACGCACTAAGAAGCAAACCACAGCCACTGCAGCACGAGTTCAATCCCTGCTGCCAGCCAGGGAGAGGACCCACATGGAGTTGCAGACCTCTCCTGCCTCGCCCGCTGCTGCCCTCGGCAGTGTGTTTCAGTCCCTCTGCCTATTCTGCTCCCCGCTCTGTCTGGTGAATCCTCTCACCTCCCGCGACTCTGGCCTGTACCCCAGCTCGTGTATGCACAAATAAATATTTAAAAAAAAAAAAGGAAGAAAATTTCTAAAAAATTTCCTCTTCAAAACAAAAATATACAAACCTGAACACAAGTTGTGCATTTGGAAGAATTTGCTCTAATCTGCTGATATTTTTCACCCTGAAGCATAGCACAGCTGGAGATGGATTGCTAGTGAAGACTTTAATAATTCCACTTGGAAATGATATTGTCATGTCACCGGTGATCTTCACAATACACCTGAAATTAGGGGTTTTAAAAAAATTCGAGTCCCACAATTCGTGTCAAATATATATAAAGAAAAAGAGAAAAAATTTTTTAAAAAAATTTGAGCAGTGTAATTTTAATCTCCATGTAAAGCATATTTGAGTTAAAAGCCATATACAGATGTTTTATCTTAATATTTCAATTTCAATTTAGTCATAAAAAATGATTCTTCATGAAATGGCATACTCATTTAGCATCAGCTTTTCCTAGAATTAAACTCCATACACAAATGCTAGAATGCTCCTTCAAAAATACTGGTCATCATCATTTCTCTGCTCAAAAGCCTCTACTGGCTTTCTGTGACCCTCAAAATAAAAGCCAAACTTCTTACCAACATTCAATACCTAATCTGATCTGGTTCCTCGAAGAATTCATCTTTGACTTCTCTCTTCCTACTTACTTCTACTTAGAAACATGGTTCTCCTTGCTATTTCTTGAATGTGCCAAGCCTATTTCTACCTCAGTCTCTTGCCAGAATGTTCTTCCCTCAGGGATGTGCATGGATTGCGTCTCATTGTCTTTCGAACACCTGCTTAAGATCTAAAAAAGAAGTTTTCTCTGTTCTTTTTATCTAAAATAGTACCCCTCTAATGTAATTCTTCACCTTCTTACCCTCGGGTTTGTTTTATTCATAGCATATCAATACCCCTACTTTTCAAGTATTAACACACATTCATCAAATATTTGCATGCTTAGTTTGTATAAGACTTATAAATGCTGAGGATATTTTAGTAAACAAAGTTCTCTTCAGAGCTTGCATTATCAAGAAAAAAAATCAAACTTTTCTCGTAATACAAGTTTGTAAGAGTGTCACCAATAGTAAGCACTCAAATATTTGATAAGTAAAATGAATTTTGAAAGTTAGACAGGAAAAGTAAGGATCATTTACCCAAGTATTGTTTTCTTAGAAATTCCTACTAGAGTCTCAAGTAAGGTATCTCTTGTAAACATCATACTTTCACTAAATTTGAAAAGTAATCCCTAAAGAACTATATTTAATAGCAACAAAAAGCAGATAAATAGAAAACCCTAACCTACACAGAATCAAACTAAATTTATCCCCCCCCACACACACACCCAAACATGTATAGCTTTTCAGAAACTAACTTGGTGGGATCTGCTCCTTTAAAGTAGGCATTAACAGATTCTGTAAGAGCAACTGCCACAGGTAAGGTGTCCTGATTTCCAAGGCTGACAGGGCTGGGACCTCGTGACACACCTAAAATACACATAAATTCATTAGTTAAACCCCACAGAAAGATTATCAGGACAGATTTACAATGTTAGCTTGTCACAAACAACTATTACTGGTTTCAATGATGCCCCTAAGAATAAATCTGGAGGTTAAAAATGTAGCATACAACAAATTAGAACATAATACAAAAGACAAAAAAATCAGGAACACAGGTCACATTGACTTCTTTGAAATGCAGTGACACAGAAGGGTTGGGTTAAGAAATGTCAGAAAAAAAGTCCTTTGTTTGAGTTAATATCACTAAATTTTTTTCCCTAAAATATGTTTTAAACATTCAGATACTAAACTCTTACAGGTTCTACCTTGGCATAACCTTGGCTTTTGTATTTAGCTATTTCTAGCCACTGGTTATTTCTAAATAAAAAGTATAATGGTTCCTTCAGAGCTTGTTGTATCATTCTGCTACCTCGTCTTTGTATTATATTCCCTATTACCTTGCTTGCAACAATAAACACAACTAATACCATTTCCTATAGTATTCCTAACAAAGCTGAGTCAGGTAAGACATCTTTAGATCAAATGTAATACAATAAATGTAAACAAATTTAATCTATGCATGGTTCCAGTTTTTTAACTGAAACAAAACATCTGGTTTACTTCATAAAAATTCCCTCGAAATAATTCATTGCCTTTGTTTTTCTTCACAAGACTATGATGTGGAGCATTTCATTTAATATATAAATGATGCACTCTTGTAATAAGTCAATAGGATAATTATGTTTATTCATCTTAAAGAAAAATAAACACCTAGATCAATGTTATATGAATGTATAATGTTGACAGCCATCATATGTTTTTACTTCGTATGTGATCACAGTGAAAGACTTGAAATACCTAGAATATAAATTCTAACAAAAATCAGTACTGGCTTTCACTGATTCACAACTAAACCTGAGATTCTGCGAACAGTGAAAAAGATCTTTTGTTAGCTACATCTTAGAGGCTAAGATGATTTTGTGGTATTTGATATTTTAAAGAAACTTTGATCTAGAAGATTCTTGTTAGAAAAATTGCTCAGTGATTAAAAATACCGGGAAAAATAAAAACTGCTGTTTCTAGGCTATTCAAAAAAGTGCCCTCCTTCCTTCCCCACACACACATAATAAAGACAAGTTTTATATGAAAATAAACTCAGTATGAAAATTTATTCACAAAATCACAATAGCTACTATTTACTAACCACTAACATGTGTCAGACACTTCGCTAAGAAGGCACAAAAAAGGTCTTTCTGAATCACAAGTAATTTTGCAAAGCAGGAGTATACTTAGTGGATGAAGGAAGATGGGTCTACAGAAGTGTTCATGATCCAGGTCAGGGTATAGTGAACTTTTAATTTTATCCTTTAGCACTGAACATATTTAAGATAAAATTAGGTTTTTCATTCACTAAGATCATTCCTAACACTGACTGGAACCTGGACTGCAGAGAAAGATCACTGATGGATCAAATTGAGAGATAATTATATTAAAGACAGGAGTCTGATCAAGTGGTAGTACATACGTTCAGGGATGCACATAAGAAAATGTTAAGTAAAAAGGCAGAGTAATTACAAATTTATTGATTACAAGTGTACGCAAGTTACAAAACATGCATGCACATACATGTTTGCACTAGGGAAACTTCACTGTAAATATAAAAATCAGTTGAATCAACTTTTATACGAAGTGTTCTAAACTAGAGGATCATTAGAAATCCAGGTGCTCATTTTCAGAGAAATATAAAAGGCATAGTAATCTTTTTATTAAAAAATTATTTTCTCAAGTGAAATTAGCCTCTCCCCTTAAATTTTAACCTACAAAAATGGATATTTACTTACAGTCATGGATAACAATGTCTGTTGCTGCTTTGGCATTAGAAAGAAACCTACAAAGTTATTCTAATTGAAAACAACCCAATTTGAGCATAAGTGAGGATTCTTGAAATAGTTTTCCTGTAAACAGTTATACCCATTATTGAAATGTGGCAAGTAAAGTATCAAAAAGTAGTGAAAATATTCTCAAAATCCACTTAGCATTTTGGTATACATCCTCTTGTGTTATCTCTTCAAGACCATGCATGCTTTAAAGATATGTTTGACAGAGGAAATATGTACTTAAGTCCCCCCCAAACGTCTAAATTTATGTATTATTCAGAGTAATTTTTTTTATTTATGCATATAAGAACTGGGGTGTAGACCACAGGTGCAGGAGGTGAGAGGATTCACCAGAGACAGAGTGGGGAGAACAGGTGGATCAACTGAAATACATTGCTGAGGGGAGCAGCAGGGGAAACAGAAGAGGTCTGCTGAGCCATATGGGCTAACTCCCTGGCCAGGGATCAAAATCATGTGCAGTGGGCTTGTGATAGCTTGACAGCACTTAGACATTATCCTTACCAGCAGAGGACCAGAATAAATAATTTTTTACAAATAAACCCCTTATATTCCTTATAAGATATATACATTCTGATTTTGGTTTGTTTTAAATGATTTTGTTATTAAAATGCAGAGAGCTAATAAGGTAAGTAAAGGGCACCTTCCTGTAACACTGTATTTTATGGATTCCTTTCAGCTCAGGAAAAAAGACTCCCAACTCTTTCCTATTTGCCTGCCTAGAACTTAAGTTCACTATAGGTATGATTTTTGTATAACAGACTTTGCTCTGACAGTATGTATATAATATTTTTTAACTAACATTCATTCTGCTTTTCTAATCACTTTTACCTCTGATTTTGATAGCATTAGATTTATTGTATTTTAAAGCGTTGAAGAGAGAAGAGCAGAGAGATGAAGTATCTTTAAAAATATTGTATATTTTTATAATTGGGGATTGATATCAATAGAATTTATACAGCGATTTGACATAATTAGTACAAAATTGAGATAGTTAAACCTTAAGAGTTATTCTTGATTTCTGAGACACCATACATTGCTGGAAAAGGAAAAATTAGAGAAAAGTATTTTAGATACACTTTAGGCTCATTAGTCAACACAGATTTGCTCTTGATACGATACCTTGTGAAGTCTCACAGTGCTTTTCAATTTCAGAAAGTGTCCCAATCAAATTATCATCTTCTATCATATTTAAATAAAACAAAATATTGCAGGAAAATATTTTCAAGAAACAAGAAGAATCAAAAAATTTAAATCTAAAAAGCTGATTAAGCATCATAACAAAGATCTTTTTAGGTAGATTTAAAGAAAGTTAGTTGTATGAAGTTCATACACATCCTGCCTGCGGTATTACTGTCACCTCCTTGTAGCTCTCCTATTGCCAGTAATGCTTAAGCTAAAAACAAGTATGTCCCAACTCAATCAAAATTAAAGATCCCATCACCAACAGAAAATCTTTCAAATAATCTAGGGATAATGGAAAAAAACTCAAGTTTATTTTGGTTACAGACTACCTGTCTGATTTCTAACAGGATTCATCTATGTTGTTATGCCTAAAATGCTGGACAGGAACAGAAACTTAAAAACCACTCATTCAAACAAAAAGAATAAAGTATGCATTACAGCAACAAAAAGACAAGTGTTAGATATATTCTGTTTACATAAAGTTAAAATATGGCGAAGAACCTATGTCTACAAAAGTATATAAAATGACATTTGCACATTTAGAAATCTAGTTATTTTTTATGCCATTTCCGTCTTCACAAATGATGCCATTTTAACAATGTCTACACGTACACAACTGTACCATTCCTATGTGAGCTTTATCAAATTTTATACAAATCAGCCTAATTTTGGGTTATGATTCTTAACTTAGAATGATCTAGAAGGCAGGTTTGAAAATTGCTAGCCTCTACCCCAGAGCTTCTGATTTACAAAGTATGCAGTTCTAGTTCAGTTCCCAAGTGAGGTAGATGGATGCTACAAGTTCAAGGACCACAATTTGAACACAATTTGCCACTAAATTATGTTCCATGAAAATCAGTGACTTGCATTATTAAGGATAAACACATTACTACTTAAAAGCCACAAAAATGGGGATTGTTATAATATTGATGAGAAGCTGCTACTCCTGAAATACAACTTTTTTTGTGTGTGCTGTTTATTACTAACAATATATGGGTAAGAAAAGTAGTTAAGATTTTGTAAGAAAATTGGGTAAAGAAAATGACAGGTGGCACTCTCGCCCACCTGTACTATGTAGGCACCTCTCTTTTTTTTTTTTTTTTTTTTTTTAATTTTACNCGCCCACCTGTACTATGTAGGCACCTCTCTTTTTTTTTTTTTTTTTTTTTTTCATTTTCCTAATAACCTTGTCCTTTAAAAAAAAATGACAAAAAACTCCAGCAAAATCTAGATGTAATAAAAATTCCAGGTGTGTCCAGTGAGGTTCAGATATTTAGACTTAAACAGCTAGTTTAAGTGCCTAATCTCTACTTTTAAATCTTTATGATTAAATTCCTGTAGAAAAAAATTAATAGCAAGCACAAAATCCCTTTCTTTCTTTGAATCAATTATTTATAAAAACAAATTTCCTTAGGAATGCAAGTATTAGTATGCAGTAGAAAGAGCTACATTGTATTCTGCCTTCAACTACATATTGGTCAACAGTTTATAAATTTAATACATTCGTAACAATGCTAACTATAGTTAAAATTACACTATTCGGATAATATAAACTGAGAAGCAAAAAAGGAAATTGTAGGTAGTTTGACAATGTCAAGGTGTATTTCTAGGAAACCAAATTTCAAATGTTAAAATTCTTTACTAGGCCATTAATAAAACAAAGACAAACAAAAAAAAAGGAAACCAAACCACCCGATATTACATTAGATGTTAGTTTTCACATGTAATCAGTGATAATCACTTACCTACTGTTGGGGTATTGGCAGCACTTAGTGAAGCAGAAGATGAAATAGAAGAAGAACTTTCTGCCCGGGCTAAGGGAGCAGCAGGAGGTGGACTGGTACTGGAAGTTACAGGTGGACTGAATGGCCTGGGCTTAAAAACAAAAAGTTATCTATCAAAATACTAAAACAGTTTCTCTGTTTACAACAGATTTTTAGATATCAGATAGGTTTAATTTTAATATGCCAAATCAAAAGACTGTGTTTCTTACAACTCAGAATGAAAGATGCCACAAGTCAAATCTAAAATACTAAAAGCTGAAAAAGCTACTGTAAGTAATGCTGTCAAAATAATCTTTAATCATGAAAATTTTCTGTATTTCAAAAAGTATACCTAACAAGGATCCTCAAAAGTTATATTAAACAGACAGTTTTCCATATATACTATCAAACTGTTTTCCAAAAGGGTTAATCAATTTTACCCTATTGTCTATAAATACAAGAGTGTATTTCTCTATACTCTTGCCAGCAATGAATGGATGAGTCTTAGGTAGAGGAAATTATTTTAAATGTTAATAATTTGATAAAAATAAAATTTGCATTTACCCTTTTATAAGTGGTATTAGCTTTGTCTTATTAGCTTTCACAACCTTTGCTTTAATTGCTGCAAATATTTTCTCCCTAAATATTATTTGCCCTTTACTTTCATGTCCTCATTTTCTTTTATATTCCTTGTAATGCTTCCTCACCAAGAAAGTTTGTCCCATAGAAGTTTGAGAAACCTTAATTCTACATAGTTTTTTTAACTTTTATAAACATAAAAACATAATTTCGTTTATCTTCTACCTTAGTAAGTGGATTATCTTCCCTTCCAAATTCCCAATCATTCTAATAATACATGAACAACACTTCCTGAGGGTTAACTTTTTAAAAATAAGGTATATTTAGCTAAATTAAAAATCAACTTTTCCTTCTTACAGAAAGAAGCATTAAGCAAAATCAGTAGTTATTTAGTGTCTCCTATGTGTCAGACCAAGGGTTAACTACTATATACAAAGCACAGAACAAAACAAAACACTGTTACTGTTCTGGGTTAGTGAGTGACATGAAAAACAAAGAGCAAAAATAAAACCTTATAAGCAGTAATAAGCTATAAGTAGTAACTTCATTGCATAAACATAAGTTAAAATATATACACTTTTATAATTAGTAATACCTCCTTACACTTAACTATATTTAAAGTTTTAGAGACTGTCTTGTTGAAGATTCACTACAGACAACAGTTTGAAAAAATACAGCAAGGTGTAAAAATACAGCTGTGCACACTGAAGATGGAGATGGTATAGGACATGAGTCCAAACAAATACTGAATTCAGCAGATGATCTGAAACTTACAAGCTGAAAAAAGCCTTGAGATCAACTATCTTAGAGACATTATGCTTATGGCAAATGTGCTCATGACCAATACAAAATGGTTGTAGTTTTTTTTTTAGAATTTACAATTTAAACTTTGCATTTTACAGTTTTTAAGGAAAAGACAAAAACAGCTATGTTCTCTTATTTTAGCACAGTACTGTACAGAATAATAGCACTAGAACTTGAGATGTGCCTAGTTCAAATTTGAGATATGCTGTAAATGTAAATACAACAATAGATTTTTAAAACTTAGCATAAAAAAGAACAGAGGCTCAATTTTTATATTGCTAGCATGTTAAATTTCCATATGCTAAATAATTCTTACTTAATGTGCTTAATGTAGTTATAGATGTTTGTACTATATTTCTATTTGTAGTTTTCCATTGGACAGCACTGCCTGAAAACAGGGGTTCTCATTCTTAAGCACCAGAATTACTAGGAGGATTTGTTAAAACACACTTGCCAGGCCCCTCTACAAAATTTCCAATTTGTTAGAAGTGTACCCAGGGAACTGCATTTCTACCAAGTACCCAGGTGATGCTGATGCTACTGATGTGGAGACCACATATAAAGAACCACTGTTCTATAGCAATGAGTGATTGCCTATAAGTTTGTGGGGAGGGTATGGTTATAGATCCTTAAGCATCTAGTGAAAGGTATGAGTTCTTTCTCCAGCAAAATGCACATACAAGCTACAAAGAAATGGGAACTCCAATATACACAGCTGGAGAAAATTTTCTAAGGGGCAATACAATAATAATTGGAATTCTTCAAAATATGCGTGATAGCTAATCCATGAATTACACTTTTAAAAATTTTACTAAGGAAACAGTATCTGTAAAGAAACATAAGATTAAATTTTTTTTATAATGACCATTCAAAATAAACAATGTCAAGCAAATTTCTAAAAACTTTTAGAAATTAAATGCTGACAATGGTATAGATGATAAACCAATTATGCTCTGAAGTTTCCTCAAATTGTGCTCCCTGAAGCCGTCAGAGGGTGGTTTCTAGGTTCTCAATGCTAGGGTTGGGAGTAAAGGGTGACAGAAAGATTCAACTACAAGACTCACTTTTATTTATTTAATAGACACAATTTTAGGTTATTTGGCGAAGTACACTACCACTTTAAAAAAGTTTGAAACTACAGAATAATCCATCAAACTAGAAAGACACTAAGATGTTTTAAATTGAAGAATACATAAGGTATAACCTTTTATTTTAAAAGACACACATACCAATTTGTAAATTTTTTGAGCAATTTACTTGCACATGACAGTGTTTTAAGTGTTTTACATGTATTACGTTATTACTTAAGTCTTACAATCTATTATCAATAAACCCATTTTACTCATAAGGAAACTGTGACTCCAGATAAATAAGTTGCCTAATATCATTTAGGTAATTAGTGGTTAAGTAGCTTGTGCTTTTAAAAACTACATGTTTACTTTCTCTCGATAGTCTTATGCATTTAATGAAAAGCATGTATAAGAAAATGTTAACAGTAGTTACCCATGGGTGGTGAAAGATAGAAAAACCAGAAAATTAAAATTCCTTCTATTTTTCAAGTTGTACTGATATACATTGCTCTTGTAATCAGAAAAAAAGTGTTAATAGTGTTATAAAGTTGCAGTAATTTTTGTATTATTTACATAATACCTATCTCCCTGCCAACTTCTATCTAGTCTTTCATGTCATTCCCACTATGTCTATTCATAGAAATGTTGGTTAAAAAAATTTCAAAACTTGGTGTTCCAGCTTTTTCTTTATTAAAGTAACATTTTCTAACTAGTACACCATGTGACAAGCATTATGTAAAGTACTGAGGTACAACTGCCAAAGTATTAAGGGTACAAAACTATCTAAGACATAGTCAAGTAAAAAGAGGAACACAAAGAAAGTATATACAAGTATACAATCTTTCAGAAAGCATATCCTATAAAAGAATGTAATGTAAATTATATGGGTATAAGAGAATTATTAAATCCACTGGATTATGTAAAGAATAATGATGAAAAAGGACTTTTTACCTAGGTGGTGATATTTAGCTGGACCTTAAAGTAAGATGTCAGTTTTTACATAGAAGACTGAAGGATACTTCAAAGGGGGCAAAATTAGATACAGGGATGTTTCTTAAAAAGTATGATGTGTTGCAAACAGTGGAGAGTTTTAAGTGGCTGGAACCGAAGCTGCAAAGTGGAGAAAGTTGGGTAGTTACTGTGGTAAGTCAGGTTAGTGAAGCAACTGTATGAAAAGTATTGTATAGTCAGCTAAAACAGTCAACCATATGTATTACGAAGAACCACTAGAGATGTATATCAGGAGATAAAAAAGATTAAGCTTGACTTGTACAAAATTATTTATGGCAATTAGTGTAAAAGATGAAGCAAATCAGAATACACAGAAGGCAAGAAGATTCACAGCGAGGGCCTTATTTTCAAGAGAACCCATAAATTTTTTTCATTGTCTAATAACTTCTGAAGACCAAGTTTTTTTAAGCAATTTATGTACTTTCCTAAATAAAATGATGTAAATTTCAGTTTTCTTATGTATAAAACAAAGCAGATTGGACTAAATGCCCTCTAAGGAGTCTCCTGATAGTATATTTCTAAGTTCCAAAAAGAGTATCATTTCTTCCTTAATATTTTACTTTGAAAGAATTATATGAAAATTATTTCTTAAATGGGAAACAATGGGTATAGGATCATGTTTTTGTAATATGCTAACTTTCTTAGGAAATTTCTGTCCGCCTAATAATGCCTTTCTCCACATATATGCTCACTGAGGCAATATGCTGGAGTGAAAGAAATGTTGATCAGGTAAATGTTTCTGTATTTTGAAGAATCAAGTAGAAATCTCAAAGCATTTAGCTGTAAAGGGCATATAGAAAATATCATTTGCATTTTAAATCAAAACAGTTATAATTAAAAAAAAATAAAAACTGAGTACATACTATTTCATTAATTCCACTGAGTTTGCCTGAAGTAAGCTTTGGTCTGGAAGCAGGTCTTGGAGGTGGGACAATGGTACCTACCGAAAGAGGAGTTGTGGGCCTGGCTGGTGGGGGGAAAGAGAATTTGAATAAAACAATTAGTATGTAACAATTAGTTATTCTTATATAAAGACATTCTATTACAGAGGTGCTATTAGGACTCAAAACTCATTTCTCATGAGTTTTTTTTAAAAATATGTAACTATAGATATTTGTTGAAATACTAAGAATCTATTAAATATGCTTTTTTGGAAGCTATCAATAATAATTCTAAAAAAAAACTTTTCAATAAAACTGATACACGTGATACAGATTATATCCCTGTCTCAATTATTTACACATATAAAAATTTAAATCTGAAAAATTAGCTGGTGAAAATAAATCAATTTAAGATCTACGGTCCTATAACATATCTGAAGAGTGTGATCCTATACCTCTAAATCTTACACAGTGCTGTAAACAAAATTACTTCAACTAAAAAAGACATACGGTCTTCAGTTTATTGCCAATACATTTACTTTTTTACAGACAGTAATGTAAGACCTGAAGCAACACCTTCAGACTAAAGTAAACATTTAAACTTGTAATTTGACTTTTAAATTGAACCACCTTGTAACTTTTGTGATAATTATTAAAAAAATAACTAGTATATTTTTTAAATTCCCCAAATGTGTCAAAATAATATCTTAAATTTTCCTAATCCTATATAAATTTAGTGTTCAATATTTTTTAATATTATGCTAATTTTACAATTTTATAGATCATAAAATGTGTTGCCAATTAAAATTAACACCCATCATGGTAGATATTAGTGAATGAAGTTCAAGTATACATCATCAAAAGTCACAAATTATTAGTGTAATAAAGAGTGAAGAACGATGGGGCATACCTGGTGACGCAGGGAGCTATCACCAGCCACTGTGACATGAGTTTGATCCCCAGCCACAGAGCTAACATGGCATGGTGTAGAGACCTCTCCTGTCTCACCCACGGCTCCCCTAAGCAGTGTACTTAAGTCAATCCACCTGTTCTGCTCCCCAGTCTGTCTCTGGTGAATCCTCTCACCCCATCCCCACCCCACTCCAGCCTGCACCTCTGGCCTATACCCCAGTTCTTGTATGCATAAATAAAAATAATTTTTTTTAAAAAAAGGTAAAGAATAGAAGCAAACATGTTTTAATAATCTTAAAATAAGTCAAATGATTTTCAGATCCCTTTGGTGCATTCTAAAAGATGGGACTATAATTCAGAGGCAGAACAAACTATGGATGAGAAGAAGTATATATAAGTCTTTAAGTTGACAAATGTGTAAAGCTAAAAATACATAAATAGGCCTAGGTATATGCAGAGGAAAACAGTAAAGATAACAATCTTTGGTCATAAATGGAGGTAGCAGTGAAAGAGGCAAAGGAAAAGATAGTCACACCTTTTCAGTAAATGCATGGGGGGTACAGAGTCATGTAGAAAGCCTATCAAATGAAGGAATGAAAGATTCAAGCACAATTTTGGTTGCCTGAAGACATCAGTAAAAAGTTATAAGAAACTAAGTTTATATTCTAGGCTGCTGAGTTTTCCCAGTCAGCATCAGCTCTGTCATGCTGCACTACTACTTTAAACTGTTCGCTGGAGGAAAGGTGCACCAGCCTGATATGTTGTGCATATTTCCCTGTGTCACAACATATTTACTTTAAAAATATGTTCATTATCAGTGAAACCACCACTGATAAATACTCTTTAGTTACCTCAAGCTTGTAAGAGCACTTAATATAACAGAGACATTTACACATGAAGTTTCGCTACTGATCAAGTGACCTGTCCAAAAGCATCACTCAAAACTAAGCCTGGCAGAAGAGTTAAATCAGCTTCTTCAAATAATCAGAATTTGCTTTTTGAGGAAACTTATTTTAGTATTAATATGCCATTGTTTATAAATAAATCACTTATAAATAATTTATAAATTATAAGTGAATCTATTTACATATACCAATTAGGCAGTGCTTCTAGAATCCTCTGAAGGAGAACACTTTTTTTGTTTTGTTCGGTGGCACTAGTAGCAGTGGTGAATGAGGTGGTAGAGTTTACTTCTAAGAAAAGTCTATATTAGATGACGTATTTTAAGAAATAACCTTTAAAGTATAAAACATAGAGAAGAACTAATCTAGACCTGCCCTCACACAGACAATACATTCCCCAAGAACAAAGGCAGAGACTAATCAGGAATCTAAAAAAAATTATCTAGAAGAAAAATAAGCCAATAATTCTTCTTCCAGTAATTCTTCAGGGCATCTTTTATTACGGCAAAGGTTACTTTGATCTTCAACTAGCTCTTGGAAAATCTCTCATCTAAAGCCTCAGAGAAACTGAAGGTATTTTCATTTTTATAACACAACATCTGGTATGCCTTCTAAAAGGTAATGAAGTATAACAAGTTCATCACCAAGGAAAACCCACTAACTTTGAGACCATTAAACAAAAGGAAATGTACTTGAACTCTCTGGTGGTGCTGTGACAGCAGAATAGTACAAAGGACTAATGGGAAAGTCTGATGATGGGTTTTCTAGACCCAGAATCTGATCTGGTTTCAAAAAAAATTCAATTATCATATACCTGGACACACCAGTGGAAGAGAGAAGAGTTCCCATTCTGCTCTTCAAGGTTATTGAAGGAAAGAAAAGCAATTGAAAATTAAAAGCAAATGTAAAATTCTAGAATAATTTGCCAGAATTTATTTCATTTCAGCTTAATGCTACTTTCGTTACTCAAAACTAGAAAAAATTAATACATGGAAGAAGCACATGAGCTCAAATTTTATATTGAGGAAAGTGTGAGCAGAAAAAAGTTAAAATACATATGGTTAAAACTGAAGGCCCCCAAATAGATAAAACTACATAACAGGGGCCTGCCTGCTGGTACAATGGGCTAAGCAACACACTTTGAAGCAAACTGCAGCCACTGCAGCATGAGTTCAATCCCTGCCTCTCCTGCTACACCCGCTGCTCCCCTCAGCGGTGTGTTTCAGTTATTCTGCCTGTTCTGTTCCCCACTCTGTCTCTGGTGAATCCTCTCACCCCCACACTTCTGGCCTGTACCCCAGTTCTTGTATGCATAAATAAACCTTTTAAAAAAAACAACTATGTAATAACAAACCCCCAATGACAAAGGTTATAATGCTACTTCAGAACATATTAATCTATGTATTGACTGCTCCTTGCTGTTCTACAAAAACTAGGCAAAGATCACCTTCCTTTCAAAACTTCAAACTGTTTCAGGATAAGGTTTCCTATAATCATATAATCATTTATAACTTCTTTTTCAAAATATTAGTTTCTAAACAGTCTAATTTTAAGTGCTAGTGTTTTTAATTTATCACTAATAGTAAAGTGTTTCAACATGGCTTTACTATTTAAACTGCCAGAGTATGACGCATAGAGCAAAGATTTTAGAGTAAGAACCAGTTCTGAATCTATTTCATCATTTCCTAGTTGCAAGAGCTTTATCAAGTTCCTAATCACCTTTGAGCTTTACTTTTTTTGTTTATGAAGTAGGGACAAAAAGAACTCATGCAGCAGTTAGTGCGGTGAAATTAAACAGAATATGCATAGCTCCTAAAGAGTAAGTAACATAGCTGGAACTCAATCAATTCTTTGCTTACCATTCCAGCATTCCTTAATCCCAAATACTAAACTGTACTTGTAAAATCCCAAAGAAAGTTAAAGATCAACTTAAATTTTATTCTCTTGCTTTTAACAAGATATAAAAGCAGTAGATTTTACTGAACATGCATTTTTGATGCCTGCTTTGAATGTTGGCTAATGGAATTTTGTACTTTAAAAAAAAAAGAGAAACAACATATTCTTGCTAAAACAAAAAACTGAAGAGCCGTTCTTGCCACACTGGTAAATAATAAAGTCTTTCTGGAAAGCAGTTTGGCAGTTAAGTATCAATGGGCATATTGTGTAATTCATAAATCTTATATTGACTGATTAATATAAAGTCATTGTATCAGTTTGTAACACTAGAAAATTGGATGTAACTTGAACATCCATCAAGAAAGGACTGGTTATATTAATGTACAGATATGCAGTTGAATTAGCAATAAACAATAAGAATTGTTGTTTGGGTACTGAGATGGACATTATATGCCTAGATATAAATATATAAATGGAAAAAGCTGGTATTTAATAGATTTTTATTAAGTATGTTTAAGCTAATAAAATCACTTTTATCAGATAATATGTTCAGAGGACTAATGAAAAAAAATTTCTAATGAGTCAGTACAACACACAGTGGTAAATAAATTGATTAGAAAATAGGTGCTGGGCCTCCCTGGTGGCAGCGGGTTGAGCGCCGCACTGTGAGGCATCCGCAGCACAGGGCGCGAGTTCGATCCCCAGCCAGGGAGGGGACCCACATGGCGCAGCAGACCTCTCCTGCCTTGCTCGCTGCTCCCCTCAGCAATGTATTTCAGTCCATCTGCCTGTTCTGCTCCCCACTGTGTCTCTGGTGAATTCTCTCACCTCTGGTGCCTCTGGCCTGGACCCCTGCTCTTGTATGCATAAAAAAAAAAAAAAAAGGTGCTACTGCATTCCTGAGTTAAAAAAGAAAATACATATGTATATATATTTACCTGATGATGATGAAGTTAGTGAAGTTGAAGATGATGAATCAAGAGATGGTCCAAACAGGGGGTCCCAAGCAAGTAAATCACTGGTCCCTTTCCTACCATAACATTTTAAAAACAAGAGTTTTAACAAAGAAATACTTATAAAATATGGTCACTTTAACTTCACAGAATTATAAGTTTATTTGATTTAAAAGTTGGATATTCTGCCAATGAAATATGTGAAGAAACTTTACAGATTTAATATGCTGATAATTGCTAACTTGTATAAACAGAACCTATGGTAGCATTATGTCAAAATGTTAAGGAAGAGTGGAGACTAATCTCCATTGATTGCACCCTGTTCTATGCTAACAAAGGAATAGAACAGAAATAATGGTTAAGCTTTACAAATGATGAAAAGCCACACAGAGTATCTAAATGAGTTGCTTAAGGACCTACAGCTACTTAATTCTACAACTGTGTCAGGTCGGCTGATCCATTTTTTTGGCTGATCCATATTTAGTGTCGACTCTTGGTCAGAAAATTTAAGCGATATGAAATCAGGTGGAAATTTTACCTACTTATTTTATATTATCATACTTATTTTCTAAGATGACAAAGTTTTCTCAGGTACAGAATGGTAATTTAAAATCCAGTGACTTGATAGACTTCAAAGATCTTATCACTGTAGTAGTCACACAGAGGCAGATTTTCTCCTTCGACAATACACTGCCTGGGTCACTAGGCAGGTTAGTGAATTGTTTGGGACACACCTGCCTTTTTTAGGAGAGGCTGAGTATGGACAAAATCAAGAGTATCAACAGTCTAGTTTCTAGTTTCAAAAAATTTTAACATGCTGCAAAAACAAAGATTTTTTCCATAACCTCTCAGAATCATGGTCTCCGTCACTGTTAGGATTCAACTCCTAATTTTTTAATATAAATTTCCACATGAATGTTTTTCTTTTTCATTTAATCATATCCTCTAAAATTGTCTAAGCCGCAGAGTCCTGAAACACCTGATTTTTGCCACCACTAGTTTCTAGCTTTTTTGAGGAAATGATTGTCAAAAATTGCCTGGTGCTAAAAAAAAAAGATTCCCATAAAACAACATTTTAATATCAAACTGCCAGTATGTTTTGAAAAATAGCAGCCCCACTAGTAAATCTATTAAGTATATCTAGTATCACAACATGCATCTAGAAGCAGTGCACTACACCTTGTATGATAGTCTAGAATCACAATTACATAAATATTTCGTAAAAACAATGTTTTAAAACACTACTTAGTTTATCATTTAAAAATGATAAATGCCACTACTGTGCTCACTTAGTACCTAGTTTCAAAGGTATCGAGTAATTTAAAAATGTCTATTTAATTAAAACTACTTCTACTCATGCAAAAAAAATTTAATTGAATTTTTATTGGTGCAGAGGTAGAAAAAGATACATGCAAAATGTTTACTTTCTCAATTCAGACACTTGCTCATTCTGAAGCTCAGAGATACACGTTTTATAAGGTCAAAACCAAAAGTGAAAGAAAAAAGTTAGAAAAATTTCATGAGACTAGCTAGTTGAAATACAGACATGTATGAACCAGGGACACTATCATTTGGTTAAAATAGTAATGTCACCAAAGCCAAATGCAGTTGACTAGGTTTTAAAAATGTATTATAAAAAAACATTGATGAAAAACAACTAAAAAAACTTCACGCAGTGTGTCACAGCTTAGAAAACAGGGTAATTAATAATACTACTGGAACTGAAACTGCAGTGATAATAAAACTGTTGGAAAAAAAGGACACTTAAAATTTAAATGTAGTGGGAAGAAAAGGTGGAAGACGGAGGAATTTTATGGTAGTAAAATTATTCTGTATACCATAAGGTTGATACATGTCATTATCCTGTTTGTGAAAATTCATAGAATATACAACCAAAAGTGAACCTTAATATAAACATTGGCTTTGGGTGAGGATACTGTGTCAGTGTAGGTTCATCAATTGTAGTAAATGTGCTTGCTTTGGTTGGTGGGGGATACTGACAATAAGGGAGGCTGGTGGGTATGTGCAAGCAAGTCTAGATGCAAAATCTCTGTAACACTCAATGTACTATGAACCGAAAACTGCCCTAAAAACACATTTTAATTTAAACATGGAACTTACTCATTGGATGTAGCAGATCTTGATTTTGTTAACTCTTCATCTAGTTAAAAAATGTAAATTTAATGGAAAAATTTTGCAATTTGAGTAATACTTTAAAGACAAATACCACACACACATCTCATTATCATGAACAATTTTAAAATAATAACAAATACATTTTAAACAATTATGAAGAAAAGGAAAACAAGTATTTACTGTTTTCTATCTTGCTTAACAACATTAAAATACCTGAATTTATGCTAAGTATTTCTTTCTCCTAATATCTTTGGTAAGAAATTATATGGGTTAACTAAAATATGATATTAACAGAAAACTTCTGCTGTTCAGAAAAGAAAAAATATGGGTTGCAATTTTAAAAATTAGAAAAATTATTTTAATATGTATTACTCAAGAATGCTAAGTTTTCAAATTCTAAGAATACTACGTAAGTACCAAAAGTACTTACTAACTCTTGAAGGACATTCAATTTTGAAAAAATCAAAAATTTTATAACCCAGCACAATAGTCTCTTTATAAGATAATCTGTTCTGCTATTTTTTGCATTTGTAACATGAATCATTTTATAAACAATTGGTATTCTGAGGAATAGCATCACTGATTTAAAAGTCACACTGCTTCATAAACAATTTTCCATGCACTTAAATGCTTTTGCATCACCAAGCATTAAATGATGAATGTATATTAAATCAATATGGGTAACTGCAGCAAACTGGACAAACAGCACATTATACACAATAGCCATTCACTTCACATTCTCCCATTTGGTTCAGATTTGACTTCTGTTTTGCCTCAAAGTGTTTATTGTGCTGTTCTCCATCATTCTATATTCTGCCATCATATCCACAATTCATTAGCATCCTTTAACCTCATGACCCTCACATCCTTAACTATCAAGTTACTCACGATTTTTTTTTTTTGTTATCCCTCCAACCCCAGTTGCTTCATGATTTCTTTAAATACAAAAGTATACTTTTAGTTTGCTGTTCATTATAAATTTAGGTCTTTTTAATTACGTTAGAATTTTTATTAGTTCTGTTATAGATCTTAAGTGTTTTTGCAAAATCACAGGCTTTTTAAAAAGATTTATTTTTATTTATTTATGCATACAAGACCTAGGGTGTAAGCCAGATGTGGGAAGGGAGCAGGAAGGGAGGAGGGCCTGAGAGGATTCACCAGAGACAAAGTGGGAAGCAGAATAGGCAGATTGACCGAAACACTACTGAGGGGAGCAGCGAGCTAGACAGGAGAGGTCTGCTTGCATCCTGTGGGTCAGCACCCTGGCTGTGGCTCAAACTCATGCTGCAGTGTGATAGCTTCATGGTGCTGAGATTTACTTAACCCCTTGTGCCACCAGGCAGGCCCCTAAAATTACAAATTTAAGTTGGTTGTCTCAATTCTATTTTCCCCACAATTCTTGTTATTTTTAATGCAGATTCTGCAAAAGTCAACACTCCCAAGTTTTTAGTATAATTAAGTTACTATATTAAGAACCCTTTTACAGAAATTGCCAATTTTGGTATGAGTTAGAAAAAGGTAAAGCTAAAGCTTATTCACCTTATAAATGCCTTTCAGCTCATGAGATAAAGTACAGCAGTTAAATAGCGTAACTTTTTTTTTTTTTAAGATTTTTATTTATTTATGCATACAAGCACTGGGGTACAGGCCAGAGGTGTGGGGGGGTGAGAGGACTCACCACAGAGAGCAGGGAGCAGAACAGGCAGACCAACAAAACCACACTGCCGAGGGGAGCAGCGGGCACAGCAGGAGAGGTCCGCAGCACCATGTGGGACCCCCGCCTGGCCGGCAGCAGGCAGCAGGGATCGAACTCGGCAGCAGGGATCGAACTCCCGCTGCAGTGGCTGCGGTCCGCCCAACAGTGCGCTGCCCATCCCACTGCGCCACCAGGGAGGCCCAGCGTAACATTCTTAATCAAAAGTTACTCTTTGGCTTTCCTGATTTCCGAAAAATGCTATAATAGCAATTTTCTGAATTTATGTCTCAATGAAATAATGTAGACAAGTTGTCTTCTGTTTAAAATGCATACCTTGGGCCTCCGTGGTGGCGCAGTGGGTTAAACAACACACTATGAAGCAAACCACAGCCACTGCAGCACGAGTTCGATCCCTGCTGCCGGCCAGGGAGGGGACCCACATGGCGCGGCAGACCTCTCCTGCTGTGCCGGCTGCTCCCCTCAGCAGTGTCCTTCTGTTGATCTGCCTGCTCTGCTCCCCACTCTCTGTGGTGAATCCTCTCACCCCCCCACCCCATACCTCTGGCCTGTACCCCAGTGCTTGTATGCATAAATAAATCTTTAAAAAAAATAAAATGCATACCTTTCCAGTCTAAGGCTTATAAGAGCAGTTGTTATGATAACCACATACACAAGGCTAAAGCTTAGAAAATTGATGAAATTTTAACAGACATAAAATATTCTAAATGTCATACTTACTAGATGAATTCCGATTCATCTGCACCTGAAACAGAAATGCAAAAAGTAAATGATGTTAAATAACTTACTTGGTAATGAAATATTTGGTAAAATAATACTTGAACCTAAAGTTTTTACTATATCTACTCAATTGCAAACTGCATTAATGTCAAAAGATATATAAAAGATTAAGTAATTTTTATAGTAAAATGATACACGTACCTTTAATAGTCAATGAAATGTTGACAAAAAAATATTAACACCTAAAGCATGCCTTGTTAACTTAAAAACTAACAAAATTATTTTGAAAATCAGTGTTCAAACATTACAATGATTTCTTTTTTACATCAATAGGAAGGAAAAATATAAAATCTCGCACTTACTGGGCTGTGTCTCTGGTAGTACATGAAAGGAAAAAAGACAGTATTCATTTTAGAATTTAAAAGGTTACTTTCCTGCTCTAATAATTTGTCTTCTTTCTGTATCATATCTAAGATCTATACACTTAAAAACACATTATTGGGTTTTAAGCTAGATAAGCAAATCGGCAACAGAATATACTCATAATATCTACTTTTCAAACCCAAAATTAACTAAAATTTTTCCAATTATGTATGATTTTCCAAATATGAAATTAATACATGTTAACTCTTGTTTCTTAACAGCAAAGGAGAAGCACAGAGGACATTTAAAACCATCAATGATCTCAGTACCCGCTGACAGATCCTTAACAGTTTGATATATATATTCTTCCATGCTTCTATTTATTTACATATATATTTTTAAATTGGCTGTTCATGCTTATACAAAAAATTTTAATGGTTTCACAACTTCCTACTTCAAATATACCTACTTTCATATATATATATATATATATGTATGTGCGTGCACGCAATATATCCCCATAATTTAATCTTGGCATAAAACTTAATGGTAAAATTGTAATGGCAGAATAAAAACCTCACTTCAGAAATCTTTTTTAAAAAATAGTTCTAAAATTAAGTTCTCAGAGTTCACTGCTAGAAAATGATCATTTCCAAACTAATACATATAAACTACTTAAAACAGACTATTAAATATATCTTAATTGAAACAGTAAGTACTTCTAGTTTCATTAGCAAAAAGAAAAGGCTGAATAACAATTAGGATGAGCATGCTTAACTGTCACTCTCTAAATTCAGATGTGTTAAGCTGAAAGTGTGACATAAATTAAATGATTGACCTATTATGGCGATTTCTTTTTCTCCTTCAAATGTTATTAAGTATATCTTAGAATTGAGGAGTTAATCACTACAACTAATAATAATGTAAAGGTCACACAATTGGATAATCTTTAAAATTAAATGAGGAAAAGACTAACACTACTTGTTCACAAAATTCTATCCAGACATACAGTACTGTTTATAAGATATAAAATACAACAAATGGTAGAAATAGTGGATTTTCTACATTTTCACCCATTGCAAAACACTTCAAAAGGAAACTAAATTAAGCTAAAAGTTCATGGCTACACCTGAAAAGAGAAAGAATACAAGCATACATTGTACAAAAGTGAACAATGATGTCAATGATATGTAAATAATAAAAAATTCAAGTCTATATAAAAAACTGATTGATAAAAATTATAAAATGATATAAAGCAGAAAATATTATAAATTACATAGTTCCTCATAAACATGCTAAACTACTGCTAAGTGATTTTTTTATTATTCCTAAAATTAACCACTTTCAGGTAGCTATGGCTAAAATAAATATTTGTGTGTAAGCTTCTATAAGAGAGCACAAAATTGCTCATTTTCTTACTTACAGATATTGCAGGGGAGAGTGCTATATTTCCTATAGATACTTTTAATTCATCCAAGGAAGCCATTGTATGATGTGAATTATTTGGATGCATAGGTTTGATTTCTATCCGAAACTTCTTTGGTTCTTCATCTTCTGAATCAGAATCACTAGATGAGTAGAAATGGTTCTCTTTGGTATGTGAATATCAGTTAAAGAATTCAGTTTTCAAATTATCATAGTACATAACATTTCTCATTTATAAAAAGGAACAAAATCAAAAAACTTCGAGACAAGATGGACTTTAACAGAAATGGTACTACTCACTTTTTTAAATAAAAACATGTCAAATGAAGAATATGAAGTCATTTTATTGTAACTAAAAATTTTTAAATATTTATTAAATAATTTTGTTATACCATGCACTTATATTGCAACACAATCCACAAGAATGATGATGAAAGGATATTATTCTGATTTGCTTCTGGTATTATACTATAGCCTTCTTCATCTACATCAGGAATGTTCTATGGGAAAAAGAAAAAAACTATTGTAACAATTGCTTCAACAAAAATATTAAAAATTCAGTACAAGAACATTACATGAACTATCAAATATCAACAGAGTAACAAAATAACACTGGAAAATTACATCCTTTTAGTTAATAAACTTCGAATCACACTCATAGTTCAGGTATCTGAAGAAGAAAAGGTGCTGCAAAACAAAAAAGAAATACTAAAAAGAATAAAATAGGTGTTCACGTAGGAATGCTAGCAGTTTTGTGAATAATCAAATTTTCACTTAAACTTCAAAATGAATGTGTGCCTAGGAAGGGAGGTAGTAAATGTAGAAGCATGTCAGCTTAAATAAATGTAAATATATCTCAGTAATATAGAACAATTATATCTCAACAATACAGAACAACAAAAAAAGAGAAAGACTAACAAGAAAATTAATATTATATACTAAAATAACAACTCTAATCTGTGGGACTAGAAAAAATTTAAAGTTTAAACTTGTACTCTGTTGGAGGTGCTGTATGGAAATGTACTTTTAGGGCCTCCCTAGTGGCCTAGAGCTACTACCCCAACAGCCTGAGTTCAATGCCCAGCAAGGGAGCTAACCCATATAGTGCAGCAGACCTCTCCTGTCTTGCCTCACTGCTCCTCTTTTCACTGTATTTCAGTGAACCCACCTATTCTCCCCCACTCTGTCTCTGGTGAATCCTTTTACCCACCACACCTCTGGCCTACATCAGAGTTCTTGTATGCATAAAAATAAATTTTAAAAAATAGTTAAAAACTACATGTATGTTTACTCTTCAACCCAAAAACTTCACTTCTATGACTTTACCCCAAAGATACACTAACACTTTAAAAATACATATGCAAACAAGGTCAGCAAAGATTAAATATAATTTAAAATTATTGGGAAGTACCTAACTGACTTAAAGTATAGTTAACTAAATTATGGTACATATACAAATGAAATATTAAGCAACTGGTTTTTTAAAAAGATTTATTTATGCATACAAGAACTAGGTACAGCCAGAGATGTAGGCGTAAGAGGATTCACCAGAGACAGAGTGGGAAGCAGAACAGGTAGATCTACTGAAACACACTGCTGAGGGGAGCAGCAGGCGAGTCAGGAGAGGTGGGTTGCTTCCCTGGCCAGGGAAGGAACTCCATACTGCAGTGGCTGTGGATGCTTCACAGTGTGGTGCTTAACCCGTTGTGCTACCAGGTCCCTAAGCAACTATTTTAAATAAGATGAGAAAAGGTTTCTATAAACTGATATTGAGTGACTTCCAGGAAGAACGGCCAACTGAAAAAAAGTCAAGTACAAATACCATACATAGTATAATTATATTTTACATAAGAAAGAATAAAATATAAGAAACCATACAGATCTCTTTTGGGGGAAAAAAAACACAAGAAGGATAAATAAGAACAAAATAATTGCCCATAAGGGAGTGCAAATAGACTAGAAGGGATACAGGAAGAGACACTGCTCTAATCTACTTTTAGGCAGTAAACACTTAATTAGGGATAAAGGGCCATCAAACAGATCAGAAAAAAATAATATACACAAACACATGCAAATATATAGAGTAAATACAAAGTATTAACTGCTAATGTAGTAAAAAGTTAAGTATATACAAATGTTTTGTATTATCTTGGATTTTTGTGTAAATCATGTTATTTCCAAATAAAGTTTTTTAAATGAAGGAAAAAAGGTGCCAAGAAAGGCAAACCTATCAGTTGTAATTGGGCAATCAATAGTTCTTCTGGTGAAGTCTACTGTTAGTACTCCAGTCACCTGCTAATGCTCAAAAGAGGAATTGGAAGGATTGCTAATCTGACAGGTACAGCACAAGATTAAGGAGAACTGAAAGTAGATATTTTTCTATTTTGGAAAAAAAAATTAAAGCAATTATTCCCATTTTTTTAAAGATTTTTTTTAAAAAAATTATGCATATAAGACCTGTGATAGGCCAGAGGCATGGGGGGGGGGGTGTTGAGAGGATTCACCAGAGACAGCAGAACAGGCAGATCAACTGAAATATACTGCTGAGGTGAGGCAGGAGAGGTCTGCTCTGCCATGTGGGTCACCTCCAAGGCCAGGGATCGAACTTGCACTGCAGCGACTGCAGAAGCCTCATAGTGCAGAACTCAACTCCTTGTGCCACCCGGGAGGCTCTATTCCCATGTTTTTAATACTGGAACTATTGATAGAAATTTGACCTTCATAAACACACATTTCTTTTTTAAAGATTTTATTTATTTATGCATACAAGTACTGGGGTAGAGGCCAGAGGTGGGGGGGGGGGCAGTGAGAGGATTCACCACAGAGAGCAGGGAGCAGAACAGGCAGATCAACAGAAGTACACTGCTGAGGGGAGCAGTGGGCGAGGCAGGAGAGGTCTGCTGTGCCATGTGGGTCCCC
>JAGFMF010011381.1:12737763-12776780 GCA_019455555.1 Galemys pyrenaicus
GGCAGCAGGGATTGAACTCGTGCTGCAGTGGCTGCGGTTTGCTTCATAGTGCGCTGCCCAACCCACTGCGCCACCAGAGAGGCCCATAAACACACATTTCTTATTTAAACCTTTGTCCATTCAATTCATGGTTTCTGTATTAGGGCCCCACACTGCTGGAGCAAAGTGTTAAGTCAAAAGTAGTATGAACAAAAGAGAGTAAACGTCACCCACAAATCTCAAAGGAGCTCTGATGGATAGTGGTGACAGTGATTTAAAAAAGTTTTTTTCAAATATATTAGAATAGACTCAATAGTTAATGGGAAGTTTCTTAACTCTTCAGAATGGGAAAATTGACCAAAACCAAAAGAAAAGAGCAAGTCATATACCCTTGGTCAAGTCTCAAAAAAAAGCTCCCTCAAAGAATTATTTTTTAATTACAGACTTTTTAAAAAAGGAATATAATACCCCTACCAAGAGAGACTACTGATATTTTAAAAAGCAATTAGTAAAACTAGCTGTAATAAAAAGTGGTAAGTCATAAATAAAAAGAACTAAATAAAAAAAAAAGAAAACGAAAGCTTTCTTTCCTGCTTTCCTCTCCTGACTCGCCTGCTGCTCCCCTCAGCAGCTTTCTTTCCTGCTACCCATGTAATCACTCCCACCAAATGCAACCACAAATAATAACTTATAATCTCACTCTCTTAAAAGAACACATATCCATTTATACTTTTAAAACAGTTATGATTTAA
Source organism: Galemys pyrenaicus (assembly GCA_019455555.1). Lineage (NCBI taxonomy): Eukaryota > Metazoa > Chordata > Mammalia > Eulipotyphla > Talpidae > Galemys > Galemys pyrenaicus. Next base: position 12,738,495 of record JAGFMF010011381.1, read on the forward strand.
ATAATCACACATGTTTTATTTTGATTAATCTCTTTATCAGTAGACAGATATGAAAAGAACAACCTAACTCTATGACATCTATGAAAATTATTACCTCATCAAGTGAATATTTAATAACCAATCCTCATTCTCATGGATGTCAGTATTACCAGTTTTCTTCTAATATTAATGCTGAATAATATTAATAGTAATATTAATGCTGAAATAAACATCTAAATCTACTACCCCAAACACTCTATTTATACATATATCTTGATCACATTTAGATATAAAGTTTTAGAGTTATAACAGTAAATCACTAGCAGGAGGATTTCAGGCTCAACAGTATGTACATTTCTTATATGGAGAGATATTGCCCAATTATCCACAAGATAAACTATACCAACTTACACTTTTACCAACATTGCATGAGGTTATCAAAACTTTTCCTGATATGCAGATGAATATTGTAATATAGTCACATTTGCATCAGAATGAGACTACTATTTTGAGCCACATTTCTTACGATTATTCACCACTTTTATTTCTTTTTATGAAAACTGCCAGTTTTCAACTTGTGCCATTTTTCTACTGGGAAAGGCATACTTGTTTACCTTTTATACGTATTTCTATAAAAACTGAAGTAATTAGTCTCTTGTTACAATCTTCCAAATATACTCTACCAACTTAATGTTAGGTGATTCAAAGTCTCCTATAGACTTTTTATTACTACACAAATTTTTCAATCATGTTATATGGCATTAAAATTCTGTGTCCTCTTTAGAAACCCTTTTCTAATTCCAGATAAATACTGAAGTTCAAAATTGATAAATAATGATCACTATACAACAGTACAAAAAACAGAATTAAGAATGCTTTAAGGGAATATATATGAAAGATGAAACATGCAGTATTAAAAAATCTTATTCAATGTAATCATCAGATAAATGCTATGAATAATTCAGTAATAAAATGCATGATGAGCATTAAAGAAATGTCAAGAACATTTGACTGACTTTTTTTCATTAAAAGGCAAGTGGTAAGCTAAATGTTTTAACTCCAAAAACATTCTAATATTTTTAACCCTAAAGTTCATTAGAAATCTGTTTATTTTCATTGTAAATTTACTAAAAATCATGTATTCTTTAATTAAAATATGAAATAAAAACTAGTTTTATCCTATTTATATAATAAAATACCACATTTATCAAAATGTCTCTTATTTTTGTATATCATTATGATGTAAAAGATTAAAATGTTTTTGAAAGAAAACACTTAACAGCAAGCAAGAGCAATACACAAAGGAAACAATCTATCAAAATAAACGGTGTCTCATGAAGAAACAAAAATGGGTCTACCTAATATTAAACACTTGCTAAATCTACTCTGCCACTATAACCACAGGGGCACCATTCAATATCTTCTTTAATTATGTATAAAGAAATATATTTCAGGTAAATAAGCTTCCTTTAAAATAAGAAAAAGGGGGCGTCCCTGGTGGCACAAGGGGTTAAGCAACACTCTATGAAGCATCTGCAGCCACTGCAACATGAGTTCAATCGCTGGCCAGGGAGGGGACCCACATGGCACAGCAGACCCCTCCTGCCCTGTCTGCTGCTCCCCTCAGCCTTGTATTTCAGTAGATCTGCCTGTTCTGCTCCTCATTCTGTCTCTGGTGAATCCTCTCACCCCCCACACTTTTGGCCTGTACCCCAGTTCTTGTATCAATAAATAAATCTTTAAAAAAAATAAGAAAAAGCACAGGAAAGTACTGAACGTGGCTGCTCTTTTTTCTAGAGAAAACTCAAATACTTCAACAAATAAAGTAGATTTTAATACAGCTAAGAATAAATTAGTAAGAGCACCTCATTTTAAAATGAAAGATTTGAGATTTGGTATATTTTCCAAGAGATGAAGGCAATATTCTCTGGTACTACTCCTACATAAAAGTCTGATTTTCAAAGGTAGTTAACATTTCCTTTAATAGGAATCCATCTGGCAATATAAAGCCACAAATGTAACTGTGAAATAAGTGAATTCACTATACAATATTTTTCGTAGAAAGATATGTAAACAACTCAGGATAAATATGCTGAATATTTCCTACTGAAAATATCTAATTTAAATTTTTAATATCAAAGTAAAATCTACTTACAAGTGAATCTGCATCAGGGCACTCCCTGTTAAAATAAACAAAATATTAGAATTATTAGAACTATCTGATACTATATTGAAAGTATTTATATTTGTATTTAAATATAACTTTTATTTAAGTTCTACAAAAATATTTAGAAAAACCAAATTAGGAACATTAAAGTATACTAAGTGACTTTAAAATTCAAAAGAAGGCATTCCTTTGTGACAAAATACAAATAGCTAACAACAAGTATTTTAGAAACTGTCAAAAGTAGTTCTTTACCATGAATATGCTCAGGAATCATATCAATGAAATTGTCAGTACTTCAACAATTTCTAGTGGCTTTTAATTCTTCAGGCAGAGAAAGTTAAAAGAAATCATCAAAGAAGTTTACTTTTTAAAAAGTACATTTATATTTGTTGACAAATTATCATAAATTACTTAAAACTTCAGTTTCGCCTGAAGTATTTTCCATAAGCTAGTATATATTGGTCAAAACTGTTTCAAGTATGCTAAATGAGCAAAATTCCAGTTAGATACAATGCTAAAACTGAACTGGCATGTTAGTATTTAATTGAAAAATATGAGCGTAGATATAAACTAGTCAGAATTAATTTTTAATGTAAAACTAAAACATAAAGAAGAGCAAACTTCTCAATCAGATAAAGACCTCAATACATAAAATCAAAGATGTTAGGCTATGAGTAGTAAATTTAGAAGAAACTTATGTATATTCTAAAACAAATTCACTAAAATATAGTGCATATTTAGAAGGTATTTAGATTAATTATATTCTTTGCCTTGAGATCATTAATGCATATATTAGAATTGCTATTTTAATAATATGCTGATAACACTGGTATTAGGTACACCTTAAAGAGTCAAATAAACAATTAAAAAAGCACTAAATTAATATACAACATTAAAAGTAATCTCTACCCAAAGACTAAGCATGGACCACAAAAATCTACAAACTGAAAAATTTTGTTAAAGGAAAATAGTATAGAACAGATTGAAAAGATGCAAAAAAGGGCAGGTGACTGCTCTACTCTTACTCCAAACAGAATGCCAAATAGACAAGATAAATGCAAACCCCAGGGTTCTTTCTATCCACTCAGAAGTCACTTAAGATCTCAAAGTTTGAAATATGACTTCCTTACTACCGGTAAATGAGCAAATGTTCCAAAACAGGTACTTTAACAAATTCAATCCCAGTACAGAACCAAAGCAACTGAGATGTTATAATATACCTGCTGCTTTTTTTTTAAAAGATGCATTATTTAAAAAATTTTATTTACAATGTAGTCACTAACAGATAAACTCGCAAATCAATTGTATTCTCAAATGTTATAAAATCATATTAGGTTCCATCCCACTAGCAAAATACTCCATTAATAGTTATTTAAAAAACACTTCTTGAGGGCCTCCCTGGTGGCGCAGTGGGTTAAGCAACGCACTATGAAGCAAAACCACAGCCACTGCAGCACAAGTTCGATCCCTGCCGCCGGTCAGGGAGGGGACCCATATGGTGCAGCAGACCTCTCCTGCTGTGCCCGCTGCTCCCCTCAGCAGTGTACTTCTGTTGATCTGCCTGTTCTGCTCCCAACTCTGTCTCTGGTGAATCCTCTCACCCCCCACATCTCTGGCCTGTGCCCCAGTGCTTGTATGCATAAATAAATAAATCTTTAAAAAAAAATAAAAAACACTTCTTGAAAAAGATGGTAATATAACTTAAATCATTTGCAGTTAGTCAAATACCACTTAAAAGAGGAGAAGAAACAGACATTTATTCAATAGAATGGGAGAAATTCAATGATAAAAATAAAACTAGGTTAGAAGCAAGAAAATCCAAAGTATGCAACCAGTCTCATATTAAAAATGAGACTTTATCAAAGAGGTAAATGGCGTGAGAGTTTTGCTGATTATGCTAGAGAAGTAGGATTTTAAATGAATTTTTAGTCATTCTTACTGGGTCAACAAATCACTCAAGATTTTTGATTAGTGTTGCTTCAGGCTAAACGAAAGGTTTCTTTAATTCTTATTTATCTCTGGTTAATCACTACTCAATTACTATTAGCCTAGGCTGTATATTAGTCCTGCTTTAAACAAAACAAAACAAAACAAAACAAAAAAAAACTAAAACTATTTTGGAGCCTCCTGCCTCAAGAATGTGGTATAATTGTTCTAAGATGGGGTATGCCACAGATGTATTTACTTTATCAGCTAGTTCTAAAATCTTGCCAAGGAAGAAAACTTCATGTAGCTAATATTAATGAAATACCTAAGTTATTTTTTGTATATTAATTTCTTAGTTTTAAAAAAAGGTAAAATGAATTTATCTGCATCCTCCAATAAAATTGATACCTAGTGTAAATAAATGTTAGGCTTTTCCTCCCCCACTTAGCATTTTCCATTTATTTATGTTTATGTGTGCATGTGTGTGTAGAGAGAAAGAATGCACATGTGTACATTAATACTATGTAGCAATATTTTCAGAGTTGTCTTAAAGTATTTTCACCAAACTGTTGACCAGGAGTTTTCTCTCATCCAGTGTAATACTTGTACTAATTTTTCAGTTTTCTCTGTGCTTTGGCTTAATTTTTTATTATGTGCATGTATCAATTTATAAAATCACTATATTTAAAGTTTCAATTTCAAAACACTAAAGTTTTCATTTTAATATTTTTAAATAAAAAAATTAGTACCTTTAAAAACCAGAGGCACTTGCAATGTATTTAAAAATTTTGTATTTTTTACACCTGAGACACGTACTTTGAGTTATTTTTGAAAGATTTTTAATTCAAAACAAGTTTTAGTCTTAATTAAACAACTGAAAGGAATCTGACAAGACTTAATATACTTACACAGACTCTGCATCCTTTTCCTTCTTAATTATTCCTGGCAAGCCAAAAGTCTTTCTTTTTCTTGGTTTTATACCTTGAAATAAATGTACATTGTTACTGTTGCCAGCAAATATATTAAACTTCTAAATATATTTTGTATCTGACACATAATCTGCTCATAATTGTTAATATTAAACTTGTATGAAATATAAGAACAACTGCTAAACTCTAACATTTAAATCAGCATCATAAGTTTACATTTTTCTTATGTTAATATAGTATACTATCTACCAAAAGGTGACACTCGATCAATGAAATTCTTTTTTCTTTTACTAAGTCACCTTAGACAAAATAAGCATTTGCAGATATCTTAAAACTTCAAAGAGGATATACATCATTCACTGTAAAGATTTTGTTGTAAATGCAGGTCAAATGTTTTTTATCTAGAGGATAACAAATATAATTGCGGTGTTTAAAAAAAAATGACAGCAGATTCATAAGCAGTGTTAACGTGGAAAACTAACTTATAGTCAGGCATCACATAACGTTGGGGGTACTTTCTGAGAAAAGCATCACTAGGCAATTTCGGGTAAATATAATGAGTGTAGTAAAAGCCTAGATGGAATAGCCTACTACACACCAGGGCTATATAGTATTGTCTGCTGTGACCACTAGCATACATGCCATCTGCAGTTGACCAAAATGTCAATAAGCAATACATGTAAAAGAAAGGTTAGAAATGAATCCATGTCTCCCTCTTTTTACATGACAAATTATTTTTCAAATTAATCGTGCTATTAATTGTTGATGGCATTCAGCACAAAGTTTGACAGCTTACTCAGAGAACTAGAGCATGTATGAGTTAACATCTCATCTTACAGATGAGGAAACTCAGTATGCTGTTGTTATTTTAACTTCGTATTATACAAGTAAACATTACAACCAGGATTAAAATCCAGATGTCTTGGAATAATGTACTTGTAACTCCCTGAATCATATATTTGAATAGCATGTTACAATATTTTTTAAATCAAATGCATTTTTTAGTTTGAGTATTATCATTATTCACATTACACAATAAGGAATACTGATGTACTGAGAAGTTAATTATTTGCTGTCCGTCAAACAGTAACTATAAGAACTTAAGCCCAAGAGCTGCTGAGTTATCTACACACAATAGCAAAACACTTCTCCAAATTCTTACACAGGCCCTAGAAAAAAATAGGACTGCTTTCAAATTACTGCTAGTAGCTCACAAAGTGATAAATATAAAACATGACAAAAATAGCAAGTATCATTTGGGTTTCATACTATGAAAAACATCAATCTAAATGGAAAGGGTTGTGACCTCTTACTACAGGTCAAACCAGTTTGGAATGATGTTGTAACATTAACATTGATGCATTACCTCACCAATTCCTGAAAAGTATGCACAATAAGCATACATTAATGTATAATGGAAAGTTTCATATTTATGACACTAGAATGTCAAGAGGAAAATAATCTCAAAGTATATTTGAAAATACATATATTTAATATTTTAGAATATATAGTCTAACATACTAATAGTCCTTTCAGTAAACGTACTGTGTATTTATTAAATTATAATGAATAGTGCTGGCTTTAAATAAACTACATTCATATCTTTTACCTCCCTCCAAAGACATGTTGAAACTCATCGATAGCCATGCCTTTTTATTTGTTCCATAAAAAGAAAATATTAGCTTATTATCACATATTATATCTAGTCAAATTACCTTCAACTGCACTAGCAGGATCACATTCTTCAAATTCAATAAGACCTAAAAAAATATAGATATATATGAACAAGTGCTAGTTAAAAAAAACAAATAGAAAAAAGTCAAACAGATTTCAATACATATTTTTAATTGTTGTGAAATGTGTCCCAATTTTATGTCATATTGTTAATTAAAATATCAAGTAATTTAAAAGGTCAAATAACCCTAACAGTGAAAAACACTGACTAGCCTATTTTAGGATTGTAATTTACTGAAAACCCTTATATGTAAATAGAGATACAGATATCTAACATGTAGTTTCTGCTTTCCAGGAGTCTACAATACAGTAGATAGAAAACAAGCACAAACGAGACATCTGCTGAGTCCTTAGCTATGCTCACAGGTAAGACAGAGGGACCCAGGTAGTAAATACTACTAGGATACACGCTTGGGACCTTGTTTATTACTGTGAAGCAGCAAACTGTAGATATTCAATAAAATTTTAATAGACAAATAGATGAATTAATTACACATTAGCTAAGTGGTGATGCTGGGATTACAACTCAGATCTGACTAACTGTATAGCAGATCAAGGTATCTGAACTGCAGACAATGGGAAAGTGATACATATGAAACAGGGATGGTATAGTGATAATAGGAGATGTCTCTCTTCCTGTCCTACCAGACCCTCTCAATTTAACAGTTTTTGATTTTTTAACATTCCAAGGGAAAAAGAACATCTCTAAGAAGATAGCATCAAAACTGCTAACCACCAGGTAACAGCAAAGCAAGCTGGCACCAACATGAATCTACCCAAAATCTCTAGATGCTTGTATCACAAGGATAGACATGCTCATTCTTGCTCATTTGCTCCCTTCCACTCCCTTGTAACTCTGGATAAATACCCCTGGCCTTGGCCAAAGAGCAGGGCGGTGGTCTTTCAAAGTCTGTTGCCCTCTTCAATTTGTCAACAAATTAAATTCTTTCCTTCTCAAACTGTTTCCTTTCATTGGCTAAGAGAAACTCAAAACAGCACTTAGTATCACATATACAGACACAGGCAAACACCTACAAAGTGGTCTTACAGAAAATTAATTTAGCACTGGTATGAGGGATAAATGCAGAGGTAGAAAAATGGTAAAATGATCTAAAGAGGTAGGAACCTATACCTCTAAGTCACATACAATGTTTAAAATCAATGTTACGGGGCCTCCCTGGTGGCGCAGTGGGTTAAGCACTGCACTATGAAGCAAATCGCAGCCACTGCAGCATGAGTTTGATCCCTGCTGCCAGCAAGGGAGGGGACCTACATGGCGCAGCAGACCGCTCCTGCCGTGCCCACTGCTCCTCTCAGCAGTGTGTTTCAGTCAGTCTGTTCTGCTCCCCACTCTGTCTGGTGATGCCTCTCACCTCCCGCGACTCTGGCCTGTACCCAGCTCAAGTATGCATAAATAAATAAATCTTTAAAAATAATAATAAAATAAAATCAATGTTACCAGGCACTCCCTGGTGGTTAAATCACAGCACTGTGAAGCTATCCACAGCCACTGCAGCATGAGTTCTATCCCTGACAAGGGAGAGGACCCACATAGCGTGGCAATCCTCTCTTGTCTTGCCCACTGCTCCCCTCAGCAGTGTATATCAGTAGATCTGTCTGTTCTGCTCCCCACTCTGTCTCTGGTGAATTCTTTCACCACCCCCCCCCCCCACCCAGCACATCTGGCCTGCACCCTAGCTCTTGTATGCATAAGTAAATCTTTTTTTAAAAATTAAAAAAAAAAATAAAATCAATGTTACCTTATACATCTCAGAAACACCTTTAAAGACTCATTCCAGGCCTCCCTGGTGGCGCAGTGGGTTAAGCACTGCACTATGAAGCAAACTGCAGCACGAGTTCGATCTCTGCCATCAGCCAGGGATGGGACCCACGTGGCGCAACAGACCTCTCCTGCTTCACCCACTGCTCCCGTCAGCAGTGTGTTTCAGTCAGTCTGCCTGTTCTGCTCCCTGCTCTGTCTCTGGTGAATTCTCTCACCTCCCTAGACTCTGGCCTGTACCCCAGCTCTTGTATGCATAAATAAATCTTTAAAAAAAATAAAATAAAGACTCATTCCCCAAAGCAAAGAAAATGAAAAATAAGATAAACAGTTGGACTACATCAAACCAAAAGCTTCTGTACAGCAAAAGAGAAAATAACCAAAATGAAGAGATACATATGGAGAAAATATTTGTAGTCCACACAATTGATAAGGGACTGATATTAAAGATCTACAAAAAGCTTACACAACTTAGTAAAAAACAAAGAATCCAGTCAAAAAATAGGCAGATGACACTTCTCCAAAGAGGAAATGCAGATGGCCAACAGGCACATGAAAAAATGCTCAACATCACTTATAATCAGGGAAATGCAAATCAAAACCACAATGAAATATCACCTCACACCAGTAAGAATGGCCCACATTAAAAAAATTGGTTCAACCATTATGAAGGGTGTGGAAGACCCTCAAACTACTAAAAATGGAACTTCCATAGGACCCAGCAATTTCACTCCTAAGTATCTAGCCAAAGGACACAAAAACATTAATTCAAAAGGAAACCTGCATCCCTATGTTCACTGCAGCACTATTTTTAATAGCTAAGATATAGAAATAAATGAAATGCCCCAAAACAGATGAATGGATCAAGAAGATGTGGTATATATACACAATGGATACTATTCAGCAAGCAAAAAGGTTAAACACATGCCATTCACAGCAACATGGATAGAGCTAGAAGGGATTATGCTCAATGAAGTAAGTCAGAAGGAAAAAGAAAAATATCAAATGGTTTCACTTGTAGGAGATATATAGCGAAACCAAACAAGGGGTGGGGAGGAGATAAAATTAGAAGGCAAATTATAATTCGGAGACATACAGCAGGGAAGAGGGAAGGAGAGGCATCAAAACAGAAGGAAACAGCACAAGAGACTATGGTGACAGTTCATGGGTGACTTGGCAGTGGGAATTTTATGAGGATAACACCTCATATAAATTCTTTTAAGATCTCTGGAAGAGCTCTACATATGCGAAAAGAGTAAAAGCATTCCATAACACTATAAAAATCAATACCTTCAAACAAAATTTACTTCTCCCTCCAACACCTGTTTTCTATCCATCTTGACTGCCTTTCTCTTTATAACTGGCAAGTATCCTCTTAAAATCAGTAACATTCATTTGAAATAGGAAAATGTCAAATATTCAAAATGATAATTTTGAAATATAAAATGTCAAATCCTTTCAAATTATACTACATAATAATTTTAAGCTGAGTACCACTCACACAGTAAGCTTAACTTTTCATTAGATAAAAATACTGTTTGTTATAATAAAACTAAAAATACTTTTAAAAAAATTAAATCACACATGAAAAAGATTTGTCAAATGGCCTATACTCCACAAGCTGCTTCACATGACAAAGCTTTCTATCCCTGGCTAGTGCCAACTGATAGTTCAGCTATCAATGCACTTTCTAACTCTTCCCCTCCCTTGCAGCATGTCACTTCAGAATGAGTCCAGACCTTCATTCTACTATTTAATTATAAAAGAATTTACCCAAGTTTAATTTGGTTCAAAAATTTTTAGAAATATTACAAGAGGAAATACATTTAATTCCACAAATACTTTGTGGAACGAGGCAGAATATTTAAAAAATGTAAACTAATCAATATTGCCCATGTTTTGGAATCCATTTTAAATCTCAGGCTTTCAACATGACAGATTTGCAACTTTGGCTTGTTAATAACTGACCTCAAAGCAAAAAAAATATGGGCTACTCAAATCAAGTCTAGCCTTCATATACCCAACTAAAGCCAGAGAACACTTGGTTCCAACTAGAAATCAAGGTAAAACACACAAACATGCCCAGATCCCAAAGTATAATGGAAAGAATGATTATAATGAAAGGGGTGGGGTGGAGAGGGCAGAGGAAAGAAGTGACTCCTAACAATGGGAGTCAATGACTGTTTTTAAGTTTGCTTCTGGGCCTGTGGAATGCAACACAGCCACATTCCTAAGTACTTCAGGTTGAACCAAGCAAGTTAAGATAAAAAGAGCATCAATCTCCAGCTTGCAGTGGTATGCAAAGGGCATGGAGACTCATGTTTTGGTTTTGCCACTTGCTTGTTGGCTGATTTCCTTATTCTTTTTGAACCTAGGTCATGTTATTTTTACAAATGATATAGGGGGTAACAATACATTTTGCCATATTTGCTTTTTCTTTCTTTACATATACCCACAAATATGCAGTCTTTTACTCTTTCACTTAGTAAATCATTTGAAAGTTGCAATTTTTTTTTAAAGATTTTATTTATTTATGCATACAGGCCAGAGGCAGGGCTGAGAGGATTCACCAGAGAAAGAGCAAGGAGCACAACAGGTAGGTCAACTGAAATATACTGCTGAGGGGAGCAGCAGGCAAAGCAGGAGAGGTCTGCTGTGCCATGTGGTTTCCCTCCCTGGCCGGAGATTGAACTCACACTGCAGCAACTGCGGAAGCGCCATAGTGCGATGCTCAACCCCTTGTGTCACCAGTGAGGCCCCATCAATGCTACTTTAAGAATATTTTAATAAAGAATTTGTAGAAACAATTACCGCAATACAGTAGTTCCAAATCCCAACACCTAGTTGAATTTCTAAGAGCAATGTTCACCAATCAGAATCACCTACTGGGCTTGTAGTAACACAGATTGCTGGTCCCCACCATCAGAGTGCTCCATTCTGAAGGTCTAGGTTGGTGCTCCAAAATTTGCATTTTTAACAAATTCCCAGGTGAAGCCAGTGGTGCTGAGATCACACTAAGTGAACTACATGTATAATCCTAGCAAAATCCAGTGTCCACTGCCAGAGACTAAGTCTAGACAGTGTTTCTCTGATTTTAGTGTGCATACAAACTGCCTGGGTGTACTAGAAGCAGGCACAGGGCAGGTTCTCTATTCTGGCAGATGGGCAAAAAGGAGAGCCTAGAGTCCTCATTGGCTTTTTCCTGCTTTAATGCCCTTTCTACAGGAATCGTTGCAGGCCAGGCCTGCAGGCTGGCAAGGCAGGGAGACAAGTTTGGGAGGGAGGCAGTACCAGGAGGGTGGCAGGCCTCCAAGCTCCCAGTGAACCTCTCTCTCCTCTCTCTCTCTGGGCTCTCTGGAGGCAAATGGGGTTTCTTCCTCTCAGCCTTGTCCACCGCTCTTGTTCTCTATGAGATGCCACTTTACATAATCAGCCTCCAGACTCAGGTGTGTCCACTTACAAATGCCCACACCATACTCCAGGTATCCAACATCAAGCACACATGCCTGGAACCCACACTCCCAAGTGCCTTCTGCATTTAAGGCCGCAGGTGATAGCCACAGAGGCCAGAGGCTTAAAGTCTGACCAATTCACTTACCCTCCACTGGGAGTCTATTAAAATGCAAGTTCTTGTTAGCATGTGACCAAGTGGTACCTAGGGACCTCCCAAACTTGCACTCTAAGTAGGAATGTAGTCATCCATGCACACAGAGACAGAGCATACTTTTAGTGTGGAAGAACTTTAAAAGAATTAGTATGCATAGAGAAAAGGAAAGTTCCTAATAGAATTTTTGCAATAAACACTTAAAATTATCCATTCCTCTATAGGCAAATGCCTAGCAAAAGAGAGTTGGCCCAAAGCAGGGTTGCTGAACCATGAAGGCTTGCTGTAAGTCTAAGGCATTTTCTGATGCGGAACCATAGGAAGGGGGTGAAAGGGGAGATAAATCTGGGATGAAAGGAGCAAATTCAAAGATAATGGCTGCCAATGTCAAGCTCCACCAGGGGTTTCTCACCCATGTGTCTCTTTCAAGTGTCTCTACATGTCACTCCATGTGTCTCCTTCCCAGCATGACCAGGGTGCAAGTTAGGCTACAGAAACAAAAGCTCTCGTTTTCCTCCTTTTCAGAGCCCACCTGCCTTCCATGTTATATAACATCACTTGGCTACTGTAGCGGCAGGAAGGCAGCACAGGAGCAAGATTCAGGATGGTTCTGGGCAGACGGGTCAGGGAAGGAGTCTTGGAGCTCTCGGTGGCTTTTCATGCTTTTATTAATAGAGGTGGCCAGGTACATGGCAGGCATGGGTGCCAGGGGGCCGGGAAGCTGGCAAGCTTCCCAGCCCCCAGCGCATCTCACCCTTTCGGCCGCTGCTTCTCTCTCTCTGCTTCTGCTTCTGCTGCTGCTGCTGCTGCTCTTCAGTACTGTTGCTCAGTCCTATCGGTCCTGTCGGTTCTGGCGTCCTCGTGACGCGCCCATTTAAGCCCCTGTCCAACTCAGGTGCGCCCACTTGCGCATGCCCACCCTGGAATGCTCGCAGCACCACAGGTGTCTATCATCACAATGGTGGGAGGGTGGAAAGACCTGATTGCTCTCTGACCCTACAGCTACTCAGCTCCACCCATCATTAAGTGGGATGGGGTACCTCCCGTTTTTAAGGAGATATCTTTGTAACATTCTGATTCAGAAAGCCTGATGTAAGGCTTGGGATTCTGCATTTATAATGGCAAACACTCAGTGATGTACTGCTGTGGGTTCTCAACAATGGCTGCACATCAGAATCAGATGAGGAGTTTTAAAATATAAGTACCCACTTAAATAATACCAAGGACCCACTCTAGGCCAGTGAAACCAGAATTTCTCAGTAAACAGGGTTCCCAGATCCAATTCTAATGTATATATGAAGGGTTCCCCCAAATCAAGCAATTCTGACACCAGCAGGGTAGCCAAAATTTCAACTCAATTTTAACACTACCCAGAGTCATCATCAGATTCCACACATTAAGGAATCCCCTCCCTCCACTCACAGGCCAATTGCAAGCACAGGCTATTATGAGTGTTCTGACCAATTAGTTATGTAAATCAGAGGTTCCCAGAAGCTCTTCTTCACTCCTCAGGTTGAATTAATTTGCCAGAATTGTTCACAAAACTCAGGGAACCTGTTTACTCACTAACCTGTTTACTCACTAACTACAAAAAATATAACTCAGGAACAGTCAAATGGAAGAGATGCATATGCTAAAGTATGGGGGAAAGGCCTGGAGCTTTCATGCCCTCTCCAAATCTACACAGATGCTCTCTGGAGACCCTACTGTTGGATGTTTATGGAGGCTTCATTATTTAAGAGCAGTAGATTAAATCACTAACCAATAGCAACAAGACTCAATCCCCTGCCCCTCGCCCTTCTAGGGCATGAGTCCCCCTTATTCCTACTGGTTTCCTTGGCAACAGCCTCCAAGTTGTTTTCCAAAATTGCTTCAATAACCTTTTAAGAGACACCTTTAACATTCAAAACTTAAGGAATTCCCAGACTTTTGGGAGCTGTGAGCGAAGAATTGTCAATAAAAACCAAACATGTATAAGAAATATATACTTTTGTTACAAAAACATTTCCATAAAAAGAGGAGGTACCACGTTCCCTGCCCTACTTAATGATAGACCAGGCAGAGCAGCCACGTGAAGTTATGTGACAGGATTGGTAGGTGGGCTCTGAAAGGGAAGATGAGAGCTCTTGTTCCTGTAGCCCAGGTTGCACCCTGGTCCTGCACCTTTCCTGCTAGGAAAGAGACATGGAAAAAGACGCGTGAAGGACAAAGACATGTAGAGACACTTGGAAGAGACACATGGGTAAGAGACATGAGGAGAGGCTGACAATGGCAGCCTTTATCTTGATTTATATTTTTGCTTCTCTCATTTTGTCCCATACTTGCTGGTCTCTCTTGTCTCCTTTTTGTGGATCCATGCTAGAAGGTGCCTTAGACTTGTGGCAAGATTTGAAAATACAAAAATATTATAAAGAGGGCCCCACTTCAGGTCAACCTATTTGACTGGGCATTCACAACGGGATAGATAATTTGTCGGTGTTTTATTGGAAAACCATTGTCCTTTCTTCTCTCTGCACACTAGTCCTATAAAAGTCCTTACACAATCTGTATGCAGTGCTTTATCTTTATGCAGTGGATAGCGGAACTTCTTTAGAATGTCCAAGTTTGGTCATCCCAGGGTACCTCACAGGTGACACACTACAGTAATAACATTAAAAAACAGTAATTAACATTAACAGTTATAATACACAGAATACATTTTAAAACCAAAATCTTTAGTTCATGGGCCTCCCTGGTGGTGCAATGGGTTAAGCAACGCACTAAGAAGCAAACTGCAGCCACTGCAGCATGAGTTCGATCCCTGCCGACGGCCAGGGAGGGGACCCACATGGCGCAGCAGACCTCTCCTGCCTCGCTCGCTGCTGCTCTCAGCAGTGTGTTTCAGTCAGTCTGACTGTTCTGCTCCCTGCTCTGTCTCTGGTGAATTCTCTCACCACCCTGTGACTCTGGCCTGTACCCCAGCTCTTGTGTGCATAAATAAATAAATCTTTAGAAAAAAAAATCTTTAGTTCATTAATCCCATACAATCACATGCAAAATTTGATTATTTTTCTGAGAAACACAAAATTTTTCTCATTGCAATGGTCCCCAGACTCATTTCTTCAAGTGCCCATAATCTGGAAGAGCTACAACCACACACGCCTTTTTTTACAAGTTAGTTCTAACTTTTTTTACAAGTTAGTTTTTTTTCCCCCCTAATCATCTATATATATATAATGACAACAGTCATTCTAAAATAGTCATTTGGGCCCTCCCTGGTGGCGCAGTGGGTTAAGCAACGCACTATGAAGCAAACCGCAGCCACTGCAGCACAAGTTCAATCCCTGCCACCGGCCGGGGAGGTGACCCACATGGCGCAGCAGACCTCTCCTGCCTCGCCCACTGCTCCCCTCAGCAGTATACTTCAGTCTGTCTGCCTATTCTGTTCCCCACTATGTCTCTGGTGGATCCTCTCACCCCCCCACATCTCTGGCCTGTACCCCAGTTCTTGTATGCATAAATAAATAAATCTTTAAAAAAATAGTCACTTATTTTTAGGTTTAGTAATTCTAGTAAAGCCCAGGTCACTATTCTATTCTAGACCTACTTCTTATCTTCTAGCTATAGGAGTTTCTATAGGTTTTAGTACATCTTCAGGCAAAATTAAATTTATAAAGAGGAAATATTCATTCATTAGTAGATGCCTATTAATCAAGAATGTATTAACTTTATTTTTTTCTTTCTGGCATAGAACTGAGGTGTAAGCCAGAGGTGCAGGAGGTAAGAGGATACCAGAGATGGAGAAGCAGAATAGACAGATTTACTGAAATACACTGCTAAGGAGAGCAGTAAGCAAGACAGGAGAGGTCTGCTGTGCCATACATGGGTCAGCTCCCTGGCCAAGGATCAAAATCAGGCTTAATGGTGAGAGTGCCCAGACTTAACCCCTAGGCCACTAGGGAGGCCTCTATTAACTTTTTAAAGTAACATTTATTAAATACTCAAATAATTTACATCATGTGAAGTAAACCTCACAACAAGCACATGAGGTTAAATACTATTATCTCCACTTTACACATGAGGGCATGAAGCATAAATGTCTCAGTTAGTAAAAAGCAGGGTACACACTACAGGGATAAAATATTGTGCTATATCACACATAAGAAAACCATAATTTACACATTCAGAATTTTAAAAAACCAAGGAAGGAATCTAAAGACAATTTCTGATATAGTACTATTTTAAATGCCTAAGAGAATTTATAAAACTGCATATATGGAGTTTTTTTTTCCATTGAGAATGTATGAGCAAGTGAGCACGTAAGACGTTATTATGAATTTAGCAATCCCGCTAAATTGATCTAGCAAAATTTATGAGAAATGATAAAACTTTATGTAATTCACCTGCAGTCCATATTAAACGACACAATGGCATGCACCTATAAGTATATATACATATTTGATAATTTTCAATATGTCTGTGTTAAGTGAACCAGTTTGGACTATTTTAAGGTTCCCTTATGCAATAAAATTCCATGACTGTAAAACAAACTGAATTATGTAACTTCCCTCTAGTTTTACTTAATTGTAAAGTAAACCCTTGTTTCCTAAACTGAATTTCCTTATTTAAATACTAATAACAGGGCCTCCCTGGTGGCACAGTGGGTTAAGCAATGCACTATGAAGCAAACCACAGCCACTGCAGCACGAGTTTGATCCCTGCCGCCGGCCAGGGAGGGGACCCACATGGCACAGCAGACCTCTCCTGCCTCGCCTGCTGCTCCCTTCAGCAGTGTATTTCGGTCAGTCAGCCTGTTCTGCTCCCCACTCTGTCTCTGGTGAATGCGCTCACCGCCCTGGACTCTGGTCTGTACCCCAGCTCTTGTATGTATAAATAAATCTTTAAATAAATAGATAAATAAATACTAATAACATGCTAAGTCCTACACTTTAAACACGAATACAAACTACCTCAGTTCTACAGTTGTATTTTTTAACTTTGGTCTCTATGAACTTTGTACACTGATACCACAAAGCCCAGAAAATATTTTTTCATGATACATATCCTGCAACACTTATGTATTAGGCATATAACCTATTTAACCAATAAAAAAAAACTTACTGACCTAAACACAATGATTAATTAAAAAATAAGCACATTAAATTTTCCTTCAAAATTAATTTATTAATATTAGGGGGAAAGAAGTTTTTTCTAATGCGGTTCTAAACTAAACCCATAGGCCTGGGTTGTGATGCTTTCCTTCCCCACAATGGGAAAAAAGCCTGCAGTGGAAGCTTAACAAACTGAAGTCAAGTAGAGATGAGTAGAAGCAAGAGAAAAGAATGAAACATATTCTTATGATGACACCCATTTGGTCCTCAACTCCATGCCAATCCTTCAAGGGTATAAAAGACAATAGCCTTCTTATTTTAAGCTAGTTAAAACAGACTTTCTGACACTTGCAAACAAGAACCTCTATTAAACTAAACCAGAGATGATAGTTTTTAAATGTAAACTCTCAATATTGCCAGTCACTGTCTACAGCAATGTGATGAGAAGGCCTTCGAAGAGGTGGACAGCTTCACAGTTCTGAGGCTTAACCCCTTGCACCACCAAGGAGGCCTGCTAAGGTAAATTGAAAATTTTATAGATAACTGTAAATTTGCATATAGTTTTAAAAAAATACAAGGTGATTCTTCATATACTCTGCCCAGTTTCCTATAATAGTATTTTGCAAAGCTATAATATAATGTCACAGCCACGATACTGATGACAAAAGATATCAGTCTTTTTCAGATTTCTATTTCAGTACTTTTAAATTGCTCTATATAAAAACTCTATTTGTTCCCAACTTATTTTATTTTTATATCCACAAGGGCAGTTTTATTATGAAAGGAGAGAGAAAAGTAAAGGACACTTGCATAGACACAAACAGGCAAAAAGAGCTGCCCCCTAAAGAGATAGGTTTGTTAAAAGAGAGACCTGCACAGTCCCAGGTAGGCAGCCTAGCGAGGAGAGCTGCCTTCACTGCTTTGTTAAGGGAGAAAAGGTCACTGAAGAAAAACACCTGTATAGCTACAGTGGGCAGAAGAGCTGGTGCCCCAAATTGTTTTTTTTTTTTTAAAAGATTTATTTATTTATGCATACAAGAGCTGGGGTACAAGCCAGAGTCGCGGGAGGTGAGAGGATTCACCAGAGACAGAGTGGGGAGCATAACAGGCAGACGGACTGAAACACACTGCTGAGAGCACAGCAGCGGGCGAGGCAGGAGAGGTCTGCTACGCCATGTGGGTCTCCTCCCTGGCCTGCGGCAGGGATCGAACTCGTGCTGCAGTGGTTGCAGTTTGCTTCATAGTGTGTTGCTTAACCCGCTGCGCCACCAGGGAGGCCCCCCAAATTGTTTTTACCTAATCTCTTAATCTACAATTTAATGTCTTTACAAAGAAATTTAGGTTTTGCACTATTATGCAGTTATGTATCTCAAGAGCCTCATTCTTTCTATATATGTAAAATTACTTATTTATAGTTTAATTTCTCCAAAGTATGGGCACTGCTTCAAGAACTCAGCTTTTCCATGTACTAGCATAGGCAAATCATTTAACATCTCAACATTTCCCAGATCTGTAAAATGGGAATGATGGTACTGAAAGAGTTACTAAAGATCAAAATGTACCTCCAAATTGGTTGACACAGTACACTGCAGAGAGGAAGGGCTCACTAAACTTTAACCAAAAATAGTTACTATTTGATCGCTAAGGCTTTCCTAACAGGGATCCATCCATTTCAATCTCTTTAACATCCTAATAACCTTACCATATACCCATTTTTTCAATAAAATCTATACTGTTTATACACAGTATAGACAAATATCAAACTTTTCTTCACCAATGGACAATTTAAAATAGATAGCAACAATGCCCCACCAACACTAAAAAATAAGGATAAAATTCTTTGGCATTTTTGATAGAAGTAGTAAGAGGGATGGAAAGGTGAGAAGAGAACACCAAAAAATTGAATCAGTAAGATTTGAAATGTGGGAAGAAAAAAGTGAAGATGGCTGAGGTTTCAAGCCATAGTTCTATGAACTGTATGGAAATAAAATGGCCCCCAAAGTTCTCGACAAATCATGTATTCATTTTCATGAATTCTAAACTATATCTTTAACATCTCTAATGAAGTGGATTATTTTTACCTTGAGAGCGAAACAAGTACCTTGCAAGAACAAGAAATATAGAAGACTACAGGTATGCTGGGAAGGGAATGGGCTACTTATTACATTTCATGCATAACATGCTTATTAAAAGTAACATTCAGGGGCCTGCCTGGTGGCACAACAGAGCATTAGAAAGCTATCCACAGCCACTGCAACACGAGTTTGATCCCCAGCCAAGGAGCTGACACATATGGCGCAGCAGACCTCTTCTGCCTTGCCTGCTGCTCCCCTCAGCAGTGTATTTCAGTCTGCTTGTACTGCTTCCCGGTCTGTCTCTGGTGAATCCTCTCACCCCCTTGTACCTCTGGCCTACACCCCAGTCCATGGATGGATAGATAGATAGATAGATAGATAGATAGATAGATAGATAGATAGATAGATAGATAGATGTAAGATTCAGGATACCTATAATCACTTGTTCACAACACAGAAATAAGGATTTCGGTATTCATTTGTTCACTGGTGTATCACAAGTGTCTAAAACAGGGTTGAAATACTGTTAACACTCAATATGTTTATTAAAGACATATATGAATGAACATCATTACATGTTAAGAAGGGTTCTGTGTTGACCTTATTGTTCTGAGGGCTCAGTATTATCTCCCATCCTTTCCTTTATTAAAATGGCCCTCTGCAGCTAACTCTTACTCTCAAAGATATAAACTGCAATATATCAGTTTAGTAAAGGTTATAATAACCATTTCAGAATTATTAAGCTCTAAAGGTCAAAACAAAAATCATTAACAGATCATCAGACACAAAGTAAATGCATGAAATTTTATACATATTTTTAGGCATCCCCTAAACTTCACTTTGCAGTTTTGGAATTTAAAAGCAAATACACTAAAAATACATTTGTTACTGTATAGGAAATCTGTCAAGTTCCCTTGCAGAGTTCATCATCTTACCAGGTCTTTCCTTCCCAGTGCCTTTTGACTCGGCAAATTTTTGTATCAAGCTTTCAACAGTAGTATTAGCCATGTTATTTATAAATTCTTCATGGACCTATTAAAATGAGATAAAGACAATTTTTTTTCTTTTTCCATAAATATTCTTATATTTCAGACAAAGCTTGTACAAGAAATTAAAATTCATGAAATCAAATTCATGTTTTATGATTCAGAGTCTTTTATAACTTTCCATTTACCTAATTTATAGTATTACCAAGCTCTGCTGCCTAATTTACAATGTTAGTAGATTCATGAGTATTATCAACTGTTTACATGGGTCCCCTAATATCTGGCCTCAGTATTAGAGTCAAAGCAATTTCCTATTCCCATTTTTAAATCTTTTAGAGAAATAATTGTTATGATAAATATAATATAGTCAATAAAAAGTTTTAATTTTTAATAATAACAGCACTTTACTTTTCTCTACTGTATTTCAATACACCCCAAACTGTCACTATTAAAACTTGTATTTTTGTTTTGAGACCACATTAACATAGCTTTGTTGTAGTATATTGTTATAATTATTCTGTTTTATTGTTTGTTATTGTTAACCTCTTACTGTTCCCAATTTATAAACTTGATCATAGGAAAAGGAAAAAAAAAAAAAAAACTTGTATTTTTGAAAAACTTCTAAGTACAAGCTCAAGAACTTACTGAAACTACTGTTCCAAATTTAAAAATAGTATAACTTTACCAAAGAAATCTTCAATAGGTAACTTCAGAATTCTGATGTAAAGACTGATAACATTAACTTTAAAATTAATCTGAATTATTAGTATCCAGTGAAATATTCTTTGTATTTATACATGGTATGTACATATTCTTTCTCTGAAAAAATTCAGTTTTGTATTAATGAGTTTTATATTTTTAAAGAGTCATAAGTGAACATAAAATTTTCATGAATCAGCTGAATGAAAGTAAAATTTTTACCTGGCCTATTTGCAAATGAATTTCCTTTATAGCATTTGACAAGGATTCTATAATTTCCTTTATATGAATGAGGTGAGTTTCTTCAATATCTTGAAATTTCTGGGTAGCAAATATAAAAAGTTACACACATACACATTCTGAAAGCAAAAAGTCATCTCAGTATAACTAACCAAATTTAGCAAGTTACCATTATTACATGTTTATTTATTTCACATAATATTTAACACTGTTTCTAGACAACTGCTTCTAGACAGACTGAAACATTACAATTAGAGGTAAGATTTTTGGTATGCTATTTCTTAGGAAAATATGAAGTCTGTAAGAGTCTGAAGATACTAAAGATTAAAATCTATAATCATGGTCAGAAGATTAGGAGACCACCCAGAAGAGAACAGTATCACAAAAGCCAAGTGTTTCAAAAACTGAAAAACAATTAGTTTTGGCAGATCAAAAACTATAATTTACCTTTAAGCTTTACAATCTAGCCTCTAGACTCTCAAAATGTTTTTTTTAATTCTTGAAATGTTAAATATAGTTTCCAAAAGAAGTAATCTGTGGTCAAAGAAATTGGGAAAGCCTGAATAAGCTATCTAAGCAGTTCTCAACTTGACATGGGGCTGTTATCAGATCACCTGAGGAAAAGTTTCAAACTATAAAACACATAGGTAGGGGTAGAAAGAGAGGAGAATGTTGTTTGGAAAAAGTATCCGAGCTATTCTGATATTTTATCCTCCAAGAACAAAATCAATGCTAGACTTGGTTTCACAGTAAACACTTAAAATCCCCCAAATAGGGGCCAATAGGGGCCTCCCTGGTGACGCAGTGGGTTAAGCAACGCACTATGAAGCTGACCGCAGCCACTGCAGCACAAGTTCAATCCCTGCCTCCAGCCAGGAGAAGGCACCCACATGGTGCAGCAGACCTCTCCTGCCTCACCCACTGCTCCCCTCAGCAGTGTGTTTCGGTTGATTGGCCTGTTCTGCTCCCTGCTCTGTCTCTGGTAAGTCTTCTCACTCCCCACACCTCTGGCCTGTACCCCAGTTCTTATATGCATAAATAAATCTTTAAATATAAATAATAAAATAAAACCCCCAAAATGCTGAAACAACAAATTTATTTCATTCTGCTCAACCCAGTGTTTTCCAAATTTCTTCACCTGCATAACAATTTTTTGTTTTTCTTACCTGAGTATCTATTAATATGTCATAGAACAATAGTATTTCTCAAAACAGTATTTGGGAAATGTTGAAGTAGTAATTTTCAAACAAAATACATTAGCCATTTTATTGCAAAAACCTTACAGATACCCTTTTTTAAAATTATAGTTAATTCTAACAAATGCACCTAAACTACCTTGTTATACTTCCCTGGTTAGTTTATCAAATTAAATTTCCCTACCCCCGGGCCTCCCTGGTGGCGCAGTGGGTTAAGCAATGCACTATGAAGCAGACCGCAGCCACTGCAGCACGAGTTCGATCCCTGCTGCCGGCCAGAGAGGGACCCACATGGCGCAGCAGACCTCTCCTGCTGGGCCTGCTGCTCCCCTCAGCAGTGTACTTCCGTTGATCTGCCTGTTCTGCTCCCCGCTCTCTGTGGTGAATCCTCTCACCCCCCCACCTCTGGCCTGTACCCCAGTGCTTGTATGCATAAATAAATAAATCTTTAAAAAAAAAAAATTTCCCTACCCCTTATTTATTATTCTTAAAGTTTTTATTTATTTATGCATACAAGGACTAAGATGTAGGCCAGAGTTGTAGGGGGAAGAGAGGATTCACCAGAGATAGAGTGGGGAGCAGAACAGGTGGATCTAGTGAAATACACTGCTGAGGAGAGCCAGCAAGACAATCTGCTATGCCATGCGGGTTAGCTCACTGGCAGGGGATAGAACTCATGCTAGTCACTGGCAATAGCTTGATAGCACTGAGACTTTAACCCCTGAACCACCAGAGAGGTCCCTCATCCCTTATTTAATGCCCAAAATTTTTCACCACTGCAGTACATGATCAGAAATCACTAAGCATGATCAGAAATCACTAAGCTAAACAATTATATCCATTATTTGTGTAAGGGTCTGAAGTTTAAAAAAAAATCAATGCTGGCAAAATCAATTTGGACAATAATAACAGTAGTCTACAAAATTAAAGTCAATTTTACTCACAAGGGATGACAGAGTTAAAATAGAGTGCTCAGCTCTAATTTTGAACAACTCAATGAGAGTATCAGTATTTCAAGATTCTGAATTATTCTTAAAACTGAAGAATATTCAGCAGGGGCATGATACTGTTACAGGGCAACCCTAATATAAAATGGGTTTGCCTGACTGGGTCCTCACCCACATGCTTGAAAGGCACTTATGCCCCAACTGCAGGCACACACAACAAAGATTAATAAAGGGTTTTATTTATAAGAGAAAGGGAAATAGTGTAGTGAACAACACAAGGGGAAGAGAGGGCTACAGATTCGTAAATGTCCTACCAGTTTTTTGGAGCTGGAACCTAAAACAGCACTGAGAGCTGGCTCTCAAGGAAAAGAGAGAGAGTCCCCCAAGGCCCACATGTTTGTTTTAATATTTAGCCTGGCTGCTTAACTTTACCTTTATGTTCCAGTGAACAGCTTTTTGATAATGACTTTAGGGGATTTGTAGTTTTTGGATTTTGTAGGTTTGGAATGGGGGCTGAAGTTTATAACTTATTTGTGTAATTTATTTAGGAGGGTTTTCCCCCCCTAACAATTCTATTTTATTTCATACTACAAAATGATTCCTTCAGCTTAAATATATGCAACTTGGTGGACAAGATACTTTATCATACACCCAAATCCAGCTACTAGTTTCATATGGATGACCCCAAATTCCAAGAAACTGTGCCTTCTCAATATCTTTTGAAACAAATACACCGAATAAAGCAGATCCTTAGTTATTTAGAAATACCTGGAAGCAGGATGTCACAGAGAAACTCAAAGCATGATTTAAATGCAATTTTGAATTTATGTTGGCTTTCTTGGTGGGGAATCAATGGTAAATATCACAATTCTTCAAAACTAGTCATTGAGCTTGGGGTAATTCAACAACGGGAATGTAATCTTGAGTTCAAATATAAGTAAACAGAACAAATAGAACAAATCAGCTAGTTTTTTTCCCTTCATGTAAACAATCACTGTTTAAAGGTGTTTTGTTACATTAGTTTTTAAAAAAAGGCAACCTTGTTAACCACCAGATATAAAAAAACTAACCTTGAAAGTCCTTATCTGTAGGTACTGTTTAATTCAATCCCAAAGGTTCCTTGAACTTGTCATCTAAGCGCTTAAACAAAATTTCCATCTGATTTCAAGTTTTTAAAGTGTCATCAACAGTGGCAAAAGCTCAGGCATAAAGGGGCCTCCCTGGTGGCGCAAGGGGTTAAGCATCACACTGTGAAGCACCTGCTGCACAGCAGTGCCATCCCTGGACAGGGAGGTGACTCACATGGTGCAGCAGACTTCTGCCTCACCAGCTGCTTCCCTCAGCAGTGTATTTTTCAGTCAATGGGTCTATTCTGCTCCCCACTCTGTCTCTGGTAAATCCTCTCACCCCCACACCTCTGGCTTGTACCCCAGTTCTTGTATGAATAAAAATAAATCTTTTTTTTTTTTAAAAAAAAAAAACCTCAGGCATAGAAATAAGACACAATTTTAATCATGCTTATACTCAACCCAAATGAAAAAATTAGATCACAAATACTCCAAGTAAAGTTCTAACCTCTTTTACCTCAGGGACTCAATTTCTTTTCTCACTAGTAAATACAAATCCTGGGGCCTCCCTGGTGGCACAAGGGGTTATGCAGCACACTATGAAGCTATCTGCAGCCGCTGCAGCACAAGTTCGATCCCTGGCCAGGGAGGGGACCCACATGGTGCAGCAGACCTCTCCTGCATCGCCCACTGCTCCTCTCAGCAGTGTACTTCAGTCAATCTGCTTGTTCTGTTCCCCACTCTGTCTCTGGCGGATTCTCTCACCTCCCACACCTGAGGCTTGTACCCCAGTTCTTATACCCATAAACAAATAAATCTTTAAAAATAAATAAATACAAATCCTGCCACTCAAATATGAATTCTCTCTAATTGACATGTTCCTTTCCCTGACCGGGTGAGTCTGCTAGACCTGAAATAAAAGGAAAATGGAGTTCACTTCTAAATAATCCCAATGAAAGTCTACTCTGTTAAATCGTAATAGTCAACCTGTTCTGCAGTTGTATGTGGTGATAGAGGCAAGGTACAGGGGCGTGGAAAACACACAAACGTTAGCATAGTCTGCTATCATATTTATTTAATAGCAGCACAGTTACCTATCAACTCAAAAAATTAGTGTTCTCATCTTGGAAAATACAGGATAAACAAATAAAAATGCCAATTTGAAAAAAAATGTCATGAGGAAGCAGAAGAGATAAGGAAAAAAATACTAAAAATTCAAATAGTCTAACAAAGAACACTAACAAGTTCTAATTTTTCTTTGTTCAAATCAAATAACTGAACATAACAACTTTATTAACAAAAACTAGACATTTTGTTGCAAAACTAACAAATCAGTATGAACTGCCTTATAAACAAGTGTTCCTAATTTCAAACACAAAAGAGCACTTGCTGAAATCTAAAATGACCTGTAGCTACAGAAGTGGAAAGGCTCTCACTTGAATGGAGTCTTATTTAACACAATTAACTACACCCTTCTGAAACATCATTTCAGAGCTGGCATGACATTTCACTACTTTGTTTTCTTCCTTCTCTCACTTCTATTTGGATTTCAGCGTCTGTTCCTATACCAAACTGTTGATGATGAGTCTCTCAGAGTTTGGTCCTTCTTTACCTGAAGTCTACCATTGATGCCACTGAGCCTTTGTATACTGCCACCCCCCATTTATACAGGTTCATAATCCTTTATTCAAAATCTCTGGGATCAGGTATTTTGGAGTTTAATGTTTTGGATTTTTTTTAACTATTCTTTTTTTTAGAGCATTGTTAATTTCTGGACAGCATTTGATTTCTCCCCTCAGGTGTAGTTCTCCAACCACCATTAACACCTGTAATCCATCACCACAGTTCTTGAGCTTTTCCCTCCCCTGTTTTGATCCCTTTCCCTTCCATCCCCTGCTATATGCCTCAGACCTATGGTTAACTTGCAAGTTTAACATTTTGGATTCTTTAAATAAAGAGAATATATTATTGTTACCATGTATTTCCTAAAACTACCAGTAGGATCTACAGTGGCATCTGTTTATCAAACACATTAATATTTCCAAAGGAAAACACACACATTGTCAGTCTAAGTAGGGTCACAATAGTCCACATAAGTTCAGGTTTAGTTCTACCAAATGAGTTAAAAAAAACTTTTGGTTTTCAGAGCTTCTGGAGTTCAGAACTGTAGATAAGGTAAAGTGGACATTATATCCAGTCCAGATTGCCTGGATCCTCCAAACTATCCCTTTGATATACCACTTAGGTATATGCAGCTCATATTTAGCACGTTCAAATCTGAACATGCACTTTCCTTCTTAACCCTCAAACTAATCTAGTCTTCGTCTAGTCTTTCCCATTCACTTCTATGCAAAGATTTAAAAGCCAAACCTAGAAGGATCTTGATCTCTCTTAAGGGTTCCCTCATATACTCCATATCCTTGCCATCACCACATCCATTCACTCCTCTTCTCCTCCAAAGCCAACACAGTGGCCCTCCTCCTCCTCACTTGACCACTACGATGTCCTCATTCTCTTTCTGCCTCAACAGGCAGATCATTACATCCCTGCACGTAACCTTTAGGGGGAAAAACCTAAGCCTTTACTAAAGTCTGGCCCTTACCTATATCTTTAAACTCATTTCTTACCACATCTTTCCTTACTTGGTTTTATTAAGCATTTTTTTATTTTCCAAATGTGTCAGCTCTTTCATACCTCTGGGTCTTATACCATGATTGGGTCCCCCATACCTAGGTCACTCCCTGACTATTACAGTCTCTTACTATTCTTCATTCTCGGGCCCACCCTGGTGGCGCAGTGGGTTAAGCAACACACTATGAAGCAAACCACAGCCACTGCAGCACGAGTTCGATCCCTGCCTCCGGCCAGGGAGGGAACCCACATGGCGCAGCAGAATCTCCTGCCTCGCCCACTGCTCCCCTCAGCAGTGTGTTTCTGTCAACCTGCCTGTTCTGCATCCTGCTCTGTCTGGTGGATTCTCTCACCACCCCCACACCTCTGGCCTGTACCCCAGTGCATTGTATGCATAAATAAATCTAATTAAAATAAATACAAGTCATTTCTCAAAATGAAATGTCACTTCTCAAAAAACGATCTTTCCTAGTTAGGAAAGGTCTAATCCAAATAAGATTGCCCATATTATTCTACCTCATGAAGCCAGTTCATTTCCCTTGTAACACAATGATTTATAGCTTTATATTTAAACATGTATTTAATGTCTCCCTCCACCCCCATACTGAATATATGTACACGCCAACTAGAACATGGTTAAGTAAAGATGGACACATCATTTATGTCTGCAAACAAGTATGAAATCTTTGGGTTTCTGAGATGTGAATCATTCATCATTTCAAGTGAGAAAACTCCTTAGAATCCCAAAAGTCAGATTCATAAAATCCTTCTTTTACACTTACTGAGCACCTACAATGAGCTGGGAATTGTTTAAAGTGCTAAGTAAACAAATCAGCCTCTGCCCTGACAAAACTTATTTTACTGGGAGAACACAGACAACAAACAATATGAGAAAAGAGTCAATATGCTTCACCATCTATCTAGTCCCTCAGACATGATGACTAATGTGCAAAAAAGAGGTGCCTCCACAAGCCTCAGCACCAGAATAAAGATGATGCAGAATACCTACAGCTAATCCATGATGAACATTAGCATAATAACAACTAAACCTTTCATACTATAACCATTGTGATTTCTAGGATTCTTACCGCAGCATACCCAATCTATCCTGACTGATAAAATAAACAAAATTCAAAAAAATAAATAAATATATAAAAATAAACAAAATTCATGTCATGTTAGCTGATAACAGATACTAAGGAGAAAAATAAGAAAAGTGAACAAGTGGGTGACGGGGGAAGTTGCAGGTATGTTTTATGAAAGTCAGGCATCTTAAACATAGGTCTTTAATTAAGGTTCTAAGTATATCAACTCAGACAATAATTTATTTCAAACTTATGGGAGACAGACTTTTTTTACTGTTCATCTTCTCTGACTAAAATGGAAGCTCTATGAGAGCAAAGACTTTACTTGTTTTGTTAACTGCTATATTCTCAGCACTGAGTCATTTCCAATTATTAAGTCAATTTTGAAATCCATATAAAATGATGCCTCATTTTCCCCAATACTCTTTAAACAGATTCTTCTGATCTATCTGAATAATTGCTTATGATATAATTTTTTATAATTATGATATAAGTATGACATCTTGATACTCAACCTCCAAAACAAAATGTATATTTTCAAAACAGTATTAAAAACACTGAGATTATGCATTTGGACATTTGTAATACTTGGGGCTGCCTGACTACCTAGGGATTAAGTCTCAGTGCCATCACCACTAAGCCTAAATTGGAGCCCTTCAGCAGCATATTGCAGTAAAATCTGCCTATTTTGCTCCCCACTCTGTCTCTAGTGAATCCCCTCACCCCATGTACCTCTGGCTTACAACTCAGTTCTTCTACTAAAAAAAAAAAAAATTCTAATACTAAAAAGCTATATGGCAGAACAACCTATTCTTTATCAGTAAACACAAATATTATAGATTTGAAGCTTTAAAAACACCAACCTGAGCAGTTTCTGTCATTTTCTGTTCAAAATCAGCTTTTGCTAATGCATATTTTTCCACATAGAGTTTATAGGTATCTGTAGCTTTCTTAGATTTAACAGCTGCCTGTAAAAAAAAGAAATTAAACATCTTTTTTCTGACATGTTAATGTGGAATAATAAAATGCATTTTAAGGGATGAGAACCACATGGCATAAACTAACTTGAACATTTTTTCAAAATTTCTTTAGTAACATTTTTTTTTTACAGTCACACAGTAATACAGAAATTAAATGCCCATTCTTCTGACAGAAAGCGCTTTGAAAGTTAAAATGTTCTCATTCTATAACCCACAGTAAGATCATATAACTACATTCTAATAGTACAGTGTTATTAAAAATTATCCGAGCAAAAATGTGACACTTCCACAACTGTAAGTCTTCCTTCCTCTCCTCACAACATATACATATTATATTTAATGTTGATTAGTGACTAAAGCGAGTTCAAAAGCTAAGTAAATAGGTTTTCCTTGCTGCTTCTGGTTCCATTACACTCCAATAAAACCTATTATTTTTATTCACTCACTACTCTTTCAAGATTTCTATTTTTAAAAAACTGTTACTCCATTATTTTAGTTCTAGTTTCATCAGCTACTTATTTAAAAAACTTAATAAAGGGGCCTCCCTGGTGGTACAAGGGGTTAAGCACCTCACTGTGAAGCATCCTAGCAGCCACTGCAGCATGAGTTCGATCCCCAGCCAGGGAGGTAACCCACAAGGCTCAGCTGACCTCTCCTGCCTCACTTGCTGCTTCCCTCAGCAGTGTACCTCAGTCAATCTGCTTCTTCTGTTCCCCATTCTGTCTCTTGTGAATCCTCTCACCCCCCCAAACCTCTGGCCTGTACCCCAGCTCTTGTATGCATAAACAAATTTAAAAAAAAAACTTAGTATTAGGTGGCAGGGGCCTCCCTGTTGGCACAATAGGTTAAGCAATGCATTTTGAAGCAAAATGCAGCCACAGCAGCACAAATTCAATCTCTGCCTCCAGCTGGGGAAGTGACCCATGTGGCACAGCAGACCTCTCCTGACTCACCCGCTGTTGCCCTCAGCAGTGTGTTTCAATCGATCTGCCTGTTCTGCTTCCCACTCTATCTCTGGTGGATCCTCTCACCCCCTGCACCTCTGGGATGTACCCCAGTTCCTGTATACATAATCTTTAAAAATAAATATTAGGTGGTAAAGAGCATGAAGATAATAGATCTTTTCTTCAAGGACTTCATAAAGAAGTATAGCCTACACACTAACAGCTAAAAAATGGTAGAAAGTGCCAAAGTCACAGAAGTCAAGATAAATTCGATGAAAGCTGGACATTCAGGAAAGAGAAATATTACGTGTAATCTGTGGGTGGAGGCAGACACATGTCTTGTCAAGAAACTTGATCGTTCTCAAAGGACTGATCAATCTAGACAATAAGGATGGGGCGGGGGGAGTGTTCAAGGAAGTAAGAGTTTGAAGATAAACAAAAAAGAGACACTACAGGATTTCAAGATACAAAGATAGCTTTTTTCTTGTTGAAGTAAGAGATGGTCTGCTAAGAGTAAAGAAAAGTAGAGTAGGGTGAGAAGGTTCAGGAAAAGAAGTTTCAAACTGTAATTGTAGTGAATGCAATAAGTAGTAAGCAGGATTAGTAAAAGTATTACTAGGAGCCACTGAGGGCTAAGTAAAGCATCCAACAGGAAATTTGTGTACAGCCAATTAGAACTAGTATGCAACTATCTTAGTTATGTTCAGGAGTCTAAGAATATGTATTTGAAACAGAAAATTGGGTTTACTGGGAAGTTTGGGATTGGCTAGACATGCATACAGCCCTCTCTTATAAGGCAATTCTGGGGCCTCCCTGGTGGCACAGTGGGTTGAGCGCCGCACTGTGAAGCATCCGCAGCACAGCAGTGCAAGTTTGAGCCCCGGCCAGAGAGGTGAAGTATCCACAGCACAGCAGTGCAAGTTCGAGCCCCGGCCAGAGAGGGGACCCACATGGCACAAGCAGACCTCTCCTGCCTCACCCACTGTTCCGCTCAGCAGTGTATTTCAGTTGATCTGTCTGTTCTGCTCCCCCCTCTATCTCTGGTGAATCCTCTCACCTCTGGCCTGTACCCCAGTTCTTGTATGCATAATTTTTTTTTTTTAAAAAAGGTAACTCTGTACTCTCTAACTGCAAATGTTACATTAAATATATATATATGTTCTATGCATTCCTGTCTTCTTAAATAAAGAATATAGGATACCACTTTATCTTATAGTGTAAAGAAAACTGGCTTGGAGCCTTAAGAAATCAGAACGTTTCACTTCTATGTGGAATACAGAAAAATTAAATAAAGGATCAAACAAAGATAAGCCTTGAAAGCTGACCATCGATATGTGCGGCAGCCATTTACATGCTCTGTACAAAATAAGGTGAGGGGTAAAAACACAGAGGGGACAGCAGGGAATGGTGAGGGGCTGTGGGTGCTCTAGTGGTGGGAGAGCTATGGTGACACACCTGAGGCAAAAACTCATACATTGTCCAAAAATTAAATTTAAAGAATTAAAATATTTTTTAAAAGAAAGAAACTGGATTCAAATTCTGTTCTGCCACTTACTACTCATTTGACCTTGTCTCTTTTGTCTTTTCTCATTCCTAAAATGGGGTCAACGCCATCATTTAGAGTTTTGGCAGTAATGAAATGTCATTTATATAAAATGCTTGGGACAGGCTCTGGCTTATAATTAAATCAACAAAATAAATGGTATCTGCTTAGATTATGGTTTCTAAGAGAAACATTATTAGTAACATACAGTATTATATTTTGCTATAAAATACTTATAATAAGAGTTCTACTGAACTCTCAATCCCTGTAACAAGTGGCTAAACATACACACAAATAATTTTCTAATTTGTTCCTATGAATTTTTTTTTCTATTTTACTCTTTGCCATCATTTGGCCATTTAACAGTATTTTTTTTTAAGATTTATTTATTTATGCACATAAGAGCTGGGGTACAGGCCAGAGTCAAGGGAGGTGAGAGGATTCACCAGAGTGGGCAGCAGAACAGGCAGACTGACTGAAGCACACTGCCAAGGGCAGCAGCAGGCAAGTCAGGAGAGGTCTGCTGCGCCATGTGGGCCCCCCCCCCCCCCCCCGGCCGGTGGCAGGGATCAAACTCATGCTGCAGTGGCTACGGTTTGCTTCATAGTGTTTAACCCACTGTGTCACCATGGAGGCCC
This sequence comes from Galemys pyrenaicus, assembly GCA_019455555.1. Lineage (NCBI taxonomy): Eukaryota > Metazoa > Chordata > Mammalia > Eulipotyphla > Talpidae > Galemys > Galemys pyrenaicus. The sequence goes on from JAGFMF010011381.1 coordinate 12,770,735, forward strand.
CTTTTAACAGTATTTTATACTACTGCTACTATGCTTCCTCTAACATCCTGGCCCTGTTAATACACGTAACAATTAAATGAGATAATTATTTATTTAAGTGTATTGAGTACCTTCATAAGAAATTCAAGCATTCAGAAAATCCCAGAAAAGTTGCTAGAATTAATTTTACAATTAACAGCATGGTTATCTGGGTTTCCTTCCGAGATTTTTATGCCAAGAGATTGTAGTTTCTTCTTCCAATCACCTACATTTTCAGCCTGTACAAAAGTAGTCAGCAGCCTATAGTCCATAAGTGATTTTCAGTGATACAGCCAGGGAAAACAGTCTTTCACTAGTAGTCCCTCCTTAACTTGTTCCTTATCCAACATCTACTCTTTTTCTCTGCTACCTACTGTCTAATAATGTTTGTCAGTATTGATAATGACATGAGTTATCAATCTTAGAGGTAACTGCAATTTGAAATGAAATTCGTAAAAACTCAAAGTACCAAAAAAATAACTATAATCACTGTCACTTTTATTTTATTTTTTTTAATCACTGTCACTTTTAAAAGTACTGTATTTCATAGGATCTTTCCTGTTTACTTTTTACATGTTCTGTACAAAATAAGATACCTCTACTTCTACATGTACCATTAAAACCTTTCTCTAACCTCTTGTTTTGTACTATTCAATACATCTTAACTCTTCAAAAAGGAAGATTATCAGAGAAAGAGATCACTTTTTTTAGTTTCTTCTTCCAATGTCAAATTTTATAACATCTAGCATAGTGATAAGCACATGACAGAAAGTAAAACATTTATTTTCTACTAAACTATCGTAATCCAGCAATCAGAAAAATATTTGAATAATTGAAAAAGAATAATTCTATAGTCTATAATGAAATTTAACTTAATTTATATTGTATTAATTGACAGGAAAAATTCAAATAGTATTTTACTATAATGATTTCTTTCCAATAAACACATTCTGTTGTTGACAAAACAGTGATGGTTTCCAACTCACAAAGAATTTATAACTCAAAAAAACAAAGTGAAGATGGTGGTTACCAAGAAATGGAATGTGGGGAGATAAGTCTGATCTTCAAGGGTACAAACTTGCAGTGAGTAGTAAAATCTACTGTGTGATCTAATCCATGGTACAATGAATATAGAGAACAATACTGCAGTATAAATATGTAATATAATAAATGTAGCTACAGGGACAATCACATTACAATGTATACAAATGTATCAAAGTAACACACTCTATTCCTTACATTTACACATCATATACATTCAAGTTTAAAAATTAGAAAGGAAAATGATTTTTTTAAAACACTCAAGTCTTCATTTCAGATTCTGACTCTTCTCAATTACTTTCCAATTTGAGGATTATTGATGTCTATCCCGCTCCCCCCATAATGTTATCCACAACATTAACGTAGGATTTTTAAAAAGTGTTCCACTATTAACTCCATATTTTCTTCCGAACATTGGTGCTGGGGCCTCCCATATAGTGCAAGGGGTTAAGCATTGCACTGTGAGGCATTCGCAGCCAATGCAGCACAGGGTTCAGTCCCTGGCCAGGGAGGTGACCAACATGGCACAACTGACTTTTCCTGCCTCACACCTGCGGCTCCCCCTCAGCAATGTATCTCAGTCAAATCTGCCTATTCTGATCCCCACTCTGTCGCTGGTGAATCCTCTCAGTCCCCGCACCTCTGGCCTGTATCCCAGCTCTTGTATGCATACGTAAATAAATCTTTTTTAAAAAAAAAGAAAAACAAAAAAAACCTTAGAGACACTGGTGCTTACATTTTTTTTTTTTTTATTTTACCAGGATGTCATAAACAAAAATTTCCAGACAGCAATCATAAAAAATAATCCTTCCTCAAGTGGTCTTAAAATGGAATGGGAACTGAGTATAACAACCAAAATCATAGACGTAATTTATTATTAGTCTTCTAAAGGTAGGTTTTAATTTCTTCCCTTTAAGAAGTGGGATATGGGCCTCCCTGGTGGCGCGGTGGGTTAAGCAGCGCACTATGAGGCAAACCGCAGCCACTGCAGCACGAGTTCAATCCTGGCCAGGGAGGGGACCCACATGGCGCAGGCAGACCTCTCCTGCTGTGCCCGCTGCTCCCCTCAGCAGTGTACTTCCATTGATCTGCCTGTTCTGCTCCCCGCTCGCATTCTGTGGTGAATCCTCTCACCTCCCCCCCCCACATCTCTGGCCTGTACCCCAGTGCTTGTATGCATAAATAAATAAATCTTTAAAAAAAAAAAAAAAGAAGTGGGATATGTCTAAAATGTGTAGTCAGGAATAAGTTCTTTGGTTTCATTTAAGTCAGAATTGTGTTCCTATGTCCCTAACTTCCAATAACTTCAGCCCTAGTTAGCAATCAGTCTTTTTCCTCCCCACCTATAGTTTCAACCAGACAACAATCAGAACTATTGCAGTGAGGACATATTTTGCATACTTAACTTCTGTTTCACTTAAGCAGCGACTGCAGAACATTTAGTTCCCTTTACCACATTAGAGAGAAATTCCTTGCTTAACTTGGACTTACAGTCCAGCAAGCCTATATAACCAATCTTTACATGCTACTTTAAGTTTCTGTTCCATTTCTGTTTCATCACTGAGATAATATTCTTTTTGGAAACCTGTTACTTTGTTTCCCCTTTTTATATTTTATTCATAACTGCTGGAACAGAGAATGTTTTTAAATTGTTAACCTACTGAGCCTCATCTTTCTCACTCTCCCAATTTTGATTTACTGCACAAACATTAAAGGAAATGTATTACCCCAATTCCATCAATGACTAAGATTTTTCCATACTGTCTTCTAATTTTTGCCCATATATACACTTCTATAATTTTTTAAATTGTAATATAGTCATAACTTGGTTTTCTTTTACTGGATATTTCAAAATGTTTTAAAAATTGTATTAAATAAGGCCTCCCTAGTGGTGCAATGGGTCAAACAATGCACTATGAAGCAAAACACAGCCACTGCAGCACGTGTTTAATCTCTGCCACAGGCCAGGGAGGTGATTCACATGGAGCAGCAGACGTCGCCTGTCTTACCCGCTGCTCCCCTCAGCAGTGTGTTTCAGTCAATCTGTCTATTCTGTTCCCTACTCTGATTCTGGTGAATCCTCTTATCCCCCACGCCTCTGGCCTGTACCCCAATTCTTGTATGCATAAACAAATCTTTAAAACAAAAATTATGTTAAATAGCTTTCACTTCCTATGCTTCATTCCTAAATGAAATATACCACATCAAACAAGTGAATGGTTAAACTGTTTTGAAAGTGGAGGGGGGGAACCTAAGTTTCAATTAAAAAGCAAGTGGAAAAAGGGTTGTGGTTTACCACACTACTACATAAATGTGTTCTAAGTCACTGATAAATCACCCACAACAGATAAAGTTTTATCTTCAAGTATCTATATGCCTTTCTAACTATACCAAAGTGTCGCTTCATAAAAAATTTTACCTCACTGTTCAATCTCATTAACTTATAAAAATACCCAGCAGATGTGTCAATATCATAAAAAGAAAAGTATTCCATTTGATGTGTTTGCTGGTCTATTTACCACTCACAACATATCTTGCAAATGTACCTCTGTTTCACTTTAATAAATCACTACTACTCTAAGGTAGTGTCTTCATCTTTAATAAGAGATCATTCTTTAGTGTTTGAAGATTAAATGCAGTGTTTTGTGTAAAGCTGCTTTGAAACCATAAAGTCATTATTTTTATTCCAATTACCTTTTCTATTTCTCTTTGTGTAGCTCCTTCCTTTTTCAAACGCTCTTGTTCTACACATTTGGCATTGTAATTTTCCTTGGATTTCTGGAGAGCCTGCGTTATGCTTTGAATGGTCTGGACAGCTTCCAGAGTTCCTGCAACTTCTTCTTTAGTCTGTTTGGTATAAAATGATTCATCAAAATGACTGAACTTAAAACCTCAATATTTGACCATTTAATCCTTTAGCAAGAAAAAAAATTGGTACCTTTTTATGAGATTTTACTTGTTCTTCTCCATACTTCTGAACTTCTTTTATTAATTCTTGTAATTTTCTAACAAGATCCAAGTGACAATTTGCTAATTTTTCCGTAGATGTTTTGAATACATCCCACACTGGTGCAAAAGTTCTAAGGAAAAGAAAATACGGGGATAATAACTAAAATAAAAGTTAAGGTTGCAAAATAGAACCAATGAAAGCAATGTTAAATTCAGCAATTTTAATTAGGCAAAAAGTGAAATTAAATCACAGATAAAATCATTGATAAACTGACATTTATTTTTTACTTTTGGACCACTGTACATAGAAATGGGCTAACTATCTCAGATATGGTCACCTCTCTCTCTCAGTTAAATCATATTTTCTGAGTTTATTTGGTTATTTAGACTTGTATCAGAAGTTTTTCTAATCACTGTCTACTATTAAAAATTAACCTATCAAATTTCAATTTTAGACTATTCAGGATTTTATCTGAAATGTTTCATCAGGGCTTCTCTGGTGGCATAGGGGTTAAGTCTTGGCACTATTCACCACTACAGCCTGAGTTTGATCCCTGGCCAGGGAGCCAACCCACATATGGCACAGCAGACATTTCCTGTCTCGCCCTCTTCTCCTCTTAGCAGTATATTACAGTGAATCCACCTGTTCTGTTCTCCACTCTGTATCTGGTGAATCCTCTCACTACCCCCCTCTGGCTTACACCCCAGTTCTTCTATGCATCAATAAATCTTTTTAAGAAAGTATTACTAATAAAATGATTCATCAAAAAAAGTTCTTTTGAATTTAAACATGCAAGTCAAATCTGCATCAAGTTTGTGTCTTCATTGTTAATAATTGTAAAGATTTGTTTTAGAACTATTATCTGAAACCTTTGGATGTGTATTAAAATTTTATCTATCAGTGTACTTCAAATACTAAGTGTACTTTCAACTACATAGTACAGGATGTATGACATCCTTCCCTACCACTTTTCCTCAATATTGAAGATTTAATAAAGACACAAAACCAAAAATGAGAAGACAAGGACAGACTGGGGACAATTGGTGGGGAGGGGAGAGGGAGGGTTGAGGGAAGATGGGAGCACGAGGGACTGAGGTGATGGTGCACTGGTGAGATGGTGATGGGGAATACATGGGGATTACAATTGATGGCAAGTATATGTAAATTTTAAAAAATTTTATATTAATAAAAAAATGTGGAAAAAAAGTTGAAGATTTAGTATTTTCAGCCTGTTCAAGTAAGTACTTCTAAGAATACATTATTCTATCTTTGATAGTACTTATTAGGATGCCAGTGAATATTATGAATAATTTGGTCAGAAAAGAAAAGTAACTGTCCTATGCTTTCCTTGGTTATTTCCTCAGGTACTTTCAATAATACTCACTTATGCTCTACAAAAAATCTTCTAATAGAAAATAATACAAATAGCAATGACCACTTATGCAAGAGACGGAAAAAGAAATTAATTATCCCACCATGTACTCTTGTGCCAATTATTACATTTGCTACTCTGTAGGAAAGCTAACTGACAAGGATCATTTTAAGCATAGTAAAGAAGTTCATGTTTTTTTATAAAAATATTTAGAATACTTAGACAAGGACTATTCTGATTAGGTCTCAGCTCACACTTAAAAATCTAATCAGCACTTATCTGGTACATAGTTAAATGGAAATTTTTAAGTGGGGAAAGTATCCTCTCATTACAGCACCAAAATATATGTACATCACTTCATGTAAATCTGATACGTGATAATTTAGGTTTCATGATGCAGATAAAATGGAAGTATCCCTTTACTTTACTAAAGGATTCTTTATACTGAAAACAGGTTCAACGTAAGATTTCTGTAAATATGAAAGCTTGTTTAAGGACTTTCAACTATTATTATATCTTTTTAAAAAACATCATTCAGGGGCCTCCCCTGGTGGCGCAGTGGGTTAAGCAACGCACTACGAAGCAGACCGCAGCCACTGCAGCACAAGTTTGATCCCTGCTGCCGGCCAGGGGGGGACGCCCACATGGTGCAGCAGACCTCTCCT
>JAGFMF010011381.1:12776830-12797144 GCA_019455555.1 Galemys pyrenaicus
CTGCCTGTTCTGCTCCCTGCTCTCTGTGGTGAATCCTCTCACCCCCCACACCTCTGGCCTGTACCCCAGTGCTTGTATGCATAAATAAATAAATAATAATAATTATAATAAAAAAATAATAAAAAACATCATTCAATTTTTAATATGTTAAGCTATACAACTTTTTCCTAGTCAACTAATGCACGATAGCGTACAATAAGCACTAAGAAAGAAAACTAACAAATCCAAAATATGACTGAATGCAATTAAACACAAAGATAATATTCAATTTCTTGCCTAAATATGCTTCAATAAACAAAATCTTTAATATTTTATATCTTTATCCTGAGATAACATTAACAAAAATAAAAGATCACTATTATTTATGAAAAGCACATATTCCAAAACCAGAAATATTATCAATAAGTTTATTATCATGAAACACAGATGACATCAATGCATTTTTCTCTATCTTCCACCTGGTAAATAAGATAACAGTGGAATTTCCTATAATAAAACCATGGTCATTATAGAAAGGCTCTGGCCCTTCTACTGTGGTCAATAAAAATGAAATTATGCTTTTAAAAGATGCATGTCTATGTGAAGGCTTGAGAAATAGGAGACAATCAGAAAAGTTAAGAGAGAGATGAAAAAGGAAAGTGATGTTGTAGCAAGGAAGAGGAAAAGGGAAGGGAACTGAAGAACAATCAGAAGGAAAAGGAATAGCCATCAACTACCAGACCCTGGTTTCCTCTAAGTGAAAAAAGTGGGGCCTCTCCAGCTTTCCCAAGCCACTATACAGGGTTGCAGAAGGTCCCCTTAGTTGTAGCTGTAAGCATTTACATAATAGACAGTGTCACTACTCTAAGGATAAACTGAGAGTCCAATTTCTCATTATCTAGGTCACAAAATAGGAAGATTTTTATTTAAATTCACTCAAACTCAATCATAATAAAGAATACTTTCACAAAGTAGTCATAATTGATCAAGTTTTTTGGATCACAAAACCACATGTCAATCTGGAAACTGGTATATAAACCCTCTTCATCAAAAATATGAATACCTACACAGAATTTTACATAGAATTTCAGACTTCAGATTCATCAAAAACCCAGAAAATAGTTCCAGAAGGAATCTTTTACTGAGTATGACTGTAAAAATTTATAAATGTTAGTTACTTAACAGCTCAAATAGAACCTTTCCTGAAATTTTAGATAATTAGATTGAATATGTACTCCAGAGTTGTTATGGTTCAAATTAGTATACAAATATTATTTCCAGAGTTGTTATGACTACAAAATTATCTCATTTTAAATATCTTATCAATATTCATTTTTCAAAGAACATACTTCAACACAAATTTTTAAGAGGAATATTTATTAAATCTACAAAATCATGAGTGTTTAATGGAGCTAGAAGGGATTATGCTCAGCAAAATAAGAAAGAAGGCACAACAAAAATACCAGATAGTTTCACTTCTAGCAGGAAAATAAGGGAACTAAAAGGGACCAAGGAAAAGAATAATAACAATAATAAAAAACACAACACAACAAAAACAAAAAGACAAGGACAAATCAGAAATACTTTGTGTGTGTGTGAAGGGGGGAATGGGGTGAGGGCAGAAAGAGCATAAGGGACTGAGGTGATAGGTGCACTGGTGAAATGGTGGTAGGAAATCAATGAGGACCACAACTGATGCCAAATGTATATAAAGAGAAAGAGAAAAAAATTTTAAAATAAAGGAAATGCAAAAAAAAATGAGCATTTACCATATTTCAATCATTTTAGTAATATTTACTTAAAATTTTCAAAGATCTGTTTAAAAAAATTTAAATGAACTTAAAGAAACTAGAGTAATATGTATAACATCTATAACCTCAAAATTGCAAATGATACATAGTTCAACAGAGGGAGAAAAATAAGGTTCATTTACTCTGCATTAACTGATTAAGCAAGTTCAATTGTATTTTCTGTCAAGAATATATACACACAATTTAAGTACATTATATATTGTTATATTATTTATCAATTACTATAGCCTTATCAGGAACTTAAGAATTTTACTTAAATTAATACTGAAAAAAGTTCTCACCCAAGTTGTGAGTAATTGCTTGCAGATTTTGCTAGTTTTGTCATTGACCTGGAATATGCCTCTTCAATCGTAGCTCTGTGAAATCAAATTTCCACATTATACTATCTCAAATAGCAAAGTTATCAAAACACAATTAAAACTAAGAAGCAAAAAGATAACTCAAATATATGTTAAAAGCAAAACAGGCCTATGATCCTGAATTCCTGGCCTATCTTGTGCACATCTAATTAAAGAAGTAATTTAGTATAGACCTGGAATAATTTATATCACAGAAAAACTTAGAAGGACTCACTAATCTTTTATCTTTAGTACCAATGATTATTTAAAAAGTACAGGAGTGCTGCTTCTTATATTGTCTCTGTCTACTGATTCAATGTGAAAGTCATCTATATTTTTTTTTAATATTTATTTATCTATGCATACAGGAGGTGGGGTACAGGCCAGAGGTGTGAGGGGTGAGAGAATTTACCAGAGTCAGAGTGGGGAGCAGAACAGGCAGATCTACTGAAATACACCACTGAGGGGAACAGCAGGCAAGACAGGAGAGATCTGCTGTGCCAAGTGGGTCACCTCCCTGGCCAGGGATCGAACTCATGCTGCAGTGGCTGCAGATAGCTTCATGGTGCTGCAACTTAATCCCTTGCACCACCAGGGAGGCCCCCAAAAGTCATCTATATTTAACATTGCCTTTTTAATTATTCTTTAAACATCTTGACTTCACTATTTTACATATTTAATGACAGACAATATATATGTCTTTTGCACAAAACTAAATGTAAATTACTATTAAGTCTAAGATCCTGAACTTCAGGGTCTAATATATCTTGTGATTACATCTGAAATCTATATTGTGATTATATATTTCATACTAGAATACTGATTTTCTGTACTACTATTTAGCACATATGATTTTAGGCTTTAGAAAAATCGACCAAAGTCATTAAATATGGATTAAAAAGTAATTTTCATAACTACATAACCTAGAAATAAATAAGTTATCTTGGCCTGCTAGCACTACAAAAATTCTGTTATATCTTATTTTGCCCACAATCACCCTGCCCATAAGAGTGTTACCTTTAAGAGCTAAGTCTACAACCACCATTGTCCTTACATTTACACTGTCCTTACATTTACAGGTTCAACTACAATAACTTTCTGCTTTTAATGTCCAAATCCAGAGCCCTTTATTGCTGCTGCATCAAACCATTAATTTACTATGCCTCAAGCATAAATCTACTTAGATATCATAATCATCTCAAACTCAAATTATGCAAACTGAGCTTATCTCCAAATTCTTCCCCAGCCCCATTTGCACAAAAAACCAGCTATCTAACAAAAAGGATCTAATGCAAGAATAGTAATAGTCAAGTATCTCATGATGTTTGACTTTTTTCAACTCCTTTAAGCATTTATTTTTTAATATACTATTTATAAGGATAATTCTTGGATAATCTAAAAAAAGTTAATACAGAAACATTATTATCTCTGGATAAATTCAACAGAAGAAAAAAGTAATTCAAATTTCCAGTAATTGTTAATTGATATCTATAAACCTCACAATGAGGAAACCTAGAAAAATATGGAGAGGGATGGAAAGATACTGACTAAAAGATACAGGAGAAATAAAGAAGCGGTTAAGAATCAGTAGGTCAAGATCTAATAGCTATTCATGAAAGTGAGTCAGGTTTGTGGTGTAGCTTTTCCCTTGGGACATCCAGAAGAGACAGTTCTGAACAGAGCTTTTCACAACTCAGTTGGTAAGAGACACAAAACTAGAATTCAGAACTGCCCATGCTCTTTGAGACTCAAAGAGTAAGAATATAGGGAGTAAGGATGAACAATACAATAAGTAGGGAATATTGTCTACAAAACAATAAGTAGGCAAGCCTTCAAAGGAACTACAAGCCACAGCTTTTTTTAAAATAATTTTTAATTATATTTATTTATATATTTTCTCTTTTAAATATCTACACAAAAATAATTTATAATTTATTTTCTTACATCATTGTTCATTTTTGTACAATATTTTATTTCTCCCCTCAGGTGTAGTCCCTGTACTTTTCCCACCACACTGCACCCATGAACCATCACCATAGTCCTTTGCGCTCCTCCCTTCCCAGATTTGATCCCTCTCCTTCTCCCTACCCTTCTGTGTGCCACAGATCTACAATCAGCTTGCTAGTCTTGTCTTTTTCCTGACCATCTCTTCAGTTTCACTATATTCCACCTATATTTCTATAGAAATCTATATATTTCCATTCAATATTTCTCCTTAAAGAGGAACTATAAGCCATCCAAAATTTCTTTTTCCTTCTGACTTACAGGAAGTTTATTTTTTTTTATTACAACCCATAACTTTTCAAACCTGATATTTAATCCAAATGGATGGTTTATATAAATGAGACAAACCGGGGGGAACAAATTAGTAATATACCAACTGCTGATTATCAAGTTTAGACTTTAATATATTATGTAGAGAACTAGAAAGCATTTAAGTGTAGGAAAGCATAATAAATTTGAGAATGCAAATTCTACAACTGAAAATAAAACAACCAAAGTAACATCTCAATAAATGGAGTTTAATAGATTTGATACACTGTGAGAATTAGTTAATTAGATGAGAGGCAAGGATAACGTATCCTAGAATAAAGTTTAGGGAGAGAAAAGAATGGAAAACAGAAGAAAATTAAAGGACAAAGCAAAAAAAAAAATATATATATAAATAAAATATGTGTAAAAAGAGAAAGAACAGGTCACAAGAAGTATTTGCAGAGTAGTAAGAAGTCTACAAAACTGACAAAAGATAACAAATCACAGACAAGTAGCCCAATAAACTCTAGAGGATAAATGTCTACAGTTACAGCATATAAAACTCCTGACAAAAAGAACATATTAAAGGCAGTTAAATTCTCAATGTTACCTTCAAAAGAGCAATGAGACTGGTATTAACATCTCAAAGGTAGATAATGGAATGGTCTTCAAATAATTTTTTTTAATCTAATGAAATGCAAAACTATAAAGCTCCTAGGAAAAAACCTGGATGACTAGGGTATGGTGTATCTTTTTAGATACAACACCAAAGCCATGAATGAAATCACTGATAAGCTGAACTTCATTAATATTAAAAACTTCTCTATGAAAGAAAATGTCAAGAAAAAGAGAAAGCAAGTCACAGACAGGGAAAAACTATTTGTAAAACAAACATCAGAAAATGGACAGTTACCAAAATATACAGAGCTTTTAAAATCTTAATAAGAAAACAAATATCTTTGTTAAATAATGGGCAAAAGCTATTGAGTCACTTTACCTAAGACAGATGCAAAAAAGGTTATGAAAAGATGCTCCGAAACATGTCATCAGGAAAATATATTAAACAAGATACCACTGCCTACTTATTAGAATGGCAGAAATCTGGTACACTGACAATACCAAATACTGGCAAGTATGTGGAACAACAGGAATTCCCTCCTATTCCGGTTAGAATGCAAAATGGAAAACTTTCATACAAAATTAAACATATCCTTTTTTTTTTAAGGATTTTATTTATGTATACAAGAATTGGGGTACAGGTCAGAAGTACAGGGGTGAGAGACAGAGTGGGAAACAGAACAGGCAGATAGACTGAAACACACTGCTGAGGGGAGCAGCAGGCAAGATAGGAGAGGTCTACTGCACCATGTGGGTCCCCTCCCTGGCCAGGGATCGAACTCGTGCTGCAGAGGCTGCAGTTTGCTTCATAGTGCAGTGCTTAACCTACTGCACCACCAGGGAGGCCCCAAAATTAAACATACTCTTACTCTACAATCCAGCAACAGTGTTCCTTGATATCTACCCAAAGAAGGTGAAAACTTTAGTCCACACAAAAACTTACAGAGCAGCTTTATTTATAATTGCCAAAACATGGAATAAAACAAGATGTTCTCCAGTAGGTAAACAGATAAACCGTGGTACGTCCAGACAATGGATTATTCAGCACTAAAAAGAAATGAGCTATCCATGTCATTAAAAATATATGGAATAACCTTAAATGCATATTACTAAATGAAAAAAGTCAATTACATACTGTATGATTCCAACTATATTACATTTTAGAACTAGCAAAACTTAGGAGATGATAAACAGAGAACAGAAAATTCTTAAAGCAGTAAAAATATGCTGTATGATATTATAGTAATGGATACATTTGCACAACCTATACAATGTACACCACACCAAGAGTGAAATTCCAAGATAAACTATGGACTTTGGGTGATTATCATATGTGAATGGAGGTTCATCCTTGGTAGAAAATATACCATTTGGTGCGTGACAGTGTTAGTAGAAGTTGTTTGCATGTGTGGGAGGATATGGAAAAATATGGGAAATTTCTATACCTTCTTCTCAATTTTCATGTAAACCCGAAACTGTTGTAAAACTGAAAAACAGTCTTAAAAAATCTACAAGAATTCCATACCCAGAGAAAATATAAATGAAAGTAAACCCCTAATAATAGATTTAGGTGATAATCACCTAGTAACATCACAAAACAAATATAAGCCAGATATTTTATGTCTGTGATGTATATTATATGTCTCTGAAATGTTACACCACCACCTATGAAATATTCTTGTCAAAATACTGGACTAGATTTTATTATGCCACTAAGATTTAAATGACAATTTACAGAAAATACAGGGGTTGGGGGTGAAGGAAAATGCGGAATAAGACTGTGGATAAATCAGTATATCCCAGATGTGAACCCTCTATACAACAAATAATCAGGTTTTTTCAACAAAAACAAAAGGAGAGTGTGAATTACTGGTTAAGAAACTCAAAAATCATATTAACCCAACACAATGTATACATTTTGCTGGGATCCTGATTGAAGGAAATCAAATATGTGTGTGTGTCACACATACAGAGAAGCTATGCCAGCTTTAATTTTTTTCACCTTTTTTAAAAATAACCAGAGTTCTTTTTTAACACCTATCATGCCATATGGATTCTAGCAGCTCAAGCTCCTTTCCATTGGTTCCAGTGCCTCTCTGGGTGGAATAGGCTAGCACTTCAGTTGAAACCAAGTACCATTCTCTTTACTTTTTCCTGATAATTTTCCTTCACCCATTTTCAGGACACCACTTTTAGAATGCTTAAATACTCTCATTATGAACATCTTCTTCTCTAGATTCTTGCTCTTTACATGACTGTTTACAATAATACCAGTCTAACATTTTAGACTCGCAGTTTTGCCATGGTAACATCTGTGGTAACATTTAAACAGTATTCATCCCCTTGATAGCTACCATATCACCATTCTTATAGATTAGGATGTATATGGCATAGGTGGTAAAAGGAATGACTCCAAGTTTTTCAAGGTCTAGAGAATATAGAGCAGCTGCCTCTACTCTTTTGTATTAGTCATTCTAATGGTACTAGAAAATGGCAGCTCTAGACAAAAGGAAAACCTGGTTTTTGTTTTTTCCAGATTTCGGATAAGTGAGATCATACAGTATTTGTCTTTCTCTATCTTACTTACTTCACTTAACATAATTCCCTCAGGTTCATCCATGTTGTCACAAATGGCAGTAATAATATTCCATTTTATATATGTACCACATGTTTATCCATTCATGCATCAGTGCAAATTTATATTCAATTTATGTTTAAAGCAGGGGTAAAAACAAAGCCAGGCAAGAAATGTAGTTACTTCACAAGAGAACATGAATATGATGAACATCTGAAAAGACGCTCAAACTCATTATTTATCAGGAAAGGAGATACTACCACAGCACATATCCCATAATGAAAGGGATACATTCTGCAGAAGTGTCATTAGGTGACAGTGTCATTGAGCAAATGTCAGAAAGTATAATTACATAAGCCTACCTAAATAGCAGCCTCTTACCTAGGCTACATGTTATAGCCTATTGGAACCATTGCTGTACATGGAAAATCCATCACTGGGCCTCCCTGGTGGCGCAGTGAGTTAAGCAACGCACTATGAAGCAATCCGCAGCCACTGCAGCACGAGTTCAATCCCTGTTACCAGCCAGGGAGGGGACCTCTCCTGCCTTGCCCACTGCTCCCCTCAGCAGTGTGTTTCAGTCAGTCTGCCTGTTCTGCTCCCCATTCTGTCTCTGGTGAATCCTCTCACCTCTGGACTCTGGCCTGTACCCAGCTCTTGTATATATAAATAAATAAATCTTGGGGGAAAAAAAAGATTCAGTTTTTAAGTTTCATTTCCATGAAATTCTTTCATGACTTACATTCAGATTACTATTCATGTTTTCAAATATTATTTCACTTCCATGCTTATTTTCTGTGGTTCATGAGTGGGACAATAAAGGTCTGAACTGGGGGTAGTGGGAATGGGAAGAAGAAACCATTCTGGAAAAAAAGAACTGATAAGATCTGTTGATGAGAGGGCCTCCCTGATGATGCAGTGGGTTAAGCAACGCACTATGAAGCAAACCGCAGCCACTGCAGCACGAGTTCGATCCCTGCTGCCAGCTGGAGAGCTGACCCACATGGTGCAGTAGAACTCTCCTGTCTCACCTGCTGCTCCCCTCAGCAGTGTGTTTCAGTCTACTTGCCTGTTCTGCTCCCCACTCTGTCTGATGAATCCTCTCACCTCCCGTGACTCTGGCCTGTACCCCAGCTCTTGTATGCATAAATAAATTTTTAAAAAAAGAAAAGCCATCACTGACTATCAAGTGACATATGACTTTATTATCAGAATGCCTCAAATTAAAAAAATAATATCAAGTGTTAACAAAGACATGAAGTAACTGAAACTCTCAAGCAAAGCTCCCAGTGGTGCAAAATGGTACAATCATCTTGGAAAATTCTTTGGCATCATCTACTAGATTTGAACATACAAAAATTCTATGACCTGGCAATTCAAGATATATACCTAATACTGTGTGTGTGTGTGTGTGTAATACGACACATATTCGAAACAATAGTACTTGTACTAGCAAAAAACTGGAAACAATTCAAATTTCCATCAGCAATAGTAAATGAATATTTTGGTATATCTATACAATTCAATATTAAATAGCATTGCAAATGAATTATAGTAAATTCAACACAAATGAATCTCATAGTGTTGAGTAACAAGAATCAAGTAACAAGAATACCCAGGGGCCTCCCTGGTGGTGCAGTGGGTTAAGCAACACACTGTGAAGCAAACCACAGCCACTGCAGCATGATTTCAAATTCTTGCCGCCAGCTGGGGAGGTGACCCAAATGGCACGATAGACCTCTCCTGTCTCACCTGCTGCTCCCCTCAGCAGTGTGTTTTCAATCGATCTGCTTCTTCTGTTCCCCACTCTGTCTCTGGTGAATCCTCTTACCTCCCGTGACTCTCATCTGTACCCCAGTTCTTGTATGGATAAATAAATAAACCTTTAAAAAAAAATACCCACTACATAACTAAATTAACAAAGTTCAAAAAAGGTAAAATTTCCTTTGAAGATGAATGAGAAAAGTGATATATCCATAAATTGAATACTACTAAACAGTAAAAAAGCAGTAAAAAATTGATACTGTGACAATATGGATTAATCGCAAAATGATTATACTGAGTAAACAATATAGTACATCCTGTTTAATTCCATTTATAGAAAATGCAACGTATCCTAACTGCCAAAAGCAAATGACTATCACTTAAAGGGATGCCCAGAAGGGAGGGGTGATGAATATGTTCATTTTCTTCATTGTGGCAATAGTTTCACAAGTGTATATATAAGTCCAAATGTATCAAGTTGTACTTATATGTACAGTATTTTGCACATCCATTATACCCTAATAAAACTGCTGGAAGAAGGAGAGGCAAGAGGAAGGAAGCAGAGGAAGAAGGTAAGAAAGAGTAGGGAGGTGGGAAGAAGGGAACAGCAAAGTTGGAAAGAGGGAAGGAGAGTAAGTCTAAATGACTCACAAAGTTATTTAACCTTGCTAGGCTCCAATTTTCTTATTCAACAAAATGAGACTCAAGGGGCCTCCCTGATGGCGCAAGGGGTTAAGACACAGCTTTATAAAGCTACCTACAGCCACTGCAGCACCAGTTTGATCCTTGGCCAGCAAGTTGACCCACATGGAATGGCAGATCTCTTCCGGCTCACCTGCTGCTCTCCTCAGCAAGTGTATTTCGGTGGATCTGCCTGTTCTGCTCCCCACTCTGTCTCTGGTGACTCCTCTTACTGCCCCCCACACCTCTGGCCTGCACCCCAGCTCTTGTATGCATAAAATAAATCTTAAAAAGAAAATAAGACTTGAGAGTTTTGACAGTTAAATGAGGTTAACATACGTAATATACATAAGTTCTCATGCACAATATAAGTTTATGTGTCCTTTCTCATTCACTCCCTCAAGAAATATGACTGTAATTTTGCTATGCACTAGGATACAAGTTTCCCTTACAGGAAAACATAAAAACAAATAACAAAAAATGAACAATTACAAAACTTCACAAAGAAACTGATGATGCCCAGGGAGACAGATTATAAGTGCTTGAAACCTAGTCAGAGATCAAAAAAGGCATCCTTGGAGAAGTGATATAAGCTCTAAAGGAAAAACAGGCATTAACTAGGTGAAAACAGGAAGAACCATGTACAAAGCCTGGACTGGAAGAAACCTATCAATAAAATAACCAATGTCTCTGGGGAGGAAAGATCAAGGAAGAATATGGTGTGAGCCAAACCCTGACCTAGCCAACAAGATGCCTTCGAAATGGTTTATATAAGGGAGGTAACAAAACTGATCATGCAGTTTAAAAAAAGCACCCCAATTTCAGTGTGGAGAATAAACAGCAAGAGAACAAGAATGAATGCAGACTAATTAGGAGCTACTCCTGCAGTTCAGAATACTGAAATTTGTAGATTCATTCTATCAGTCTTTACTGATGGCTCAGGGTTATTCAAGTGCTTATCCCTTAATGCATGACAAAGAATACGCAAAAGGAAAAAAGAAAATCCCTACCCATATGATTATATTCTATAGGGGAGAGAACAAGACAAATAAAAGATCACTTATGTCACATGATTTTAAGTGCTATAAAGAAAAATAAGGGGAAATGGAAGGAAAGATTGTCTCTCTGTGCTTCCCTGGTGGCACAAGGGGTTGAGCGCTGCACTGTGGGACTTCTGTTACCACTGTAATGTGAGTTCAATCCCCAGCCAGGGAGGGGACCCACATGGCACAGCAGACCTCTCCTGCCTCACCCGCTGCTCCCCTTAGCAGTGTATTTTAGTCAGTCTGCCTGTTCTGCTCCTCACTCCGTCTCTGGTGAATCCTCTCACCCCCCACACCTCTGGCCTGTACTCCAGCTCTTGTATGCATAAATAAATAAAATCTTTTTAAAAAAAATTCTAGGCAAAGAAGGATAGCCCGGATTTCCTGGACTTCCTGTGGTGACTGACATACATAGGGCTAAGATATAATGACAACTGCCCTGAGAGTCTTAAGATAGACAGTGATAGCAGAGAAAAAAGCTGGGGGACATGGTGGAAGAGGAAAGATGCTGAAGCTTTTCCTTTATTCCTGCCAATGTACAAACCTTGATGTATAAGCCTGTGTGGGACAGCTTTACATACAGTGTTTAGAACTTCTGGCTCCTTCTGAACTTCAGTAGAGTGATGGAAGACAGAAGTGAATTGGCTTCACAAAAAAGTTTATTTCCCAATTCCTACTAGTCTGTAAACTCCATGAAGTCAGAAGCTGTATTTTACCACCATATTCTCAGAATGCAGACAAGTGTCTGAGACACAGCAGATATGAGACACATATTATTGAAAAAACAAAGGGAGTGCTATAACTAAAAGAAAAATATCCCTATGTTATCAAGATAAAGATTTTAAATGTGATCATGGAAAAATCACCAAGGGACAGTCACAGAATAGCTTTAATCAAATCAAATTATACTGATGCTTTTAAAATGACTTCGATTTGGGCCTCCCTGGTGGCGCAGTGGGTTAAGCAATGCACTATGAAGCAAACCGCAGCCACTGCAGCATGAGTTCGATCCCTGCTACCGGCCAGGGCGGGGACCCACATGGCGCAGCAGACCTCTCCTGCTGTGCCCGCTGCTCCCCTCAGCAGTGTACTTCTGTTGATCTGCCTGTTCTGCTCCCTGCTCTCTGTGGTGAATCCTCTCACCCCCCCACACCTCTGGCCTGTACCCCAGTGCTTGTATGCATAAATAAATAAATCTTTAAAAAAAAATGACTTTGATTTAAGAGCCTAAAAAACAAACATATTTGGTAAATTTGCAGAATTTAAAAATATATACTTGGAACTTTTAAAATATGAAAGTTAAAATAAGGCATAATTAAATGGTAAGTTCAAAAAACTTAGTCTTTTCAAATTATTTTTAGTATGCCTTAGTATGTTTAATGTTTGCTATGTTTGTTTAAAGCAATTTTATACTACAAAAACCTCATTTTTTTCTGTTGTATCACCTTACTAGTATATTCAATGTGTAAGCAACAGTTTCAAGAAGTGATAATGCAAACCAGGAGTTTTACAATGCCATCTGAAGTCACTACTTAGACATCAGAGTATAGATGACAGATAATCACTACTTAAAATATAACTATAGGGGCCTCCCTGGTGGCCTAGGGATAAAAATCTCAATGCTATCACCACTGCACAGTGAGTTCGATCCCCCACCAGGGAGCTGACCCAGATGTGATGCAGCAGACTTCTCCTGTCTCGCCCACTGCGGAGCAGTATTTGTCAAAAGATCTGCCAGTTCCCCACTGTGCCTCTGGTGAGTCCCCTCACCACCACCACCACCACCAGCACCCCCGGCCTACACACCAGTTCCTCTATGCATAAATTTTTTTAAATTAATGAAGTATAATTATACACTTTTAAAAAGTGTACTTCAGGGCCTCCCTAGTGGCGCAAGGGGTTGAGCGCTGCACTGTGGTGCTTCCGCAGACACTGCAGCGAGAGTTTGATCCCCAGCCAGGGAGGGGACCCACATGGCACAGCAGACCTCTCCTGCCTTGCCCGCTGCTCCCCTCAGCAATGTATTTCAGTTCATCTGTCTGTTCTGCTCCCTACTCTGTCTCTGGTGAATCCTCTCATCCCCTCCCACCATACCTCTGGCCTGTAACCCAGCTCTTGTATGCAAAAATAAATAAATCTAAAAAATAATAAAAAAAAACCAAAATAAATAAATAAATAAAAGTGTACTTCATTCCTTTAATCCAAATACAAGTAAAATATTCCCAATTATTTATATTCTAAAATATAACAGGGTTTATTTTAAAGAAGTTACAATAAAATACATACCTTTCTCTTACAAAATCTGCCAGTTCCTTTGTCGATATCTGTCCATGTTTCATATTATGGTAAAGGACATCAAAGCCACTGTTCTTCTCCCCCTAAAATTTAAAAAGATATTTAGTTTGAAAACAAAAAATGATTTAAGAATAATATAACCTTACGGGCCTCCCTGGTGGCACAGTGGGTAAAGCAACGCACTATGAAGCAAACCACAGCCACTGCAGCACGAGTTCGATCCCTGCTGTAGGCCAGGCGGGGGACCCACATGGCACAGCAGACCTTTCCTGCTGTGCCTGCTGCTCCTCTCAGCAGTGTACTTCTGTTGATCTGCCTGTTCTGCTCCCTGCTCTCTGTGGTGAATCCTCTCACCCCTCCCCCCACCTCCTGCCTGTACCCAGTGCTTATATGCATAAATAAATAAATCTTAAAAAGAGAGAATAATTAATTACATTAATTAACATACAATTCTAATGCTCAGGTGAGCTTTTTCCCATAATTTAACCATTGCAGCTCGCTGTAAAACTTTATATCAAAGGAATATGTATGCTTTGATAAAGTTTATAATTTATTACAGAACTTGCTTTTCTTTGGCTAACTACAAATACAGGAATGTACCAGTAACCTGACTTTAAATCTCTATTATCAGGGCCTCCCTGGTGGCGCAGTGGGTTAAGCATCACACTATGAGAAGCAAATCGCAGCCACTACAGCACAAGTTCTATCCCTGCCGCAGGCCGGGGAGGGGACCCACATGACACAGCAGACCTCTCCTGCTGTGCCTGCTGCTCCTCTTAGCAGTGTGTTTCAGTCAGTCTGCCTGTTCTGCTCCCCACTCTGTCTCTGGTGAATCCTCTCACCTCCCGTGACTCTGGCCTGCACCCCAGCTCTTGTATGCATAAATAAATAAATCTTAAAAAAAAATAAAATACATCTCTAGTATCAAAATATCTATTATCCAAAATATCTCTAATTATTATCCAATTATTATCTAATTATTATCCAAAATATCTCTATTATCCAAAATATCTCTAACTTTCAATACTTTACTGAAACTTTGGCTGTAGCAATTTGAATTTTAGAAATCTATTTCACAAAAAAACACACAAAGTATGAAAGAATATTCACTGAAGTACTCTTATAACAATGAAAAATAACAAGTAACTAAAGCAAATATTAACATAAACAAATGACAATACAGCCTACAATGGAATACATGAAAGTGTTTTTTAAAAAGACAACAGCAGGAAAAATAAAACTGCAGTAGGACTTTTAAATATTAATTTTAAAAATCTGCACAGCTGTACCATTAGTGGAAAAAAAAAAGATCTAATTATTCAAAATAGTAAAAAATAACCTAAGGTGGGGAGAAACCTAAATGTCCACCAATGTGAATAGACAGACAAAATGAGATATATCAATACAACGGGATACATCTCAGCACTAAAAAGAAAAAACACATGCTACTTTATGAATGAACCTCAAACAGTTTACTAAGTGAAAAAGGTGAGAGCATGTATTATATAGTTATATTTATGTACACTGTCCAGAATAGGCAAATAAATCTATAGCAAAAGAAAGCCACTGTATTGAGCTAGGGTGGAAAAGAGCATTCGATGTAAATGAGCATGAAGGATCCAATTATTGAGATGATGAAAATGTTGTAAAACTGATTTATAGTGACAGATACTCTACTGAGTGAAGTTATTAAAATTATGCTTCCAAAATGTTGCCTTTAAAAAAAGAGCAAGTGGGGCCTCCCTGGTGGCGCAGTGGGTTGAGCGACGACACACTGTGGAGCAAACCACAGCCACTGCAGCACGAGTTCGATCCCTGCTGCCTGCTTGGAGGGGACCCACATGGTATGGCAGACCTCTCCTGCTGTGCGGGCTGCTCCCCTCAGCAGTGTACTTCCTGTTGATCTGCCTGTTCTGCTCCCTGCTCTGTCTGTGTTGGATCCTCTCACCCCCCACACCTCTGGCCTGTACCCCAGTGCTTGTATGCATAAATAAATAAATCTTAAAAAATTTAAAAAGGGCAAGGAAAAAGGGCAAGGAGCAAGACCGTAAACATAGTATTTAATTTTCATTGAAAAAAATTAACATGTTGCATATATGTACAAAAAAAGGAACCTAAAGGCATATACAGCAAACTGTTAAGAGCAAATTATTTCTAGGAAATAGAATATAAATACAGATTAACTTTCTAATAAAAAATAAATATGCCAAGTCCTTCTTATAGAATAGAATTAAGCCATTACGACAAGCAGTTTTTTTTAATAAATATTTATTTATTTATTTATGCATACAAGCACTGGGGTACAGGCCAGAGGTGTGGGGGGGTAAGAGGATTCACCACAGAGAGCAGGGAGCAGAACAGGCAGATCAACAGAAGCACACTGCTGAGGGGAGCAGCCAGCACAGCAGGAGAGGTCTGCTGCGACTGGGTCTCCTCCCCAGCTGGCAGCAGGGATCGAACTCGTGCTGCAGTGGCTGTGGTTTGCTTCATAGTGTGCTGCCCAACCCACTGCGCCACCAGGGAGGCCCCACGACAAGCAGTTTTAAAACGCAATCTTCTCCCAAAATAATCTGTTGATGGAAATTCTTGATTATCAGTAAGTAGCTTTTTTCCCTTTTCTATTCTAATTTTTCTTTTTTATAGCAATTTAATTTAAATATAATTCACACACTATGCAATTTGCTCATTTAAAGTGTACAGTGCAATGATTTTTAGGATATTTTTCAGAATTGTACAAACCATATGACCACAACTAATTTTAGAACATTGTCCCCTCAGCAAAGCAGCCTATAGTTAAACAGCTAAATTTTCAAGAATAGGTATTTACTCTTTGATGAGCATACTTTCAGCTGACTTATTCATTAATCAACACTTAAGTAAATATATATGTCCACAAATACATTATTAGCACATGAATGTTTACAGCAGCATAATTCTTTTTTTTTTTTTTTAAGATTTATTTATTTAT
This sequence comes from Galemys pyrenaicus, assembly GCA_019455555.1. Classification (NCBI taxonomy): domain Eukaryota; kingdom Metazoa; phylum Chordata; class Mammalia; order Eulipotyphla; family Talpidae; genus Galemys; species Galemys pyrenaicus. Next base: position 12,793,156 of record JAGFMF010011381.1, read on the forward strand.
ACATACTAGAGCTGGAGTACAGGCCAGAGTCCAGGGAGGTGAGAGGATTCACCAGAGACAGAGCTGGGAGCAGAACAGGCATACTAACTGAAACACACTGCTGAGGGGAGCAGCGGGCAAGGCAGGAGAGGTCTGCTGTGCCATGTGGGTCTCTCCCTGGCCAAGGGCAGGGATCGAACTCATGCTGCAGTGGCTGCAGTTTGCTTCATAGTGCGTTGCTTAACCCACTGCACCACCAGGGAGGCCCGCAGCATAATTCTTTATAGCCAAAAGGTGGAAACATCCCAAATATCCCATTTCCTTAAGCTCAAATAGGCAAAACATGGTATACCAGAATATTATTCATTCGTGAAAGCAATGAATTACTGCTACACACTTCGACACTGATGAATCTTGAAAATATGCGAAGAAAGAATATGCTAAAATTCCATTTATATTAAAGTCTAGGATAGGAAAATCTATGACAACAGAAAGTAGTAGATTAGTGGATTGCTTGGTGCAGGGGTGTGTGCACGTTGGGCAGGAGTGAGGTATTAGGGTGATGAAAGGTACACGATTTCTTTCTGAGGTAAGGAAAATGTCTTAAAATTTAATATGTTTGGGAGCCTCCCTGGTGGTGCAAGGGGTTAAGTCACAGCACTATGAAGCCATTGGCAGCCACTGCAGCACAAGTTCAATCCTGGGGTAAGGAGGTGACCCACATGTCAAGACAGACCTCTCCTGTCTCGCTCACTGCTCCCCTCAGCAGTGTGTTTCGATCAATCTGCCTGTTCTGTTCCCCTGTCTCTGTCTCTGGTGAATCCTCTCACCAACACCCCCACCTGGCACCTCTGGTCTGTATCACAGTTCTTGTATGCATAAATAAATCTTAAAAAATAAAAAAAACTGAGGCCTCCCTGGTGGCGCAAAGGGTTAAGTGTCAGCAATATGAAGCTACTGGCAGCAGCTGCAGCACGCATTTGATCCACAGCCAGGAGCTGACCCACACAACACAGCAGACCTCTCCTGTCTCACCTACTGCTCCCCTTAGCAGTGTATTTCAGTAGATACACCTGTCCTGCTCCCCACTCTGTCTCTGGTGAATCTTCTCATCCTCCCATACCTCTGGCCTATACCCCAGTTATTCTATGCATAAATAAAAATAAATCTTTTTTAAAAATAAATTTAGGGCCTCCCCTGGTGGTGCAGTGGGTTAAGCAATGCACTATGAAGCAAACCTCAGCCACTGCAGCACGAGTTCGATCCCTGCTGCCGGCCAGGGAGGGGACCCACATGGTGCAGCAGACCTCTCCTGCCTTGCCCGCTGCTCCCCTCAGCAGTGTACTTCTGTTCATCTGCCTGTTCTGCTCCCCGCTCTCTGTGGTGGATCCTCTCACCCCCCACACCTCTGGCCTGTATCCCAGTGCTTGTATGCATAAATAAAAAATAAATCTTTAAAAAAAATTTTAAAAAAATAAAAATAAAAATAAATTTAAAAATAAAAATATTTAATGTAGTAAAACAACTGCACATATCTGTGAATATTACCAAAAACCAGTGAACTCTAATGAGTAGTGTATGTGATATATCTCAATGAAGTTATCAAAAAAGTAGATAAAGTTTTTATCCTTTTAAATCAATACATTCTGGCAGAGATCTTTTCAGTATTAACTGACAAAAACAGCTATTAACAGCACTGCTGGTCCAAGGAGGACAAATTACAGTAAGGGTTTGCAACAAGATAGGATCTTTTATCTGCTGATCACAATGTACTTTACAAAGAGGCTGTACTTTCAAAATGTCCAGAGTGTGACTTGGAGTAAAAAAAAAAAAACACTATAATGCAATATAACAAACGCTGAAAGTCTTTGTAGTAATTCCTAATAGTAAAGAGGAAAAAAACAAGCTTTGTCATCCTTTGAAGAGTTAAGTCCAGATTCATACCGATATTTTAAAAAGAATACAAACTTCTCAGTATCTATTATTTCCTATAAGCACTCTAACTTAAGTAAGATGACTGCAGTTAATAGTTTGATGTATATGAGTCAGATTCCTTTTCTGCATACATATAATAACATGCTACTTTTCAAAATGAAAATGAGATCATATTATATTGGTTTGCACCTAAACTGTCAGTTATACTGAAACTTAGTTGAAAATATAAAGTTTTAAGTTTACCAAGTTTGTGAAAATGTTCAAATTTTTTTCTAATCTAATATACAGTCTATAAGAGCGACAGTTTTAAAATGTCAAATTAAGGGCCTCCCTGGTGGCGCAGTGGGTTAAGCAACACACTATGAAGCAAAACGTAGCCATTGCAGCACGAGTTAGATCCCTGCCGCCAGCCAGGGAGGGGACCCACATGGTGTAGCAGAACTTCCTGCCTCGCCCGCTGCTGCCCTTGGCAGTGTGTTTCAGTCAGTCTGCCTGTTCTGCTCCCCACTCTGTCTGATGAATCCTCTCACCTCCCGTGACTCTGGCCTGCACCCCAGCTCTTGTATGCATAAATAAATAAATCTTTAAAAAAATAAAATTTCAAATTAAAAACTTTGAAATAAGTCATCAAGGACCTCCCTGGTGGCTCAGGGGTTAAAGCACTGCACTATCAAACTATGACCAGCCACTGTGGCATCAGTTCAATCCCAACCAAGGAGCTAACCCACAGGGAACCAACCCACAAGGCACAGCAGACCTCTCCTGTCTTGCCCACTGCTCCCCTGAGCAGTATATCTCAGTAGATTCACCCTGTTCTGCTCCCCACTCAGTCTCTGGTGAGTTCTCTCTCTCTCTCTGTTGAGTTCTCTATCTCTCTATCTCTCTCTGTCTCTCACACGCGCGCGCACACACACACACCCCTCCCACACACACACGCGCATGTGGACCTCTGGCTGACACCCCAGGTCTTATATGCATAAATATTTTTGTATGCATAAATAAATCTTTAAAAAACTCATGAAACTTATTCAGGAAACCCAAAGCAATTGTTCAAATGAACTATACCCCAGTTCTTGTATGTATAAATAAATAAATCTTTTAAAAAAATCATCAAACTTATTCTGGAAACCCAAAGCAATTGCTCAGATTAACTTTATAATATAACTTTGCAGTTTAAAAAAATTTTTAATAGATATAAAATGGAACTTAATATATAACACCCTTCTACTTTAAAGATGCATGCCTCCACTAACAATGTTATGAAAGTCTTGTTTTAAGAAAAATGGAAATGTTAATATTCCTAGGTTTTTAAGATCAAGAAAATAGTGGTAAAACTACAACTTATAAACCTCATAGATTTTAGTTAATGCTTAAAATCTCCTTCAAAGAACATTTAAGGACAACAATGAATTAAAAATCTCTAAAAATAAAAGCCTGGATAGTCTTCTTATCTCTGAATCCAGGAGATGGAAAATAGGCAGAGGATACAATGTACACTGTATAATCAGATTGTGAATTTGAAAGTTGATTTTGCTTAGCTTCCTCATTAAAAAAAATTTTTGGATCAGGAAGAAAAGGGTCAGGAGGTCCTGTCATGTGAACAGTAACATGCCTAACCTTCCTCTCAACTTGAAACCGCCTGAAAAATAAACATCATCACTTCCTACCTCTCTACATAATCCTTTTACTCTAGCTCTCACTGAAATGTATTAGATAACCCTGGACAAGTCACTGCAAAATATAACAATACATGTTTGACATATTCCCAACTTTATCCTGCCTTCTCTGAAAAACAGGATATCATTTAATTTTGAAGATATTTTAATTTGAAGAATGGCCTCTTCAGTGGCTAATCTTCTAGACACTTTTGATAGGAATTCAACAAATATGCAATGATAGCTCCCCAATGCCTCTTTTTTTTTTTTAAAGATTTTTTTTATTTATTTATGCGTACAAGCACTGGGGTACAGGCCAGTGGTGTGGGGGGGCGGTGAGAGGATTCACCACAGAGAGCAGGGAGCAGAACAGGCAGATCAACGGAAGTACACTGCTGAGGGGAGCAGCGGGCACAGCAG
>JAGFMF010011381.1:12797245-12809331 GCA_019455555.1 Galemys pyrenaicus
CTCCCTGGCCGGCAGCAGGGATTGAACTCGTGCTGCAGTGGCTGCGGTTTGCTTCATAGTGTGTTGCTTAACCCACTGCGCCACCGGGGAGGCCCCCCAATGCCTCTTTTGCCTTGAAAAATGTTAGGAAAGAAAAGGATAAAATATATGCAAGCAGTATTTCTGTAAGTAAACAGGACATTCAATCACAAGTCACAATCCCTTCTAGTCAATGTTCTGTTACACACATGATCACGAAATCTATTCTGTGACTCTATTTACAAGACATACCAATGATTAAAAGATGTAGAGTAAGCACGGTGCAGAAGTTGGAACTACTTGGAGCAGGTATAAAAGTCACTCACATATTTGTTGGCCAATCAAGGAAATAAATCTTAATTTTTTTTCTTGCTCCTCAGATACGCCTCCTAATCTTTTTAATTATAACTCACCATTTCTAGTAAATTAAATCCTTAAAGATACCTAAATAGAGATTATATGGATTTAGCATAAACAAACAGCTGTGAGATAACTGTTTTATGTATGTCAAGTTTTCTGCAATAGTGCATAAATGTATTTTCACTATTTTCAAAATAAAACTAGCAGTAAAACAATTTCAGCTTCCTCAAAAACAATCTATGCTCACAAAGACACAGGTTACCTTCTTAAACACTCATCTTGTTCATAACTGATATTTAAAGCTCCAGTCTGCACAACTCATAAAGGAAAAAAGAAAAACAAAAAATGGAAGTAACCTAAATGTCTAAAAGGCTAATGGGTTAAAAATGGCAGGATCTATTCATCCCATGGAAGCATATGTAGTCACTGAAAATATTTTCAAAAAATATGTAATCCGGGGTCTCCCTGGTTGCACAAGGAGTTAAATAGCAGCACTATGAAGCTATTCGCAGTCACTGCAGCACAAGTTAGATCACTGGAGAGGGAGCTGACCCACATGGCACAGCAGACCTCTCCTGCCTCACCCGCTGTTCCCCTCAGCAGTGTGTTTCAGTCAGTCTGAATGTTCTGTTCCCCACTCTGACTCTGGTAAATTCTCTCACCCCTCACACCTCTGGCCTGTACCCCAGCTCTTGTGTGTATAAATAAATAAATCTTTAAAAAAAAATTCATTCTGAACTTTTTTATTCCTAAAGAAAATCTTAGAGAATGGAAGGAAAAACTGTAGGTAATTTTCTTCTGCATTTTATTTATGACGTAATAGTGGTTATAATTAAAAGAGAAAACCATCATCGCTAGTTGTTATTTTAATCAACTGAAAACTAACACTTCTTTGTATTAAGGTCTCAGCACCACCAATTTGCTTTACTTAAACTGTACCTTCCTGGGCCTCCCTGGTGGCGCAGTGGGTTAAGCAACGCACTATGAAGCAAACAGCAGCCACTGCAGCACGAGTTCGATCCCTGCCGCTGGCCAGGGAGGGGACCCACATGGCGCAGCAGACCTCTCCTGCTGTGCCCGCTGCTCCCCTCAGCAGTGCACTTCAGTTGATCTGCCTGTTCTGCTCCTGGCTCTCTGTGGTGAATCCTCTCACCACCCCCCACACACCTGTGGCCTGTACCCCAGTGCTTGTATGCATAAATAAATAAATCTTTAAAAAAAAAAAAAAAACTGTACCTTCCAATCTTTTCACTAAAGTCAAGCAAACATGCTTGTTATATCTCCCATAACTTTTTAGCCCTGCAATTCCATCAAGAAACATTTATCGGGGCAGGTGTTTCTTTACACAAATTTTTTTCCTTTGCAAAACTAAAGTGGCAGCTCTCCTGTCCACCTGTGATTATGCATGTGCCTCTTTTTTTCTCTCCTTTTCCTAACAAACCTGTCCTTTTAAAATGTAAGTAGGGAGTAAAAATCATGTACTTGATGGAAATGTATGCCTCAACTTAGTCCAATTTAATCCTCTAATCATCCCAGCAACATTCTCTAGCATCTTTATCAATAGATACAAGCCTCAGTTCCTGTTGTGCTGTTTTGTTTCCCCCTACATCTGACAATTTATTTCCATCTCTGTGGATCAAATTTCTACCAAAATTCCTATAGCTCTAATATTTTAAAATTTTTTCACACTAGGTAAAAATAACAGCCAAACTTTTTTTAGCATTTATTTTTTATTGACTGACAAATAGCATTGTATATTTTTTTCTATATATATATATTTTACATCATTGTTCATTTTTGTACTTTGCTTTCTCCACTCAGGTGTAGTCCCTATAAAATTCCAACAACCAAGTCAAGTGTGAACCAACACCATAGTCTCTTGTGCTCTTTAAGCCCTTGTTTTAGTCCCTCTCCTTACCCCTCCCCTGGTGAATGTCTCCAATTTATAGCTACCTGCTACTTTGTCTTTATTTTTCCCTGCTCCCTTATTTGGTTCCCCTATATTCCTTCTAAGTGAAACCATCGGTTTTTTTTCTTTTTCCTTCTGACTTGACTTCACTGAGCATAATCCCTGCCAGCTCCATCCATGGCGCTGCAAACAGAAAGCCAAACTCTTATTCCCCTTCCTTGATAAATCCCCATTACATCACATTTCTATATGCATTTCTTAAGGTGCTCCTGTTAATGGCCCTAGAATTCAGGATGAATAATCATAGGAGATAACCCATGATTCAAAAAACTACTTTCACCAACAAGGGGCTGATATCAAAGATCTACAAAGAACTCATACAACTAAATAAAAACAAATAACCCAATCAAAAAATGGGTAGAAGAAATAGGCTCTTCTCCAAAGACACACAAACAGCCAACAAACACATACAAAACAATTCAATCATCACTTTTCATCAGGGAAATGCAAACCAAACCACAACGATAAATGAAAATGGAATAAGAAAAACAAGATAAAAATACCTTAAATGACTGTTGTTCATTCATTCTTGATGTGCTATCTAGAGGTAATCTTTGGAAAAGTCACCAAACTGAGAATGTCAGTTCATTGCAAAGTCACGTTTACTACAGAACATTATGTGGTTCTTTAGCAAGAAGTGAGGGACAGAGACTAAATACTGGGATGCTTTGCTGCACCCCAAGACAAGCAGCAATGCACAAGGACTCAGTGAACCTGACTTAAGTCTTTTCTAGATACATCCTGCAGTCAGATTTATAATCTCTGATGGTTAATTTAGGAGGACTTCATCTCATAGCTCAGGCAAACTACACTTATGTTTTAAGGACCCTAAATATTTCAGTAATTTCTATGCCATTCCTTTTCCCACTATTACTAATCCTAAGTAAGTACCTGTATGTATAGACTGTCTTATTCTGAATCTCCCACAGGTAACTTCTATTTCTTTTCCTGTCCATAAAATTCTTACCACCAAGGTAAAGAAGTTTCCACTATCATTATTCATTCTTCACAAATTTAAAGTTTTGAAAACAAACTTAGACATTTGGTACTTTGAGATTCAAAATTCCTTTCTCCTAACTTATTTCTTTGCCATAACTTTTAAAATATATATTAAAATGAGAACAGATTTTTTTTTTTAAGAATACTACATGGTCTTCTTGGAATAATATTTCCCATGTTATATAGATTGGGATTACTATGTAAAATGAGTTTTATAAAATGTTTAAATCAAACATGTTATGCTTATGAGAATGCTTATGAAATGCAGTCCCTTAAAAGTTTTTAATTCTGGAATTAATCTTGCCTAATATAAAAATATAAATTAATTTAAATTCCTATAGTGCAATGTGACACAGATAATCTCAAGTGTGTTATACACTATATATCTGTCCATACCTTTCATAAAGTTACATAATCTTTTGGAAGGCTAGCAAGTGTTTTCATATATGGAAGTCAATGGTGGGGATTTCTGCCATCAAAATTGTTTTTGCTGTTCAATTTTAATAGAAAAGCAAAACATTTTCAACTTTATTATCAATAACACTATACTTTGCAGCAAAAGCTCACTTATCAGCAACAAAACACCTGCTGTGTAGGAAGTTCTGAATTCATTCTTCTCTTCAAAGTACAGTATCAAGTAAAGGCATTTGTAAAGTTACTTATCAATTTAGCTAAGAAAAACTAAAGAAAAAGACAGGATGTGTTTTCAAAAGAACTTGAAGAGAGTCTGAATGATTCAAATTTTCCTCTAACAAAAACGCCACAACAAAAGATTTTGTCTTTTTATACATAGGGAGAAAAACAATTAATAGGTTGTTTAGTTAGAAACTTAAAACTTTAAAGGTTTCCATTACCTCACTTTGACAAGTTTTGTTCTGTTTTGACAATGCCACTTTAAACACTGAGGGAGGAAAGTGAAATTAATATTCTAAGTTCTCTGTTTTAAGAAATGATTTTCTGAGTGATCCTGAAATACAAATTTTTCTTTAAATAGACAACTATCAAATTCTCAGAAGTTATTTATTTGCCAGACTTTCCTAGTTCATTTAATGCTCCCTTGAAACTAAAATTTTTAAGTTCCAATTTAGAAGGCCCCCCCATCCCTCCAATTTCAGGCTTGGAAGTAAAATAAAGCATTGTCTATTTTAACTATTCGTACTCAACAGGAGAAGTGAAGGCAAAGACTAAAAGATGAATTAGACTTGTGCTTTTCTAAATTCCAGATACCCAAAGTTATTCCTATTCTTCTATTAATAACAGCAAACAAGGGATACTCAAAAATGTGTACAAAAATCTTCATAGAAGCATTATTTATAGCAGTCAAAAAATACCAAACAAGACTGGGTTCAAAACTCAATTAACAGGAAACAATAGCTAACTTTAAAATGTTAATTTGCAAACAAAAGGGAAAAAATTTTAAATAAAATTAAACAAAATGTTAATGTGCAATTTCAAAAATCAGTAAACTTCAAAAACATTCATGTAATCAGGGGGCCTTCCTGGTGGCACAGGGGTTGGAGTCTTAGAGCTATCAAGCTGTCTCCAGCCACTGCAACATGGGTCGATTCCCTGCCAGAGAGCTGACCCACATGGTGCACCGAACCTCTCCTATGTAGCCCGCTGCTCCCCTCATCAGTGTATTTCAAGGGATCCACCTGTTCTGCTCTGAGCTGTGTCAGTGAATCCTCTCACCCCTTGCCCACCCTCACCTCCCCATCCCTGCCCTCTGGTCTATACCCCAGTTCTTGTATGTATGAATAAATAAAGTTAAATCTTTTTTTAAAAAATTCATGCATCAAAAAATATGCAAAATACTATAGGACTGTCAATACTTAAATTATTCTTGTAACAGTTTTATAAACTGCCATTGTAAAGCCTAAAGTCTATAAAACTGATGTTTGAATTCTAAATTCAAGTAGAAACGCATGAGACCAGGAATAGCAAAAATAATCTTGAAAAAGAACAAATTTGAGGATTCACACTTCCCAATTACAAACTTATTACAAAGTCACAGTGATCAAAATACTGTGGTACTAGCATAAGGACTGACAATGGACCAAAAGTGAAAATTCAGAAATAAACTCTATACAGCAGTGGTTAACAGATTTTTCAGCAGGGAGCCAAGGTTATCCAGTGGAGGGGGAAAAGCATCTTTTCAACAAGTGCAGCTGAAATTACTAGATAGCTATACACAAAACAAAGAATCTAAATCTCTTCCTTACACCATATACACTGAATCACAGACCTAAGTGTAAAAGTGAAAATTATAGAACTTGAAGAAAACATAGTGGTACGTATGTGTGACTTTAGGTTAGGAGTTCTTAACTATAACAACAAAAGCATAAGTGATAACAGAAAAATCAGACAAATTGGACTTTATCAACACTTCATCAAACTTTAAAACTTACTGTGCTTCAAAGGATACCATCAACAAAGTGAGAAAGACAACCCACAGAATGGGAGAAAAAAGTTACAAAATCAGGTCTTTCATAAGAGACAGAACTCTTAAAAACCTTCTACAACTCATTAATAAAAAGCAACCCAATTTAGGGCTCTCCCTGGTGGTGCAGTGGGTTAAGCAATGCACCATGAAGCAAACCACAGCCACTGCAGCACGAATTCGATCCTGCCCCCACCCCGGGGTGGGGGGGTGACCCACATGGCACAGCAGACCTCTCCTGCCTTGCCAGCTGCTCACCTCAGCAGTGTATTTCAGTCAGTCTGCCTGTTCTGTTCCCCACTCTGTCTCTGGTGGATCCTTTTACTCCCCACATCTCTGGCCTGTACCCCAGTTCTTGTATGCAAATAAATCTTTAAAATAAAAACAATTTATAAAAGGAGAATGAATGTAAACAGACCTTACTCCAAGGAAAATACTTAAATGGGTAATAAGAACATGAAAAGAAACTTAGTATCATTAGTCATTAGAAAAAAGCAAACAAAACCACCATAATGAGATACTCACTCCCATCCACTATAACACAGACAGATAACAAGTGTGCAGCATGTGGAAAAATTGGAACCCTCAGACACTGCTAGTGGGATAATAAAAGTGTACTTTGGCTGTTCCTCATATGTTAAACAGAGAGTTGAACCATACGATCCCGATGACCGAGGAATTCCATTCTCAACAAAAAAAAAAAAAAAAATGCAGACACATGTCCACTGAAAAACATGCACAAAGGAGCCTCTCTGGTGGCACAAGGGGTTAAGTACTGCACTATGATGCTGTCAGCAGCCACAACAGCAAGAGTTCGATTCCAGGCCAAGGAGGGGACCCACATGGTGCAGCAGACCTCTCCTGTCTTGCCTGCTGTTCAGCAGCATATTTCAGTACATCTGCCTGTTTTGCTCCCCACTCTGTCCCTGGTGAATCCTCTTGCCCCTGCACCTCTGGCCTGTACCCCAGTTCTTGTGTGCATAATCTTTTTTTAAAAATTGCACAAAAATGTTCACAACGCCATTATTCATAATAGCTAAAAAGTGGAAACAACAAATGCCCATCACTGAGGAATGGATAAAATGCAGTGTGTGTATAAATATATATGTAGACATATATAAATATGTACCTCAAACACACAATGGAAAGAAGTACGGATACCTGCTACATCACTGATTAGCCTTGGAAACCTAGTAAGTAAAAGAAGCCAGTCACAAAGGGCCACATTACATGGCCCTCCTCTATCCACAGGAGACAAACCTCCAGAGACAGGAATCTACAGATTAATTGCCCAAGGCTGAGGTAGGGGGGAAATGAGATAAGAGGGAGTGACCGATACAGGGATTCTTTCTAAGGTGAAGTGATGTTTGCATAATGCTACAAAGATGACAAATGTTGATAACATACACAACATCGTTCAATTGTATATTTAAATGGGAAAACTGCCCATTATGTGACTGCACCTCAATAAAGCTGTCCTTTAACAACAAAAAACTAATGTCTGGTCGCTTGCAGAAAACAAAGACGGTTCAACACACACAAAAAAAACCTATGAACTGATTTGATTTATTAAGCAAGTGCAGGTTTGAGACATTCAGAAATAAGAATTTAAGACACACTCCTTGCTCACTGCAAGATTAGTCCTTTAAATATCTCTAAATCTTAACTAAAATGGAATTCTGGTACTTGCAACTGGCGATCAAACGAAATTCACCTCCGATACATGAGTAAACATGACTTTCCCGTACGGGGCTGAATTGTACTTCCTATTACAATAAACAATAACTGCAGGAACACACTCCACAAGGAGCCAGAGAAGTCAGTCTCAGACCAGAATCTAACACTAATACTAAGAGGAGGGGTGTGGAAAGAATGAGGAAGGGAAGGCACACTGGAGACAAGGGCAAGTCTCGGTACATTTAAGCCCAAGGGGTCCGGTTACATTAAATTCAACTTTTATTCGCTTTGTGAACAGGCCCGAAGGCAAAGTCCTGGGTGCTGGGCAACGAGCCGCGAGGCCGAGAGGAAGTGCTGATCCGACCCAAGCCAGCCGGGATTTGGCGTGGAAGCAGTGGGGGGCAAAAGGGCTAAGGCTGGGGGCTGCGGCGCGGGGAGAAGGCGAGTCCCCTCCGCCGGGCTCTGGCCGGCGCCGGCCCGCAGTCCACGTCCGAGCCCCGGAGCGCGCCCGGAGACTCCGGCGGGGCCGGGGCGCGTCTCCCGCCCCATCCGGCGCTTTGTCCCAACCCGGGCGGCGGGCGGCCCCTCGGCGTCCCCGCCGCGGGCTGAAGGGCCGCGCTGACAGCTCCCGCCCCCAACCAACAAGGGCTGCGAGCCCGCGAGTCCTGGCGCCCGGCGACCCGTCGCCTGCGGGGTTCAACCAGGCGGGACCCCGCAGGCGGCGGTCCGAGAACGCTCGTCCTGCCCGCGGAGCCGCCGCCTCAGCCGCCGCCGCCTCAGCCGCCGCCGCCACAGCCGCCGCCGCAGCCGCCGCCGCCGCCCGAAACGCGCGCAGGCCGAGGTCAGACGCAGAAAGCCTCGGACCCTACAGCTCACACCATTCCCCACATCTTTCTCTTACCCAGAAATTCTCGACGAAATGCGCCATGACCATCGTGCCGCCGCCGTGCCGGGTTCTGCGTCCGCGCTCGCCCGCCGCTGTGTAAACACGGCCCGGCCCCCACGGCGCCCCCGCCTTTCGCTGCCGCCGCCGCCTTCTTCCCGGAGACCAGCCCGCACCCTCCAGGGCGCATGCGCCACCTAGCGGCCGCAGCTCTGGGCCGAGCCCTTAGACGCCGCGGCCTGGTGTGCGCATGCGCCCCGGACCGCATTCCCGGGTTTTAGTCGCCTTCTTGTCTATCCCAGCGGGCGCGGCTGGGTTGAGTAGTTTCTTGGGAATGGCGGCGAACTGGGTCCTTGAGGAGTCACCCGGGAGGCGGCCCGCACCCTTGGCGGTGCAGAGGTATTGGCCCAGGGGCGGAGCGAAAAAGGGACCGGCCAGCGCCTGTGGAGCCGGCAGCCCGGCTGCCCGCTTTCCTGCTTCTCCTCGTTCTCCTCCTCCTCCTTCCCCCCTCCCAAGAGTCGCTTGCCCGGCCTTCGAGGACGCCGGAAGACCAAAGTGTGGGCAAGCTGAGGTGAGGGAAACTTGGCCTCAAGCCGCCCCGTGTAGACGCTGAGGAACCTTTGGTCAACAGGGCGCCGTTCCTTGAGTAGTAACTAAGAACCAAAACAAAACTTTTCGAGGCCGGAAAAGGAGGAAACGCCCAGAGTTGCCCGAGAGCCTCTGAAGCTGCTGGAGACTGCGGCGCCCAACCTCCTGCCCGAGCCACTGACCTCCAGCTCGCCCGTCACGAGCCGCCGGCGCCGCCGCCGGCAGGAGCGCGACCTGAAGCGAATGAATTTCTCTGACGCCGGCCGTCCGAAAAGAACGTCTCTTCCAGGACTGGTTCGCGTGTGTCCATGGTTCTCTTAGCACACTGAGTTTTGGAAAAAGAAGCAAGTTTAAACACGCCACAGCATTACCGAGAAACTAAATCCCCTTCCCACACCACTTTCCTAAAGTTTTGGGGGGCTCGGGCGGAAGGGAGGACTCAAGTTCATTGTCACTAGGTCAGCCAGGGCCAAATATGCAGTTTTTTCGCCAAGCCTATGAGCAGGTTTAGTATAGCTTTATATGTAATGTCACACCGCCTCAGCTCTTGTACCATAAAACACAAGAAATACTATTAACTCTGCTTCTTCATCTCTTCACCTGCATGAAGCTAAAGTGCTGAGTTGACTGAGTTTATGGTTATGACGTCTTAAGAATATGTTTTAGAAATATGTAAGATTTAAGGGACAAGAAAACATCTAGCATTTGCTTTGAAATAATTTATTGAGGAAAGAGGGATGAGTGGAGGTAGAGGTGAAACACTGACCAGGAGTTGGCAATTGTTGAAGCTGGGTAATGGGGAAAAGGTGGTCAACTATACCTCTAAAGGTATCTCTTTTTGTATAGGTTTGCTATTTTCTTTCTTCAGAAAATCTTCATAACATTGTCTTTCACACTTTGTTTTGGAGAAGTCAAACTTAGAAATATACTACAATTCTCTCAGTCTTGTTCTAATGCTATCTTTCTTATTGTTGAAATTCTTTGAACTTATAACAACCATCCAGCTGGCCCTGCAAATGAGCTTGACATTAAATTCTTATTATCGCCTAGCACCACCTCCATTAGAGGCAAGAGAGGCCCCTCCCTGTCATGAACTCTGTTCTTTAAGAGACCTCACATGTCACAAACACATTAATTTACTTTAAAACATCTGAGTCCCTTTGCCACTTCAGATCTGATGCTTAACACTAGCCCTTAACTATAAACTCTCTCCCATGATGAACACTATAGGGAAATGCTTCTTCATATCTACTGCCCCAAGTCTTCAAAACAAAAGGGTGGGCTCCAAATACAGAGAAAAATGTGCAGATAATAGTCATTGCTAAACAAAAAAGTAGACTACTTTGGAATTCAGTAAGAATTTGAACAGCAGAAGTACTTCAGCTAAGAGAAAAGACAAATTAGTTAAAATGTCAAATTCTTCCTCTCAGCTTGAATGCAATAATTCTTGCATAGCAAAATGTTTTGCAAAGCAAACTGGTGTCAAGCACAGATCTTCCTTTTCTTAGTGTTCCAATCTGTGGTTCTAACACTGACAATTTAATATAGTATTCAAATAGCTCCACTGGTTTCCATTTGTACTCTCCTCTGCTCCCATAAATATTAGAGGTGGGTGTGTGTAGGCTAAGTGATGGTCAGGATTTTACACCTCTAGCCTCTGTGCCTATCACCTGTGGCCTTGAATGCCGGGGCACTTGGGATCGTGGGTTTGGGGTACATGTGCCTGGTCGACACCTGGAGTGTGGTGTGGGCATGTGTAACTGGGAACACCTGGGCCTGGAGGCTTAGCCTATAAGGGCAGTGTCACTCAGACAAGAGAACTGCTATGGCAGAACAGCTATGAGCAGAAGAGACCACGAGAGAACAGAGAGGGCCCAGAGAGAAAGAGTAAAGATTCACCAAGGGCTGGGAGGCCTGCCAGCTTTGGTCCCCCTGGCCTCCTTTCCTTGCCAGCCTGTGGGCTTGAGTCACAATTGGTGTTGAAAGAACATTAAAGCCTGAAAAAGCCACTGAGGGTTCCAGGACTCTCCTTTATCCATCTGCCCAAAGAGATAAAGAACCTGCCCTGTGCCTTGCTGGCACAATAGTGTGCTGCCATGTAAATAAATATTGTGTGCATTTTGGATATTTACAAGGTTCATTAGGGTCAAAATACTATACACTTTAATTGCTTGGAATTTAAATTGTGGAATTATAGTAAATAAATGATTAGGATGACTAAATTTCAGACAACGTGATGTAATAACAGAAGAATGTGGGTGGTATCAGCCACCTTCTGTCCTCTCAAGTAAGGTTTCCAGGCATGCACACACATTGGCAGAGTGTAGATAAGGCCCTGAGTACATAGCTCACTCATATGCCTTAAAGTATTTATGCCACACACTTAGTCCTTGCTTATCTAAACATTCTGAAATTTTTAAAAACTGACATAGGTAACAATATTGTTCCACTGACCGCCTATAATAACGTACTCAGTAAGTGTTTAGTGAAAGAATGGCTGAATGATTGAGCCTATCTCAGAAATATCAAGAAGAATAAGACTTTGGTATTCAATTCTTCCTTTACTTATACTCTTAACTATGCTAGATTTTAGAACTTATAAAAATGCCATTTAAGTTATACTTAATTTTTCACATTAAATATTCAAAAGAGGCCTCCCCTGGTGGCGCAGTGGGTTAAGCAACGCACTATGAAGCAGACCGCAGCCACTGCAGCACATGTTCGATCCCTGCTGCCGGCCAGGGCGGGGACCCACATGGTGTGGCAGACCTCTCCTGCCTGGCCCGCTGCTCCCCTCAGCAGTGTACTTCTGTTGATCTGCCTGTTCTGCTCCCCGCTCTCTGTGGTGAATCCTCTCACCCCCCTACGCCTCTGGCCTGTACCCCAGTGCTTGTATGCATAAAATAAATAAAATAAATCTTTAAAAAAAAATAAATATTCAAAAGAATTCTTCTGGGTTTGAGTATAATTTTATTTTTTTTTCTTTCTTTTTTAAGATTTATTTATTTATTTATGCATATAAGTACTGGGGTACAGGCCAGAGTTTTGGGGGCTGAGAGGATTCACCACAGACAGAGCAGGGATCAGAACAGGCAGATCAACAGAAGTACACTGCTGAGGGGAACAGCGGGCACAGCAGGAGAGGTCTGCTG
>JAGFMF010011381.1:12809580-12848561 GCA_019455555.1 Galemys pyrenaicus
TCTGCTCCCCGCTCTCTGTGGTGAATCCTCTCACCCCCCCACACCTCTGGCCTGTACCCCAGTGCTTGTATGCATAAATAAATAAATCTTTAAAAAAAGGATAAGGTAATTTGATAAAAATTAAATTCAGACAATATTCAAGATCAACTCTAGCAGATCTTCTTTTGGGTAATGGCTGCTAAATAATTTGGTCTTTAATTTTTGCATGACCCCGTCATCAGATTCATCTTTCTCTTAGGATTTCTCATTAATATTTTGGCTTCCAGGAAATGCAGTTGGTCCCCATTAAACTCTAGCTTAAGCATATTCATCTAGTTCAAAGCATATCTGACCTTCCAAAACTTAACTTGAAAAATGATAGCAAGTAAGAGCAGAGAAATTAACACACACATAGAGAACTCTAAATCTAAATTCTCTGGTTTATAAAATATGGCTTGTCTCCAAGACTTGAGGGCAAGGTACCCAAGAATTTCCTCCTTTTCATTCCTTAGTTTAGTCTCCCATTTCTAATCCTGGCTTCACAGCTCACAGCACATTAATCAACATTTAGTTACAAAGGCAACTTCCTCATTATTCCATTTAAAAGTAGTTCTATTCCAGAACTGGTAATAAATAAAACACATTTCCCATTTATTTTCAATATGATATTGCAAATAGATTTCCATTTGTTTCCAAGAGGAGAGTGGCAGAGAAGCTCCTATAAATCTCTCTTGCTCCCTGCTAATTTCTCTTCAAGGGGTAGCATCTCCTTGAATGCAGTAGTATTCAAGTCAGATGCAGTAGTATCTCTTTATATTTCTCTTACACTTGACAATAGGGCAAAAGAAGTAAGCTTCATTAAAAAGCAAAAGAGAGACACAGAGATCCCTGAAGTCGGATGTTCCTTATTCTTTTCTTGCTTAATAGCAGCATATTGAAAGCCAAGTCTATATGCAAAACAGAAAGAAAAGCACAGGCTTAGCAGATGGTGTCAAGGGAGGCTGTTATAAGAGGGCGAAGAGGTAGAAATTGTTAATCAAACTGCAGGATGGAGCTAAAAATCACTCTCCACACACTCTTCTGTTCTCATCAGTATGCTACGATGTACCTTTCTTCTCTCCTGAGTGCACATAGGATTGACTGACTGCTCCTGGATGTGGCATCATCTCTTCCTCCAGAATAAGGCAGTTCCCAGACACTCTCTTACCTTGCTGTGTGTGGAAAAAGTACAGAGACTCCTGACAGATCATTCAGGGATTTACTCTGCTAATGACCATAGGAATCCCAATGGAGGTTTCAAAAAAATTAAGAAAATTATAAAACTACAATACATCACAAAGGTCATGATAATGTTAAAATATGTAAAAATGTGGTCATTAATGTTAAGTGGAAAGGCAGAAGATGATTTGGAGAATACAACAAAATTACAAATATATCAAAATATGCATGTAGGGCCTCCCTGGTGGCGCAGTGGGTTAAGCAATGCACTATGCAGCATACCACAGCCACTGCAGCACGAGTTCGATCCCTGCTGTAGGCCAGGCGGGGGACCCACATGGTGAAGCAGACCTCTCCTGCCTCACCCACTGCTCCCCTCAGCAGTGTGTTTCAGTCAGTCTGCCTGTTCTGCTCCCAACTCTGTCTCTGGTGAATCCTTTCACCTCCCTGGATTCTGGCCTGTACCCCAGCTCTTGTATGTATAAATAAATAAATCTTTTAAAAAATATATGCATTTAAATGGGTAACAAAATAAAACATGAGAAAATATGTATGTATTATGGTGGTGAGATCAATTATGAAAATTAGAAAACACTGTACAATTTAAAGGGCAACCATTATTCTTTTTTGTTTGAATATAACTGTAAATTAGCCAGATCTCCCTTTATTTCCTCTCATTTATTTAGGTAGTAGTTATTGAACACTTAATACAGTGAAGGACTATCTCTGCTTGTAAGAAATTCACAATCAAGACAATGCTATCACTGCCATGGCCAGGAAGGTGACCCACATGGTGCAGCAGACCTCTCCTGCCTCTCCTGCTACTCCCCTCATCAGCGTATTTCAGTAGAGCTGCCTGTTTGGCTCCCCACTCTGAATCCTCTTACCACCCCACTCCCTGCCACGCATCTCTGACCTACACCTCAGTTCTTCTACACATAAATATATAAATCTTTTTTTTTTAAAGATTTATTTATTTATACATACAAGAACTGGGGGACAGGCCAGAATCCAGGGCAGTGAGAGGATTCACCAGAGACAGAGCAGGGAGCAGAACAGGCAGACTGACTGAAACACACTTGCTGAGGGGAGCAGCGGGCAAGGCAGGAGAGGTCTGCTGTGCCATGTGGGTCCCCTCCCTGGCCGGCGGCAGGGATCGAACTCGTGCTGCAGTAGTTGCCATTTGCTTCATAGTGCGTTGCTTAACCCACTGCGCCACCAGGGAGGCCCAATACATAAGTCTTTAAAAAAAGAAATTCAAAATCCAGTATAGACTCATGATGAAAAAGACAACTGAAATTATAAAAATCACAAAATAGTGTGCCTAGAAGAATGCCTAGTATATAATTGGTGAACAGTTACTGAATGAAAAAAAAAAAAAAAGAATGAATCATTGTTTAAAAAGATAATCTCAAAGAAATTCAATCTTTTCCTCTATCTTTTCTTTCTAGTCTTCCTTTTCTTTTTCTGTTCTGTGCTTCTGTTTTTCTTTCCTTCTCTTCTTTTCTTTTCTTTTTTTTTCCAATAATGACAGGAAATTGCCCTGGATTCACTAAGAGTATTCTCCAATAGCACAGTGGTTTGGGAGTCTGTGGGGTAGTAGAATCCAGAGCAACTTTTGAAACTCTGCACCTGAGACCAACTAGCCCCACAGGAGATGGCTGTAAATGGAACTGGGAGCACAGAGCACTGGAAATTAAACCCATAGGAGCCCACGGAAGAGGCACCTTTGTTGATCTAAGAAGGGAAAGAGTGTAGTTGGTTTCCCGTGAAGGCTCGTTGAAACATGAGCAGGAATGTTGGTCCACAGTGACCAGCTCCTTCAGCACATTGTGTAGCACCAGATTTTACCAGTAACACAGTCCACCAATAAGAAGCATAGACCCTTAGGTTCTTGAACGGCTGAGAGGAAGGAGTTTAACCATTTATTGTTTATTGAGTTCATTAATGCTGGTTTACATTGTTGTTGATATTTTGGAAGTATGGTATCCCCTCTCCCAGGAACAGTTACCATAGTACCCTTGCCTCCAAGGTACCCATTGTCCACTGTGTTCCTTCCCTCCCTCCTTTGTTCTCCCTCCCCTTCCCCTTTGGATGCCCCAGTCTGTAGTCTACTTTCAAAGGTTAGTTTTAAGTTTGTCTTTACCTGACCCTTTGTTTGGTTTCTCTATCTAAACACTGGGCCTACAATAGTGAATGAGAGACAAACTCACTTCTTTCATAGGCCTTAATGTGCTAAGACAGATCATAAAGATGTAAATAGATTAGATCCTTTTTGGCCAGTGACACATGTTATAAAATATAACTGGTATACACTGTGGTGGGGAGAGAGGGCTTCTTTGTTACCTAAAGTGGTCAAAGATCCCTCTGAGGGGGGCTTCCCTAGTGGCACAAGGGGTTAAGCACCACACTATGAAGTATCCACAACCATGGCAGCACAAGTTTGATCCCTGGCCAGGGGGGGTGACCCATATGGTACAGCAGACCTCTCCTGCCTCACCCGCTGCTCCACTCAGCAGTGTACTTCAATCATCTGCCTGTTCTGTTCCCCACTCTGTCTCTGGTGAATCCTCTCACCCAGTGCAAAGGTTCAGAGGTAGCAATGAGTTTGATCTGGTCAAATAAATGGAAAGGAGGCCAGTAGGGTTGGAGTACAGTAATCACATGGAGATCAGAGATGAGGCAGAGTTGAGTCAAAGGCTGGTTTATAGTCTCAGTGGCGTAGAAAGCCAGTGAATGATTTCATAAAGCAGCAGAGAGGTCATCTGATTCTGTTTTAAAAGATCACTGCTGGGCCTCCCTGGTGGCGCAGTGTGTTGAGAGCCACACTGTGAAGCATCCACTGCACAGCAGTGCGAGTTCGATCCCTGGCCAGGGAGGGGACCCACATGGTGAGGCAGACCTCTCCTGCCTCACCCTCTACCCCCCTCAGCAGTGTATTTCAGTTCATCTGCCTGTTCTGCTCTCCGCTCTGCCTCTGGTGAATCCTTTCACCTCCCGCGACTCTGGCTGGTACCCCAGCTTGTGTATGCATAAAAAGAAAATAAAAATCTTAAAAAAAAAAAAGAATGTAACATGATATACAGTGATACAAAATTAAAAAAAAAAATCACACTGCTCTGTCCAGAGGAACTGGAGTGGAAAGGGGACAGTAATTAGGAAGCTACTTAAAAGATAGATGGAAGTTCTGGCAAAAGAAAATAGTGACAGAAACTAGGCTACAGGGGCCTCCTTGGTAGTGCTAAGGGTTCAGTTGCAGCACTATGAAGCTATCCACAGCCACTGGGAGATGACCCACATGGTGCAGCAGATCTCTCTGCCTCATACCCGCTGCTCTCCTCAGCAGTGTATTTCAGTCCATCTGCCTGTTCTG
Organism: Galemys pyrenaicus; assembly: GCA_019455555.1. Taxonomy (NCBI): domain Eukaryota; kingdom Metazoa; phylum Chordata; class Mammalia; order Eulipotyphla; family Talpidae; genus Galemys; species Galemys pyrenaicus. Next base: position 12,814,151 of record JAGFMF010011381.1, read on the forward strand.
CTCCCCATTCTGTCTCTGGTGAGTCCTCTCACCCCCTGCACCTCTGACCTGTGACCCATCTCTTGTATGCATAAATAAATAAATCTTTTTTAAAAAAAGGATAGTAATAATTCATGCTTGGTAGCAGGCAGGGATAAGCCAACGAGAAGGGAGAAAAGAGATTGTAGAAATATAGTCCTTGAATTACGGGAAAATATGTGGGATCCAGAGTAAAATCACAGCTTCAAGGGAGTGTTTTTAAGTTCCCAGCTATTAAATCTAATAGGTTATTTTCTCCCCCCAAAGATTTCTTTCTTTATGCATACAAAAACTGAGGTACAGGTCAGATGTGTGGGGTGGTGAGAGGCTCCACCAGAGAGAGAGCAGGGAACAGAAGAGGCAGATCAACGGAAACACTGCAGAGGGGAGCAATGGGTGAGGCAGGAGAGGTCTGCTGCGCTATGTGGGCCACCTCCCTGGCCAGAGGCAGGGATAGACTCATACTGCAGTGGCTGCATTTTGCTTCATAGTGTGTTGCTTAACCCACTGTGCCACCAGGGAGGCCCCTAATAGGATCTTGATCAATTAACTGAGGGGGAAAAAACTATAACTACATGTGTAATTTTAATCTGCACGATAAAAGCAACTTTCACATCAATCCTGAGGTGACTACTATTATTCTCCCAGTTTTACAGATGGGAAAACATGCTCTAGGAAATTAAATAAGTTGCCATGATCACACAATGAGCAAGTGTCAAACCACTGTTAATTTGTGGTAAACTTATCAACAGTGGTAAATTATTGTTAAGGAGGCTTGTTAGGAAGGAAAGATAAACAAGGCCTCAAACAAAAGAACAGGTCAAAGGGGCCTCCCTGGTGGCACAGGGGGTTAAGCAATGCACTATGAAGCAGACTGCAGCCACTACAGCATGAGTTCGATCCCTGCTGCCGGCTGGGAGGGGACCCACATGGCATAGCAGACCTCTCCTGCCTCGCTTGCCCACTGCTCCGCTTGGCAGTGTTTTTCACTTAGTCTGCCTGTTCTGCTCCCCACTGTGTCTGGTGAATCCTCTCACCTCCCGTGACTCTGGCCTGTACCCCAGCTCTTGTATGCATAAATAAATAAACCTTTAAAAAAAAATAAATAGTATAATCTTTAAAAAAAAAAAAAGAACAGGTCAAAGAAGATGAATGGTCAAAACTCATCTACACAGGACTTTTATTTATAATTCTGTGTTTGAAGTCATGGTCTGGTGGTGGTCATCAGTTGTTGCATTTGTCCTGAAACAAAGCCCCTTCCCTGGTTACAATCTCTCTAGTCCAGGTGCTCAAATGAATATGAATGCTGACTAGTAAGGATTCCAAAAATTTGAAGCAAATTTATTTGCACTGTTTTGGTTGTAGGTTTTTTCAAGATTTATTTATTTATGCATACAAGCACCGGGGTACAGGCCAGAGGTGTGGGGCGGAGGGTGAGAGGATTCACCAGAAACAGCTGGGAATGGAAGAGGCAGATCAACAGAAATACACTGTCGAGGCAGCAGCGGGCGAGGCAGGAGAGGTCTGCTGTGCCATGTGGGTCCCCTTCCTGGCCGGCAGCAGGGATCAAACTCGTGCTGCACTGGCTGCAGTCTGCTTCATAATGCATTGCTTAACCCATTACACCGCCAAGGGAAGCCACTATTTGCACTGTTTTTTAAGTCTTTCCTCACAGTCATTTTAAAACATGAAAGCAATATAGTTGTCCAAAACTCAGATAATAAAAATCTAGGGCTGTCCCATCCTAAAAAGGATATCCAAATATTGCATTAAAACCAGAACTTTCTGGGAACTCCCTAATGGTGCAAGGATTTAAGTCTCAGCACTGTGAAGCTATAAGCAGCTACCCACAGCAGATCTCTCCTGTCTCGCCTGCTGTTCCCCTCAGCAGTGTATTTCAGTCAATCTCTCTTGGGCGAATCCTCTTGCCCCTACCCTGCACCCCCATTCCCTCACCTCTGGCCTCACCCCAGCGCCTGTATACATAAGTAAATCTTTAAAAAACAACAGGACTTTCTACAGGCAGAAGGAAACAGAATCAAATCAGCCTATGGACATGACTGTAATGTTCTCTATCAAATCCTTCAGAAAGACAACTAAAATCTAATTAATTATGTGCAGGGAGGTAACTGGACTGGGTTAAAATGGTTAGATTCAAATATGATGAAATAAAATCTTGTTTCTAGCTGAAAAGTCCACTAAATGACATCTGCCTTGATACAGTTCTTAAAATACTGTTTCTAGAACAAACTGTCACCAATTAGTTATTTTTTTCTTAGGTCCAGAAGATGTATGCTATTTTTTTTCCCCCACTTCCCACTTTCCAGCAAAAATTACTTTTCTTTATTCAAAACTATCTTCATGTATATCTTCTCCCAAAAAACAAAGTTGCTAAACCATTATCTTCTGTATGCTATCACTTATCTTTTTCACTGATAATTCTTTAGAGATATCTATCTTATCCCTAAAAGCTATGTACTTACTAGTCTTTGAAATTCCTTTTCTGGTTTGTTTTTGTTTTAAGCAAGTGTATGTGTTTGTGTTGGTGGATAGGAGGGATTCATCTTTCTTTCTTCAATTTTAAAAATGTCATCTTCTACTTTTCCACTTTTCATGGACTGCCATATTGGAGGAAAAATAGTTTTATTGTTAAAGATGTACCAGCAAATCCCCATGCATTCACTTAACAATTTTGTTGTATAATGAGTACAGGCACGGTTTTAGATAGGTGCTATGCAGAAATAAAGAAAACAGGTAAATCCTGCCTAAATCTTACAGCACAGTTTGGAATGACAGATAAAAATAAACAAGAAGATATAAAGGATAATGGGTCCTCCCTGGTGGCACCAGGGGTTGAACACCACACTGTGGGGCTTCGCTTCAGCAGCCACTGCAGCTCAAGTTAGATCCCTGACCGGGGAGGGGACCCACATGGTGCAGCAGACCTCTCCTGCCTCGCCTGCTGCTTCCCCGGAGCAGTGTGTTTCAGTGGATCTGCCTGTTCTGTTCCCCACTCTGTCTCTGGTGAATCCTCTCACTGCCACCCACCCTGCCCCCCAGCATACCTCTGGCCTGTACCCCAGTTCTTGTATGCATAAATAAATCTTTAAAAAATTGGTGGTAGAACCAGTGTCGGGGGGTAGGCCAGCAAGTAACACTGTTAAGATGGGTTGGATACTTGGTATGAAGAAACATGAACATCACCACCAAAAATGCAGGGTATGTACATACTCAAATCAAAGCAAAAATAAAATGTCTTCCTGTTGCCTTTTCTTACTCCAATGACTATTTGTTTTTTTTTTTTAAGATTTATTTATTTATGCACACAAGCACTGGGGTACAGGCCAGAGGTGTGGGGGGGTGAGAGGATTCACCACAGAGAACAGGGAGCAGAACAGGCAGATCAACGGAAGTACACTGCTGAGGGGAGCAGCGGGCACAGCAGGAGAGGTCTGCTGTGCCATGTGGGTCCCCTCCAAGCAGGCAGCAGGGATCGAACATGTGCTGCAGTGGCTGCGGTCTGCTTCATAGTGCGTTGCTTAACCCACTGCGCCACCAGGGAGGCCCTCCAATGACTATTTGATTAGTATCAATTATGTACAATTACTGTGTCACTCTTAAGCGCTTTGATTATATAGGGCAGTTCTATAGGCTTCTAGCAGTTAGCTTTAGACTTGGAGAAGCTAGCCAGCATTGCTTTTCTTTTTTACATCAATTTTTAAACCTATCTGCACAAAAGTTTATTCACTTTTCTTTGAAATCGAATACATTTTTTAAAATACATTTTCTAAAAAGAGATTTATTTATACACACAATTGCTGGGGTACAGGTCAGAGTGTGGGAGGTGAGAGGATTCACCAGAGACAGAGTGGGAAGCAGAACAGGCAGATGGACTGAAACACACTGCTGAGGGGAAGCAGCGGGTGAAGCAGGAGAGGTCTGCTGTGCCATGTGGGTCCCCTCTCTGGCTGGGAATCAAACTCCGGCTGCTGTGGGGTGGATGCTTCACAGTGCAGCGCTCAACCCCCCTGTGTGCCATCAGGGGGGCCCTCAAATACACTTATCATATCTTTAGAGATGTTTCACTTCCCTGTGTGTGTGTGACCCTGTTAGGATAGGAAAAACTTTAACAAGTCCCAAAATGAAATGGTCCTAACAAAATCAGTTTGTCTCAAGGTTAACAAATGTCTCAGATCACCTTTCATCAATTCCTTTGATCTTCACACTGTGATTCAGAAACTCTAGCGACAGGCCTAGCTCTTTGGAAGGAGAAAACAAATTTTGGTATCTGGCAAGCAGATTTTGCCAATATATGTTGTTTCTCTTCAATCAGTTGATATGTCTTCTATTTCTGGATTTTTCTTTTAAAGTATATCTTAAATATTATTTCTTAAGTGTTCACTTGAGTATCTTAAATAACCTATTTCATTGTTTAGAATGAAAGACCACAATCATGCAAATACAGATTTTCCTTTCCGTGTCTTATAAAGTACCATTTTTCTACCAATAATTTTTGTTTTAAATCTTGTCATCTGGGTGCCTACCTCACTGTGTTTTAAGCAATACTTATTCCTTTGTTTTGCTCCAATATCTTGCTCACATCTGGGATTTTTATTTTACTTCTCCCTGGGTCTTGCTATCATGTTGCACATGAAGAAAAATGTGTCTTTTTGTTTATATATTATACTTCCTGAAATCTTTTATTTTTTCTTTGTGCTCTTGTTTTATACAGATGAATTTTATACAGATAAATTTTAAAACTTGGGTAGGCATCCCTGGTGGCCAAGCAGGTTGAGCACCGCACTGTGGAGCATCCACCCCACAGCAGTGTGAGTTTGATCCCTGTCCACAGAAGGCACCCACATGGCATAGCAGACCTTTCCTGTCTCGCCCGCTGCTCCTCTCAGAAGTGTGTTTCAGTCCATCTGCCTATTCTGTTCCCCACTCTGTCTCTGGGGAATCCTCTCGCCCTCACACATCTGGCCTGTAACTCAGTTTTTGTATGCATTAATAAATCTTTAAAAAATTTTTTTAAAACTTAATTCGTAACAGTCTGTTTGTTCTCAATTTTTATCAGGTCTTGGTTAGAATGTGTCACTTTTTTTTTTTTCTGTTACTTGCTTTGCTTGGTTTTTCCTCCTAATTCTTTCTTGTTTCTTTTTATAGTTCCTGTGCTAGGTCTTTTCTTTTTTTTTTTTAAGTATTTATTCAACTGTAAGGAAGGTGAGTTTGCCCAGACTAACTACTAGAGTTTCGTGTGTGAGAGAGGCAATACTGGATTCACTGTCAGCAGAAATGTTCCTCATAACATAGGGTTATATGTGTGCGTCAGTTCCTTTCAGTTCTGCTTCTCTGCAACCTACTTGAGGTCAACACGAAAGGGATGTCACAATGATCTTTATCCTCCTCCCTCCCCCCACAACAAACTGCTTCCTGAAAAACTGATTAGTTGATATTTCTTTCTCAAATGTACTTCCTCAGCTTTTTCTCAATACAAAACTGTATCTACAGAAGTTCCCACCACCAGAGTCTCATTCCATTGTTGGAAAAAGGGATTATTGATTTTCAGCTTAAACTGTGCTTTCCTTTGGAGTCATGGGTCTGTTGGCTCGTTCTCAGATATGTGGCTCAGGGCTCTGAGCTTCTATTTGACCTTCACCATTTTGGCAGTCCTTCTTCCTATTTTAGCTTCAGCTACCTTCCATTTTCAACAGATAGGAAGTTGGCATTACTGCTACTCATTCTTTTTACTAGATTTTCTTTGTCTCATTAATTTCTGGATACCTTTAGAAGATAATTTTGCTTTCATTCTGCTTAGCATGTAATTGGGTTTTTTTTCAATCCAAGTTGCTTTTTAGTTTTGGAAAACATCTGTCTTTAATATTTTCTCTTCCACTCCCATAATTCTATACTTGTATGATTTTAATTATGTCTGTTCTCCATATCTCTTAACATTTCTCTTCTTCCATCCTTCTACCCTCCCTTCTTCCTCATTTTCTTTCTTCCATACCATTTTTATTTACATAGCGTTTTGGAGAGATCTTTCAGTCTTCCAATTCATCCATTGTACGATCAGCCCAACTATTAAGTTTAGCATTTATATTTTAAAAAGTCCCCTCATTTTTGGTTGTGTTTCAAAGCAGCCATCTCTTTTTTGATGTGATGTGCTTTCAAATAACTCTGAGGATATTAACTAAGTTTTTAGTGTTTTTATTATTTTTTTTAAAGCATGGACTATTTCTATTTATTGGATTAGGTGTTTTCATTCTTACTTTGCTTTCATATTTGTAAGTACAAGTCTCCACTGAACTTTATAGCTGGAATGCATTTCCTGTTTACTTGGCGTTGAATGTGTTTTGATCACAGGAACCTGCCTCATGTAGCTGGATAAGCAAGGTAACTTTTCTTAGCAAGGTTTCCCTGACCCTCAGGGCATTGTCCTTTTTCCCTAACCACAGTTAGCTTTGGAACAGTGGTACACTGGTAAATGTTTAACAGCCAGCTCTGGGGTAGAGGGAAGAAGCAGCCTTGACTTGCAGCATTTGCTGAATTCCCTGGTGTAAATTCTCCAATCCTGGCCCATTTAAAGCTAGATACATTATGTTTGGGAAGGAATTGGAAAGAGGTGTGCCCACAGACTTCCAAGGGCCCCCCTACAGCACACCACTGTGCTGGCTCTGCCATGAAGAATAGCTCCTTCAGAACACCATACCTGTCACCCTCACCTGAGCCCACACACTGAAGCTGCTGTGAGGTGCTAAAAATAACAAAAATGAAAAGCGCCATGTCAAAGTACACAGAAAACCAACCTGCAAATCTCCCACATTGCCAAAGCTGGGAACAATTTGAATAACAAAGACTAAAAAATATCCATGAATTCACACAGAGATTAACAAACTACTAAATGAATAAAGAAAGAACACACTTTCTTCAGAGATTCCAGTATGCACAGATACTCTCCCTTCTAGGAAGTGAAGTCTAAATCCCTTCCCCTTGAGTGTGAACTGCTTAATAACTGGCTTCCAAAGAATGAAACATGAAAAGGGTAAAATAGTAACTTTACTACTGAGAAGTCTGGCTGCAGTCACCGTATCAGTGACCAAAGTTAATATCACCAGTGTCATGTGAGCATCATATATTGTCTGATAAGGTGCAATTAAGTGTACATTTCATCTCTGTAGCATTCTTCAAAATAAATCTATAACCAACTCCAACTTAATAATGAGAAAAGAGCGAACTATTCAAAATCGATACATAACAAAGTACTGAACCAATACTTTTCAAAATTGTCAAAGAACTAGGAAAGGAAACAATTTTAATGCATTAAGCATTTGTTCAAAGTACTGAGCTAGGCTAATTATTCAATATGGAGAAGAGCTTGGAAAACATATTCTGCATAACTTGGGATTAGAGGGAAACAAACACATTTGAAAGGTAGGGAGAAGTCTTACACAAATTTGAATTCATATAGGCTCTTCCTTTTATACTACCAGAAGAAGGTAAGTGCTTTCTGAGATACCCATGGGTATTCTAGTCAATAGAAACATTTTAATTAGGGGATTTATTCAACCTTAAATGCAAAGCTACAGTCATTTCTTTCAATCACAAAACATATCAAAACAGAAGTTGTTGTAGGAAATTTGTTCAAGTAATAGTAAATGAGCTGCATTAGTAAATCTACGCCACCATTATTTAAATTATGTAGTGACTTCCAGTAGAAAAATTTCAATATCCATTTTTTTAAAGACTTGCAATAAAATCAAATGCCGTTCTAAAGATTAGGAAAAATAAAAGTAAAACTTTCTTCTAACAATAAATAGTAGTTCCCAACAGGAAATTATAAATGACCCAGCACAGGAGCTGCAAGACAGGAGAGGTGAAATAACTGAACTTGGCTGGATACCAAGGGGTCTTTTAAGAAGCTCCTGGTTTGATTATCTCTAATTTGGGATTCTAACAATCACTCCTTTGATTGACGAGACTACAGGACTTAAACAAACTAAATAATGGGGGTAAGGACTGGTGGCACCTTATTCCTTTGTGATTCATGAATGAAATGTAATTGTTTGTCATTTCTTTCTCACCCCCAATCTCCAACTCAGAAAGTAGAGAAAATCAGGAAGCTCTCTTCACCAACTGTGATTCTTGCTCCCCATCTCTGGGAATCTAAGCTGTAACATAGCAAACTCCACAACCTATCAGGAACAAGTGACCCTAACAGATGTTTATAACAGGCATTTGGACAATAAGTGTCTTTGTCAGTCCGGAACTTTATCTCTTAATTGGTGATAGGTTACCTAAAAAAAAAAAAAAAAAAGAATAGTACTTCTGTTAAAAGCAGGGGCACTGGAGCTAGACTGACAAGTCCAATGATTTGAATTTGCATCCTGTTCTACTACATAGGACTTTAGTTTCCTTTTCTGTGGACAGGAAAATAGTTGACAGGAGAGTGCTAAGTGAAGTATGTCAGAATGATAAATATGGTCTCATATTTATGTGGTCTCACTTATATGTGGAACTTATTAAAGAGTCAGTCAAAACAAAACCAATAATAAACTCAACATATGACTGCAAAACTGGGGCAACTAGATTGGTGGTGGGATGGCTGTGGGAGAGGGGAGGGGCCCAGCGGGACATGGTGGGTTGCCGGGGCACTGGTGGTGGGCAGGGGTGTGAAAGTTCACATTTGTAGAGGTTTGAACACACAACCACTGGAGCAGATATAAAGATGTAAACCTACTTTACTTCAATAAGCATTTTTTAAAAAAAAAAATTAAGGTGAATTGAAACTTTCAAAAAGACTAAATGAGTTTGTATAGAGGAAGTGCTTACTGTCCTTTCATTTATTCAAGAAATATTTGAGCATTTACTTTTGTTTCAGGAATTACTCAAGGTGTAACAGACATGAGTAAACAAAATACACAAACTCCTTGTCAGTCCTGTTATGCGCTTATGTGCTATTTAATACCTGAAGTCACAAATGAACATTAGATTCTGCAGAACTCTCTAGCCCTTGCTAAACTCAAAAGGTCCATAAGATAAACAAGGCATCATGTGGGGATTGCACAATCTTAGGTCTCACCTAGATTTACTGATCTGCATTTTAACAAGGCTGTCATGTATGCAGGTTAACGTTTGGGATGCTCCTGTCTAGATTCAAAATTTTGGCTTAATACTTGAAGATTTGGGGGCCTCCCTGGTGGTGCAGTGGGTTCAGCAACACACTATGAAGCAAACTGTAGCCACTGCAGCACAAGTTAGATCCCTGCTTCCGGCCAGGGAGGGGACCCACATGGTGTAGCAGACCTCTCCTGCTCTGCCCACTGCTCCCCTCAGCAGTGTGTTTTGGTCCATCTGGCTGTTCTGTTCCCACTCTTATCTCTGGTGAATCCTCCTACCCCCCACACCTCTGGCCTGTACCCCAGTTCTTGTATGCATCCAAAATAAATAAATGTTGAAAAAAAAAAAAGACTTGAAGATTTGGTGTCCTAAGAAGACTAACATTGAAATTGGAAAGTTGTTCAGTAAGAGAAAAAAAATTCCAAGGTTATTTTCGTGCAAAAAATGCTGTTAAGGGGCCTCCCTGGTGGCGCAGTGGGTTAAGCAACGCACTATGAAGCAAACCGCAGCCACTGCAGCACGAGTTCAATCCCTGCAGCCGGCCAGGGAGGGGACCCACATGGCGCAGCAGACCTCTCCTGCTGTGCCCGCTGCTCCCCTCAGCAGTGTGCTTCTGTTGATCTGCCTGTTCTGCTCCCAGCTCTCTGTGGTGAATCCTCTCACCCCCCCACACCTCTGGCCTGTACCCCAGTGCTTGTGTGCATAAATAAATAAATCTTAAAAAAAAAAAAATGCTGTTAAGGTAAACCTAAAAGACATTTGCTCATTATATGTGTATTCCTGAGTTAGGCTAGGTAAATGGCTCCACCTAGTGGAAATATTTTGATTTATAAATTACTGGTTATACATGGATGGATGCTCAGCAAAATAAGTCAGAAGGCCAAAAGAAAAATACCGGATGGTTTCACTTTTAGGAAGAATATAAGGAAACCAAATAAGGAACCAAGGAAAAGAATAAGTTAAAAAAAAAAAACAAAAAGACAAGGACAAATCAGAAACACTTTGTGTGTGTGTGGAGGGGAGGGAATGGGATGAAGGCAGAAATAGCACAAAGGACTGAGGTGATGGTGCACGGTGTAACGGTAGTGGGAAATCCATGGGGACCACAATTGATGTCAAATATATATAAAGGAAATTACTGGTTATAATTACACCTAGTTTTAAGAGTATTTCAAGAAAACTAAGTTTCTTTTCTAGGATATTAGGTTCATTTAATGAACTTCGAAAGCATGTATGACAATGATAAAAAGGATGAGTTGTAATAAGAACTGTAAAATCCTAACGTGGAAAACTCAGGAATCATTTTCTTCATAGTGGGTCTTTGAACATTATATATTTTGAAAGCCTAAGTTAAATTTTAAAAGTGTAAAGACATTTTATACTTTCTATTTGGAAAGATACACATTTTAAGTGAAAAGGTAAAAATACTTAGTTTATCAGTGATGACGCCAGCATGGGTTATGTAGACATACATTACCTGACCTTGCAGAAAAGTATTGAATACTTCATAATTTAACAGAAGCTCTCATGACTCTTTAGTTCCTAAGTATAACATATTGACGATCAGCAGCTCTTTGAAGATGCCCTTTGAATTGCTATGCCAGTGAAACTGGCATAACATGGGGGTATTGCCTAATGATGTATTTCTCAGAATTCCTGTCAATTAAGCAATGCATGACAGTACTATGTCAGGGTTAACTTGAAATAACTCGCCACCAGACATCCACAGACACTCCAAGTTTTGCTCAAATGACATTCCCTCACATCCCTCTATCTCCCCTCCTCCCATCTGACATAACATGCCTCCCCACCACCTTTTTTCATTGGCACTTGCCGCCATATTTAACAATTTCTTGTTTTCCTACAGTAGAATGCAAGTCCCAAGAGTCCAGGGAAGAGTGATTCTGATGTGTTAATATGAAAGATTTTATACATAAAATTTCCTATAGTTTGAAAATCATGCTATTAAGGCACAATTTACAGCACACAAGACAGTACCCAACAAAGTTGCTGCTGGGTCTGAAAACTAGTACTTTTTAACCTGAAAGGAATATGGTAACTTATTTTCTTTCAACATGGAAATTCTACTAAGAAACCACTACAGATGCATGCAATCAGTTAAACATGGGGACATCAATCACCATTTCCTAAGTGAGAAATAACTCCTCCAAGTTCCACAATGATAAGGCAGTTGTTCAATGGTTCAGAGAATGATATACAAATTATTCTTATGTGCATAGAAATATTAAGTCATGTCATTGGGTAGTTGCAGTAAAATTCACTTAAAATTGTTCACTTGCCCTTCTTACACTGTTTCATGAAGTACTTCAAAAGGCAATGTGAAGCTCGAAAAGGAACACTTTAAATTGTCAAAACAAGGTTGTAATATGCATTTAAATTAGTTTTTTGTATCACTCTTGCTAATAATTTTGATACTGCATCTCTGAAGTGTCATTTGCACATTGTATTGAAATGTACACTGGATATCTATGTGGCTGTTTCAGGAGATTCTTTTACAATGAATTAACACAAAAAACTGTGGGACTCCCTGGTGGTGCAGTGGTTAAGCAACACACTGTGAAGCAAACCACAGCCACTGCAGCATGAGTTCAATCCCTGCTGCCAGCCAGGGAGGGGACCCACATGGCACAGCAGACCTCTCCTGCCTCGCCCGCTGCTGCCCTCAGCAGTGTATTTCAGTCAGTCTACCTGTTCTGCTCCCCACTCTGTCTGGTGAATCCCCTTACCTCCCACGAATCTGGCCTGTACCCCACTCTTGTATGCATAAATAAATAAATCTTTAAACAAAAAAAAAAAACTGAGGTTAAGGGTTAAAAATAAGTCATAGCTTCAGGAGTTTCTACAATCAACTGTATAATAAAGAGCTGAAGTGTACTCAGAACAGTGTAGTTTAAAGGCTACATTCCAGTAATTCCTGCTCACATATAAATTATTGGAGTTAGGTTGATTATAGTATGAAAAAGATCTTACTACATTTTGTAGTTAGGTTTTGTTATGATGTTAAGACTTAAGAAGATTTGAACTTTAGCAGCAAATCAGAATCTCTAATGACTGGGCTGGCTTTTATCTTTCTCCACAATCTAAATTCCAAATTCTGAAATTTCAAGTTCTTTCTTGAAGATGTACATTTATGCAATACTGATTGATAACCAAGTTCCAGTTTTTGCCCCCTGCGACACATCAGAAGAATTCCAAACATTACCTGAAGGTAATAAAGGGAAATAAATCTAAGCCACATCTCCCTTAAAAAGTTTTTTTTAAACAATAATCTAATCTCTGGCCCTTTATTGTCTTAAAATAGTCCAAATATCAAAAAGCTGACAAGTCATAGTTTCCATGTAATATAATCACCGATATGCACCTATAATGGATTATAGCCTGAAGAGAAAAACATTATATAAGTATCACCAGATTACAAGTTTCAATTTTTCAAAGGACAAACAAGGAGCCTTATTAGGATACACATTCATACACACTCATGCATCCTACTTTTAGAAAGTTTTGTTCACTTCATCTTTTAATTCCTTTTTTTGCAGAATAGCATTCCCTTTCTTTCTTCCCCCAAACCTGAACTTGGAATCAATTGTCTAGATATTTAGCAAATGGAGTTAAACTAAAATGTGAGTAAATAATTCTTTACTACACTATACAAATACTCAATTAAAAAAGAAATAAAACAAGAGTGCATTAATTTGTAAGCAAAGTGGAGAAAAACTCAAAACAAAACCAAACAAGAAATACAAGACCTATCTAAACCCAAAATGGAGGTAAAGCTCATTTCCTTTCATTAAAAATCAGAGTGAAACATCTATAGTTAAACAACTTTATTAACATAGTCAAGCAGTGATTAACATTCACATCTATTATGTCACATCATACAAATGTAAATACAAAATTACTACAGTACAATATATATTCTCTGCATGATCCAAAATATTTGGTGGCCCCAAAAAACTCTCTTTAAAATTCAGCAGCTTATCAAAAATTAAAACCGTATTCTATTTAAAATGAAGATCTGTTAGCACAGAGTTAGACTTCAAGAAATATCAATTTAGTACAGTTTGAGAAGTTGCAGGAGGATATGTTTGAAGGACACATTCTAACATAGTGTGGCAGGTACAGGAAACATCAGATTTAAAGCTTTTAAGCATAACTCATACAACCTAAGTTGTTAGCAGAAAGATCCAGTTATTTATAACTAAAGCTAAAACTACTAAATTATTGCACCCAATGTTAACATGAATATTAAATGTAAAACTTCTATAATATGAAGTGAAGTCATTAACCACATTTAAACATCTCCTCACAGATGATGTTATGTAAAATCAATTATACAGTATTGTCTAATTATTATCATCATAAATATCCCACCTTAATTTGGTTATATCCACAGAGGAAAACAACAATGAAGTAATATAGGAAAACTACAGCAGAACCCCTTCACGAGGCTGGTATTAGGAGGAGACCAACACTGCCTTACAGGCTAACCATGTTATAGGTTTTTAGGAAGATAATTATATTTGCAAATAGCTAATTTTACATAATACCAAGCCATAGAATAAGGGAATTCTATAGTAGCTGAAGAAAAATCATAATAAAAGGGAAACTACTGTTTTCCTAATTAGTGAAATAATGCTTGGCAAACAGATTTGATTTGGTTTTAAAATGTACAAAAGGTGAAGGAAAAAAAAATCATTTTAACTTTCCTCAAAATTATGCATACATAAAAAACACAATACATTCTGGGATACAAATCACAAACAGTAGTTATAATTTAAAGGTATACCTTAAAATTAATATGCATAATAGTTAGGCATAAAGACAAAGAATCCTCTACACTAAGCAGTACCAATGGAGGAAAGTTCTGCCTCTAAGACTGAAAAATTAGTCACAAGTCACCTGGAAAGTGTACAAGTGAATGAAACCTGTATGTAAAATTTACCTTTTAAGAAGCATTAGAAATATCTCCATATTTAATACAGTATGAAATATATTAAGTTGGTATACAATGCTCTTGCATGGTATTATTACTAGATATTGTTACACAGCTCTTTATCAATCAGATTTTTCATTGAAATTATCCCAGGCCCTAACAATCTGAAGACTACAGTTTTCTTAAAGATCTCAATTCTGACACTTCAGTGACAATACAAGGAGCAATAATTAGTGTCTTCCCCTTTGTATTATTTGCAAAAAAAAAAAAAAAAATTCAATAAGCGAAGTTGTCTCTTAAAAGTACTACTAAAGGACTTAAATTGCAGTTATGCATGACACACTCTTCTCTTGGGAAGAATGTTTTTGCACCGTTATCTGTTAATACATTCAATATGAATAGAGATTATGTAAAACAAAAAAACCACTTTTTTATGGCGAAGGATTTATTAAATTTAGATTAAAGGGTTTAAGACATAATTAAATTCTGGCATTTCAGTTATGCAGGGTAATTTAATACAGGACAGAAAAATTTCCACTTTCCTATCTTGAGAATTTGGAGGACTAAGTTGAACATTCAAGGTAAACCCGCATGCAAAAGGTTCACCAGGAAGGGTTTACACCACCCTAGTCTGCTAAAATAAGGACTGGAAAATCAGATTGAATGGGAAGCCATCCATACATTAAGAAAAAAAATCCCACGGAATATAACTATATGATGACACCTTTTAAGCATGTTACCAAAGCAAAATGGATACAAGAGTATTCACCTGAGATAAAACTTGTATCTGAATTATTTTATAACTGAGTAGACAAAGCATTTCAATAAAGTCAGTTGAAATTATTTTAAAATATACATCTGATCCTATTTTACAATATATGCAATTTAAGCAATTCTGACCAATGAAAAAATTTTAACAAAAAAAATCACAGTGTTTATCAATGTTAATTACAAAATGTATGCTACTTATTTTGTTTTTAAGATGTAATGGCTTGGTTAAGTATTTTAAAATCTATTCTGAAATCTAACTTACGTCACAAAATCAAGTAGCAATTAGGTAAAGCATCAGAACTGGCTCTTAAAGATTATTTACATGTTGATTATTTAGGAAATAACCAACCAAAATATAAAAAAGTGATTTTTTTACACAGTATGAAGTTATTAAAGAGATTAGACAATACAAAAAGCAATATTCTTTCCTGAATAAATGAATATCTGTGGCACTAAGATCACTTACTAATGAACTATAACATGGAACTGCCAAACATGCATTTAATTTATATTAAATACACTTTCTGTTTCCAACTTAGGTTGATCAGCAGCTTTTATTCTGTTAGAATCCTTCAAAGAGAGAAGCTCGAACAGGAAAAAGAAGGCATATATAAAACAGTAAACACTGACCTCCTGAGGTTCCTACAAACATAAAAATATTCAAGTAGAAAATCTACATCACTTAGCAGCGGCTATTGCTGTAGTTGAGCACACTAACAGCACTTTAGTGTGTAAGGAGCAGATGAAGTAAGCCGTGCTTTAAGCATGCCAAGAGGCAGAAAACACTGGAATGTAACAAAGACAAACTCACAATTTCATAGACATTCAGTCAACATTCAAAACTAGTAAGACTACACCACAAGAATTAAGTTGCTTTATATATATCCCATGATGTATTATCAGAACAATGCTAAATCAGAGCTTACCTCAAAAGATAACTTAAATGGCTTCTGCAAATTCCTATGCTATACTATGTATCTGCAATATAAAGTAGAAAAAAACAATCTCAAGGGGGTAAAAAAAAACACAAAGCAAAAAACTTCAACCCAGTCTTAGGTTGCCAGTCATACTAATCTTATGAATAAGTTGAAATTTAATTTAAAAACAGGTTGACTACAAAGTTATGGTAACATACTTATATTACCTATCTGCCTAATCAAAAACCAATTTTGCTTTCCAGTTAACAGTGTTGTTAATCACAGATTGATAACTATTGAAGGTTGCATTTATATTTGTCATGAAGTGTTTAAAGATGAATTTTGCTACTTCTTTCAACTTATGGTTCTACTGCCTAATTCAAAATATTTAAATATCTCCCATATTAAATTCTAAAAAGTATTTGAAAGATTACAGGCTATCCCTAGAATTTAAGGATAAAATAGCTACACTAATCAGGTTTTAAAGATAAACTAGGAAGCAAATTTTAAGCTCTCAGTGAAACAATGGTAAGAGAAAAAGCAAAATGCTATATATCCCTTGGATCCAACTTATAAGAAAAACAAAAAAAACCCAAAAAACTGGACATCATAAAAAATGATTTAATTTCAGGCTCTACAGACTGAAATTTGCAAAGCCAAAGTAGAAGAAAGAAGGTGAAAGAACATGTTAAAATAAAAACATACACACATATAGTAACAAAAACCTTTCTGCATGCTACCATGCATTTGAAATTTTTTGAAACAGTAAAAATACACACACATACAGCTCAAGCAACAGTGCAATGGCTGTATCACTCAACATCTTTAGAAGAATAGAACCATGCAAAGAGGAGCAACTGTTTATAAAAATGGTTATTCAGTATTTATTCTGCAATGCAAAGGTGACAAACCAAAATATAAAAAGGTTGTTATGGCTTAACATTTTTGTTGCAGATTAAATATGCAGCATTGAAAAATGGAAAGGTGTGGCTTCATCTCTGGCCAGCAGAGTTAAAAAGAAAAATCTCTCCATTTTCCTTCATCATCATGGGATACACTGTTCAGGCAATCCAAATTAATAAAGACTTGCACTTTCATATGGACACAAGATCAAGTGTACCAGTTAGGTTTTCACATTCACAGTATATAAGAAAATACACATGGAAGGAAAAGTAAAGGGTTAACTTAACAAGGATTTATTCACAGGAATACATGTAAGTAGAGAAAAATAACAGAAAAGCTAAACAAATGAAATGAAGAGGATCCAAACCAACTTTCACTCTGTAGCTTTTTACTTGCACCCTTTGTGCATATATCTAGGGCACAGAGGGCCACCAACATGCGCCAATACAGTGTAGGAACCCTGCATTACATCCATTAACTTAAACATATCTTTAAGATCATGCTTTGAACAAAAAAAGAAAGCTTAGAAGGCAATATGTTGAGTGGGAATAAACATTGAAATATAGCAATCATGTCTTCAACTTCTACAATTGTCTTTATGTGCCAACTAACATTTATGCAGCCTCTTACAGATCTTTTACCATGTAGTTTAATTTTTTGAAGTTTTGATAAAATCACTAGTAGTATATAACCATGCAGAAAGCACATCACATTGACAGCACAGAGGCAAGGATTTTGCACAGGTATATCAGCTTTCCACATTGTGCAGGTTACACACAATACAATATCAATCTTATTCCTAACAGATCCTAAAAAGATATTTCAAGGCCTAGCTGTAAACTACAGTACTTTATACCTATAATCTTAATAAAAATAAAATCCACAAGTCTTAAAAGGAATTTTAAATGCAGGGCTATATTGAATTGGTAAACTGCAACACAAACTGGCGCAACAGAGGTAAATGAATACCAATCTCACTCTATGTGATGCAAGCATGCTACTTCCCACTAATTTAAAGTACTTTCAATCACTATGAGCCAGAATGCATGCCTGAACCTTAAACTGCACTTTAAAAGTAACATCTTGGCCTAGAAATTAAATCTAATGAAGTACAACCATCAAATTATATCCACTACATTAATGTTTTAATGCAAAATTAGATGTCAATCTTTAGTTTGATACGCCCAACCCCATTTATTCTTCCCTCCCTGCCCACCCCACAAAGGTAAAAGGAGTGACTCATTTGGCATTTCACAGGGTGCTTCATTGTTTAAATTTGTTGTTTTATTTCCAACATTTTTGGGGGTACCTTAAATTGTAACTTCCAAGAACCTGCTTCTATGGGTAGGCAAGCTGATTTTAACTCTATTAGCTTCATTTATGTGGTTCTTCATCAGCATGCAAAAATAGGCCCCATCATGTGGGAAATTTATAAAAACCTTTAAATTAAAAAAAAAAAAAAGCTTCTTTACTGTTTGTAACCCCCTTTCTTAGGTTTCCTTTATTGTGCACTATAGAATTTTTCCTCTTTCTTATCCCTATGCATCATTTATATGGTTCTTGTTTTGGTACAATTCCCCATAATATATTCCAGAATGTACTGTTTTGTGAGTAGACTGAATAGGTTATTTTTTCTTATTTTGCTTCTTCACATCCAGTGCAGAGTTGTAATTGGAGACAGATTTCCACCCACAAAGGCTCCAGATGTTAAAACGTTTCCCAACATCGACTTAATACAGTGACGGCAACACCTCCCTCCCGCCCCTCCCAGTAGGGTTGGGATTGTACTGTATTCCCTACTGGTTTACCCTTCCCCCCTGTAAAGGGTAACATTTTCCCTGGGTGCAGAGGCTCCCTCATAGTCTCCAAGACTGAAGGACCTATAAGAAAAAAAAAAAAAACACAAAAAAACAAAATCACTTTAACCATTGTTTTTCTTTTAAAGTCAGTGGTACTTAAAATTAATCAAATAGGAACTAAATAAGAACACTACTTCCAACAAAATAAATAAATAAATAAAATTTTAGACAAATTGCCTAAGAGCATTCCAGTCAATGACAACTGTGTTTCTTCCTTCTCCTAGAGGTCTGAGTTGTCACTGGCATCAGATTAAAATGACAAGCCAGGGACATGCGCAGAAGTGTAGCACTTTATACACAGATGCCAGTAGTGTAATTCTTTATGCTCTTTTGTATAATGTGTCCCTAATGGAAACTACTTATTTCTTGTATTACTTTCTTCAAAACTACCAACACATAGCACTTTAAGACAATTCCTTTCCTAAGTGAGAAGTAAAATACTACCATTTTTTGCCATAATTTCCAATATTAAGCATAAAAAAATCTAATCTATCAAACATTTTTTGATTACTTGATATTTCAGCTTAGGAAGTACTCAAAGGCATTAATACAGTTCTAAGGTGACTACATCCAGCAAATGTCAAAATACAAATTTTAACATGCACGTTGTTTTTTTTTTTTTTTTAAATTTATGCATACAAGAGCAGGGGTACAAGGATTCACCAGAGTCAGAGTGGGGAGCAGAACAGGTAGATGGACTGAAATACACTGCTGAGGGAAGCAGAGGGCGAGGCAGAAGAGGTCTGCCTCACCATGTGGGTTCCCTCCCTGGCCAGGGACTGAACTTGCGCTGCTGTGCTGCGGATGCTTCAGTGTGGCGTTCAACCCACTGAGCCACCAGGGAGGCTCTGTTGTTTTTTTTTTTTTAAAGATTTATTTTATGCATACAAGAATTAGGGTGCAGGTCAGAGATGTGGGGGTTGTGAGGATTCACAGGAGACCAACCCTATTTCCCTAGTCACTTCTTATTATGATCAGGCTTCTTGCTTTCAGATAAGGACTTCTGTAACAGCAGTAGTTTTAATAATGAGAAAGACATTAAGAAATAAAGGTAGATTAATGAGAGATTTAAACTGGTATCTGACAGTGGTCCTTTCCCAAAAAACTACTAACCAACTCATGTCAAACATATTTGGAATGTTCATGTGAATGTAGCCTATCTACAGAGAAGTATGTGCAATTTGTTTTCTCTTTTCTTTGAATACCAAGAGAAGAAGGGTAAAGAAAGGGCAGGAAGAGATTCTGGCCCATTATTACCTTAGAAAAGTGAGAATTATTTCATAACTAGTCTTAGAATAATAGTGAGTACCACAGATTGTAATCAATCTGAAAATGCTCAAGAATTGTTCAACCTTGTCTTTAATGATAAACGGCATCATTCTTACCTAAAGCATTCTCATAATTTAAAATAAAGCAAACTGAGCACTTTTCCAAAATGCCAAAATCACAGAACAGCCACAGGGACTCCAGACTATAGTGGGAAAACACACATGAGAGAGCCTGCAACATGCCAAATGTCTACAACATCCTAATTTAGGCAACTTGGATACTGAAATTTTTCCATATTTAACACCTAGCTCAGAATACAAAAGCAAGAAAACAAAGCTCTCAAAATAAAAGGGAAACTTAACCTGGTGTTTATCTTCTGGTTACACACCTAGTAAATTCACTGACCCTCTAGTCAAGTATGTCTCGAATCTTCAAAAATCTAAAGAATTGTTTACTATAATGGCCCATATTCCTAAAATTTATCCAGTCAACCTAGTATGTTATGCAATGGAATAACAGTACTAACAAAGGCATACAGTATAGCGTTTAATTCTCAAGTCAAATTGTTAACTTGAAATAACAGAAAAAACTCAAAACAAACAAAAAACCCCCACAAAGGTCCAAGTGGACTTACCCTAGAGAGTCAAAATCAAAACAAGCTTTCATAGCCCATTTTACAACACAATGTAGGGTAAATGGGAGGTATATAAAAAAATGTACACTGAGAATAAAGACTATAAGACCAAATAGTAATTGCCAGAAAGGAAGGTAAAAGGGTGGGTAAATTGGGACAATGTTATGGTGAAGGACATAAAAGGACTTTTAGTAATGGCGTATACAGACATGCTGATTTTCAAAGATGCAAACCTGAAACATTTATGTTGTAATAAAATATGACTTCAATAAAAAAGCAAAACACTATACACAGAGAATCCCAAAAATGCTACAGTAAAAAATCTAATCAAATTAATCAGTTTAGTAAAGTAGTAGGATACAAAAATCAACATACAAAAATCAGTACTGTCCTATATACAAAAACCAGTCTGAAGAAGAAATCAAGAAAACTATCCCTTTTAATAATTGAAAGAAAAAAATACTTGGGAATAAACCTAACAAAAGAGGTGAAGGACCTTTGCAAAGAAAATTATAAAACACTGTTAAAAGAAATAGAAGATGCAAAGAAATGGAAAGATATTCCCTGCTCATGGACTGGACTGGAAGAATTTACATTATTAAAATGGCCATTCTGCCAAAAGCAATCTATAGATTCAATGCTATTCCAAGAAAAATTTCAATGACATTCTTCAAAGAAATAGAACAAATATTGATGAAATTCATATGGAACCTTGAAAAACTTAGAATAGCTAAAGCTCTAAAGAAGGGAAATGGAGGTATCACACTCCCAGACATCAAACTATACTACAAAGACATATTAAGACAGCATGGTACTGGAACAAACACATAAACCAATGGAATCGAACAGAAAACCCAGAAATAAAGTCACACATATATGAACAACTAATTTTTGACAAAGGAGCAAAGAATGTAAAATGGAACAAGGATAGTCTATTCAATAAGTGGTGCTGGGAAGACTGGACTTCTACATAAAAAACAAAACAAAACAAAAAAACCCAAAAACTAGTAGACTATTACCTCACACCATGTACAAAAAACCAACTCAAACAGGATTAAGGAATTAGACATAAGACCTGAAAACATAAAATATACAGAAGAAAAAAGTAGGCAAAAGTCTACACGACATACATCTCAGTAACATCTTTAAAGACACAGAACCTAAGCAAAGATAGTGAAGGAAGATAGTGAAAAGATGAACAGTTGGGACTACACTGAACTAAAAAGTTTTTGGACAGCAGAAGACACAATAACCAAGATAAAGAGACACCCCATCGATTGGGAGAAAATTTTTGCACACAATACTACTACAAGGGACTTACCACAAAGATCTACAAAGAGCTGACCAGACTAAACAAAAGCAAAGTAAACAATCCAGTCAAAAAAAGGGCAGAAGAGCTAAAAAGACATTTCTCCATGGAGAAAATGCAAATGGCCAACAGACTTATGAAAAAACGCTCAACATCTCTTGTAAACAGAAAAATGCAAATCAAAACCACAATGAGATACTACCTCACACCAGTGAGAATGGCACATCAAAAAAAAACTAGCAACAACAAATGTTGGCAAGGATGTGGCCACTGCTGGTGGGAATGCAAACTGGCCCCACCTCTATGAAAAGCTGTATGGAGGTTCCTCAAACTACTAAAAATGGAGCTCCCATATGATCATTCTACCCCTAGGAATCTACCCAAAGGATACAAAAACACTAATTCAAAAGGACACCTGCACACCTATGTTTATCATGGCACTTTTCACAAGCTATGGAAGCAACCCAAATGCTCAAAAATAGATGACTGGATCAAGAAGATGTGGTATATATACAAAATGGAATATTATGCAGCAACAAAAAGGATAAACTCAACAATCTGCAGCAACATGGATGGAGCTAGAGGGATTATGCTTAGTGAAATAAACCAGAAGGAAAAGGAAAAATATCAGATGGTTTCACCTATAGGACGAATGTAGAGGAAACAAACAAGGGACTAAGGAAAAAAAAATATAATAAATTAAAAATCAAAATCAACAGACAACTATAAACCTGAGACACCCCAATCCCAGGGGAAAAGGAGGGGGGAAGGAACAAAATGGGTGGGAAGAGCACAAGGAACTATGGTGATGGGACACGGGTGAACTGGTGATGGGAATTTCATGGGGACAAGAAATATATACTGCACAAAAATGAAAAATAATGTAAATAAAAATAAATATAAAATTAGGAAAAAAACACTAACCAATTTTACCCTACCAACAGTCAATGTTGGTGACCTCCTGCAGAGCAAATTTAAAAAAAGAAATAACTGAGGCAATATTAAGTAATCTAACTTGAAGACCAACTCAGATTTTCTTTCTGTGAAGAACTCAAAGCAGAACCATGCATTTTATCTTACAGTACAGCTGGTTCTTTGAAAAAAATTCTCTAAGTTTAAGTCCAATACAGTACAAAACTGCTTTACTCAACCTCTGTAGAAAACAAATAGCTTTCATTCTATTCAGGAGTTTTAGAATGCAGTCCCTAAGTTTTCTCATCATGAAAAAGACCTAACTTCTTACAATCACTCCTAATTAACAAATACTTCTAAATTATCTCTAATTACTTACCCCTATTTATTTTACATCACAAAACTTACCCCTAGTTGTGGGACTGCAGCTTCAGAGTGCGAGATTAAACACCATAAAAAGCTGCAAGACGCTCTTTTAAGGGAAGTGGAAACTGGTCAGAGAAACGCCTCCAATTTTCATCCCCAACTTGATTTTTAAATCCATGAAGGATCTGTACAAAGTGAAAAAAGCATTAATCACTAACAAAGGAAAATTTCAGACATGCAAGGCTTCTAAAATCAAGTACTACTGGTTTTATTCTAAATTTTTATGTTTTATGTCAGATTTTACATTTCATGTCTTACTTAGAAACCTCTTCATAGATTATAGTAAACTTTGCTTTGAGTTTATACTTCAGTAATCGTCCTAGTGAACAAATGTATTCTAATAATAGTTTTGAAAACAAACTAAGCAGCAAGTTCATGGCTGCCAACTATGTCACTATTTCTACTGGTGATTCAAATGTGTAATTATATTTTATTTATTTTGTGGTGGTTGAGTGCTGGTTTTAGTTACTCTTAAAGGAGCACTAATAAAACAAGGACCACTTAGATTTACTTTGCTCAACAGTTTATATTATACAACAATTCTTGGTCATATTTGAAAATACTTCTATTTGCATAGGTGGGATAAAGGGGACCACACAAATTAGTTAAATTAGTGGTATTGTTTGACAAAATATTTTTAAAGTGCACGCTCTATTGATACAATCATTATTATATCTTACCAAAAGACTAAGATAAGCCAATTTCTTAAAAAAAAAAAAAAGAGTTATTTATGCATACAAGAACAGGCCAAAGCTGAGGGGGATGAGAGGGTTCACCAAAGACAGAGTGGGGAACAGAACAGGCAGACTAAGATACACTGCTGAGGGGGAGTAGCAAGTGAGGCAAGAGCGGTCTGCTGCGCTAGGTAGGTCCCCTCTCTGGTTGGGGATTGAACTCATGCTGCAGTGGCTAAGGCTGCTTCATAGTGCAGTGCTTAACTCCTTGAGCCACAAGGGAGCCCCCTAAGCCAATTTTTTTATAATAACAAAGGTTATAGAGTCTACCAGTATGATTTGAAGAATATAAGTTTCGAGTGGAACAAAAATGATTTGAACTCTTGAAATAGGATTTTAATAGTCCCAAGATGTGCATTATGAAAACTTTTTAGTTACCTTACAGAACATGTCTCTCAGATCATCTTTTGGATTAATCCATGATGCAACAGCATCACAAAAAAATATAAAGTCCTGTAGAAAGAAACACATCTTAGACTGACATCTGTCAAACAGCAAAATAAATATATAAAGTTCAGAATATTTATTACAATGGATTTCTGGCTTTAAAAAAATAAAAAACCTTTAAAACATAATTCCAAGTTATACTTAATTATTGTTTCTGCTACTCCATCAAAGAATCTCTAGTCATTCAGCTTATACTGAAACTCAACACACTTTGGGCTTTTATATGACAAAATAGTAAATGTTCACAAGTAGCAAAGGACTGAAATTTAATTAGCACCAACTAAAAATACCTCATCAAAAAAAATTTAGATAAGTCCAATAATCTTAGTTCTGACTGATCAAGAACTAATTGCAAGCTATTAAATATATACCAAATGAGTTTAAATCAAGTATGAGAACAGCTCTAAATTTCAAGACTCATCTTCAGATAGAAATTCAAATGACTAAAAATTAGAAAATAATTTTGTAGTTACAAATAAAGTAGGGTTAACCTAGCCCTATACAGAAAGAAGAAAAAATTCAGTGTTTAGTTATTTAGAGATAATCAGATTATTATGAATACAAGAACAAGATGACATGCTTTAAATATTGTACTATTTTTAAAATTTTGACTGTAACAGTTCAACATACAACATTCAAAATAATGATATTTTGTTATGTTAACCATAAATTTGACTATTAAGTTCAGACAACCTAATTTTAAAATTTACTAATACCAAAAGCATGTGTATGAAACACACATTTAAGCAACTAAAATGCCATGAGCCTAAAGTTTATAACTTATTCATGATTTCTTTTTTTTTTTAAAGATTTATTTATTTATGCATACAAGCACTGGGGTACAGGCCAGAAGTGTGGAGGGGGTGAGAGGATTCACCACAGAGAGCGGGGAGCAGAACAGGCAGATCAACGGAAGTACACTGCTGAGGGCAGCAGCGGGCACAGCAGGAGAGGTCTGCNNNNCCATGTGGGTCCCCTCCCTGGCCGGCAGCAGGGATCGAACTCGTGCTGCAGTGGCTGCGGTTTGCTTCATAGTGCGTTGCTTAACCCACTGCGCCACCAGGGAGGCCCCTATTCATGATTTCTTATGCCTTCCAAATATCAAAGTCTGATAGTAAAAATGCAAATAAAGAACCTATGATTACAAATTCAAACATCAAAAATGAAACTTAGAAATTCTTTTAACCAGAGCCAAATAAAGTGTATAAAAAGTATAAATTCTAACAACTTTTAAGTTACTAGTGATTTCATGACATGATTTACTGTCTAAAAATGCTGATTCACACAAAAAAAAAACACCAAAGATCCTGATGAAAAATGTGCCTACTTAATATATACCAGATCAGATACCTTTAAAGCACATGTAAGGTGACCTGAATCTCTTCAGAACTGAAAAGACAAACTGTATGCCAGGAGTTTTTTTTGCAACTAGGAATCACCACTAAAGATTACGGTACTGATTTATTTTTATAGCAAGTAATTAATCTTTTATGAATGTGAAATTAGGTTAACATTTTTCCAATTATAATTTTTAAGTTTTCACTCACCAACAATATTTACTGTTAATTCACAAGCTTTCTAAATCGAATTGACAAGTTAACACAGCAACTAATACAAGACAGGAACTAGCAAAAGATCTCAACTAAAAATGTCTTAAACAGTCTCTGAAGGAAAGGCTATCTTCTCACAAACCCTTCTCTTCTCATGCTTTCTTTCATCAAAATATGTATGTTGAAGAATCTGGAGCACATAACCTAGAGTACTGTACTAGCATCTTGTTGATTTCATAAATCTGATGTCAATCAACAGATCTGTTTTGTGTGCATCAAAATGGCAGTTGGATTCACAAGTTTGACCAGAGTCCTATCTGACATTGTTATCAAGTAATGTTTAAAATCCTAAAAAATGTTTAAATATAATATGAAAGACTGGTAAATAAAGATGAGTAAGTCATAGTGTCTCAAAGATGAAGCAATTTTAACCACTTATTCATTTAGTCTATTTTATCCACTGAGTTTCTGAGTAATAGAAAGTATCTTATTATTTGGCCACTCTCTAAAGTGTAGCTATCCTAAATTCAGCCATCAGATGGGAGGCATGTACAAAAGTAAATAAATGAGGTCTGAATGTGGATGAAAAGTCTCTGATTTAAATCAAGACCAACATATGACTCTATTCTCATCTACTATTCCTTTCATTCCATGACATAAAAACTTAGAAAATTAAGTCATTATCATGTCAATTTGTGCTTTTGGGGGCAACCACATAACTTATGTAATATTTTAATAATTAAAGTGTCAAAATATTTCCTCCTTTGTTGCTTTGTTATTCAGAACATAAAAAGTTAAAAACATTGCTGTGAACACTTACTTGGATTACTCCACTGGGATTCACACTGATCATGGTACAAATCCCACGAAATGCTGAATCCTTTTCCTCATTGTCCCTTATGTTTCTCAGAGAGGTGCACCTATTGAATCATAGAATTGAGCTTAGCATTTAAGTAAAAAGCAGGTTTAATTATAATACGTAATGGACAGTATTTAATGGAATAAGCACCATAGTTTAAATAATGTTTCTGTTTAAAGAATTTTCATAAAACTAAAGTTTCTCATACTTTCTGTATGTTGAGCCCATTTAATCTCAGTATAGTAGCAACCTTGAAACTATTTTCTTGTTAACAGATTGCACCTCTGAAATGGACAATTGATTTTAATCTTCCATTTAAACTACTAATGAGCTTGAGCCAAGAGTAAATGACCACATTAAATTTTAAAGCTGTATTTTGCCCTGTATTCCATTAAACACTACTAAAAATGACTTGAATTGAAAGATTATCAATTAAAAGAAGCAGAACATAGGATATACTGCCACAATATAAACTATTTTACAACTGATGGTGTAGATGTTTAACTTTTGTATTAACAAGCAAATAAGATTTCTATATATAACAAATTTAGACATATATTTCTTAATGCAATCCAAGTTTTCAAATTAATTCTCAAAAAGAAAATGCAAAAACCTAAATTTATAAAATTTGCATGCATCTTTGTTTTACTGGATATTTAAATGCTTTTTATGTATAATCAAGCTTTTTTAACACAGCAAGCATGTGACAATCTTATCCCATGCATCAATTAGTCGTTAGCCACAACATAAAATAAATATACATGACGATGCTACTGAAAAACCTCACAAACCTGATAGGACAAGATTAGTCACATGGTTGGTAATGATTAAGGATTGTGATTTTTGTAACCAACTGAAAATATATCTAAAAGTGAGATAGAGAAAGAAAGAGTGAAGAAAAATGAATTAAAAAAAAAGATTGAATAATACACACCAGGGTCTTATAAACTGCTGTAGCATGGGGGCCACCTCTTGAGGACAAACGTAACCAAGACGACCAATTGTTATTGCTAAGGTAACGCAATCACGGTTATACACCACCAAACGCCAACCAAGACATGAGCAAATGAGGGGGAAGGAGAAAAAATAAAGAAAAAACAACAAATAACTCAGAAACAGAAACCAACAGAATTTGTGTATGATAATAAACATAAGATTTCACCAGTGCTGTTTATTACCACCCCCTAAAATAAGGGGCAGCAACATATATGGCATACTCTTGGAAAAAGAAAAACAAAAGGAATTAAAAAAACTTTAAAGATTGAGAGAACACCAAAAACCATGATGAACTGCTTTTCTCGCTCAAGTGTAAAAGTATCATTGTTAATAAAAAGATGAACGATCAAGTGGATGGAATCAAGAGATTCTTCATTCAAACTGAGTTGAAATTTCAGAACTTAATGAATTCTACGGGCCCATCAAAATATCAGTAAATGTGACTGATCAGATTTCTGAATAGTTTACTAAAACATACTTCTCTTAGAAGTTAAAATTTCTTTCTTACTTCTCCACATCTTATTTTATAAATGATTTCCATTGTTTGACTATTACCTAGGAATTTAACCCAAATTTTGGTGAAGTTTTTTGTTAACATTTCCAAAACAAAGTCTTTTCTGATATAAAAATTAACCTTTCAATTTTAGGTGTTATGTTATGTACTACATGAATGGAGTGGAAAATTGTTGTGACATATCAAACCCCATTACAAAAACCTCTGATGGTGATGACAGTAACTGAGGTGATAATCTAGTTTCAAACCATATTTGACATAAAGGAATTAAAAAATTCTTTTGAAATGGAATTTAATCAAACATATTCACCATCAAAATCCAGAAAGTCATTAACTTACTAAGAACTGGAAACAAATGCAACTCAGAACTGCATTTTGCAATTCAAAGGTACATACATATAAATACATTTATACACAACGGGAAAAAAAATACAAACAGAAAACAAACCATGAGGTGCTTTAATGGTGTTCTCTCAAAAACTTACAGGTTAACCTTTCATAAAAAAAGGGTGGGGGGGTAAAGAAAAATGTTTAAGGATTACTTGAAGCAAACTACACAGATAATACTAAAATCCAGCAGATTCATATGAAGCAAGAGAAAGAAAACCTATGTTCAAAAGACACAAACTATGCAACATTCTCATTAAACAGGCAAGTATGAACAATCCAATGAAACATGCGATAAAGCAGATGATGGTCCATTGAAAAAGTTCAGTGTAGGATATACTAATTGGAAAAAAGCAAGTAATCGTGTTCACTAAGGGATTGGCTTTATGAAATAATAAGAAATGGTTAAGTTTGCTAAAATCTATAAGCATTAGTCACTGATAAGTATTTTAATTTAAAAAATCCCTTTTGTGCAAGGAGTAAGTGAAACATTTTCTGTAGTCACTTGTGATAAATCCAATAAATTCCAAGTGTTTCTTAGTACACAAATTCAATCATCAACTTGAAAGGCATTACTGTTTGATTCAGAGTAGAATTATATTTAAAATATAGTCTTAAAAAGCCAATTTGTTAAAAGAACTCCAACAAATTCACCACTGATATCCCACAAGAAACTTTAATATACATTACACTCAACATTTATTTGCAGTTATGCATTCACATTTAAAAATAAATAGGAAATTTCTTCAGGTTCCACAGTAATTTTCTACTGGCAAGTGTTCCAAATCTGAATGTCATGTATAGGTACTGCATTCTACAGAGATAAAAACCTGACAAGATTTCAAAACTATCCTACATATAGATTTCTGTACTTCCCAGCAAGAAAATCTAATTCACTTTATGATAGTAACAGTACCCATACAGCCAAACAGCCATATAAACTGTTTTATAATGAAAAGATTTCCTTCCATACCAATAAACATTATCAGTTTTGATCACAATAAAATATACTTTCTATAATTAAAAAAATAGAAAATGAAAATGCATTCTTATTTAAAAAATCTTATTTTTTGCCCAGTATTTTGGTAAATCTTCGACATTAAACATTACTGGAATTATCTTAGTATAACAAAGAGACGAATGTATTCAATTGAAACCAAAATATAGCTCTTTCATCATTATTAGCAAATTTAGAGAAGACATAAATTACCCTGAAATGTGTTCTATAGTATGGAAGGTACTCTTTAATATAAACATGCTCTCTATAAATGCAAAAGAGAAACAAGCCCTCTAAAAGTCCCATAAAGTACTGCTTAAGTTCTCAATTTGAAGGAAAGTATATAACGAAATATAAAATACATATGCCAACATTAACCAAATCAGTCACTATATTACAATCCACTTTTGGTCACATTTCCATATATTAAAAATTTCTTCCCAGCTCCCAGTTATTCTCTGAATTAATGTAATAGTAAAATCATATAGTTCAATAGTTAACTGGGGTCCCTTTGAGGGAGTATTAGAACACCAGAATAGTGTTTTTTCTTTTAAGTTTCTAAAAACTACTTATGGAATGCAGCTAAAACAGTACATATTTCATTACTGAGAATCCAAAATAGACATTAAAAATAAAGTGAGTTTCTAAGATAGCTTTGCTTTGGTTTCTCTACGCATCTTAATGAAAGTTAAAAGGCAAATAATTTGCTCTTCACCATTAACAGTTCAGTCATATGGTACCTGTATTCTCTAACAACGTCTTTGGTGTGTTGGGTCTGTTAATGATTTCTACAAGCTGGTGCAACACCATAGGAATATAAGGCTGCATCTCTATACCTAGATCATTGCCGAGAGAAAAAAAATAATTGAATGTTAAAAAAAAAGTAAAATATTTTCTTCCTTTTATTAACCATGTCATGCTACAAGATCACTTTTTAAAAGGGCAAATGCAAAAATATTTTAAAATTAAATTTATACTTTTAAAGGGAAAAAGAATTCTTACCCATTTGAATGGAGATTTCTCCAATTGCCCACGTGGCATTGTTGCAGACTGAAATGAACTCTGGATTTAGGTTGGTTCCCAATATGGGCATGAAATCAGCTAGGAAAAGAAAATTTTAAACATTATATTAGTAAATTTGTCAGTAGCAGCATGCTTTGCTTTAAAGAAAATCCACCAAGTAAAACAAATCTAGATAACAAATAGCAAGTAATATTTATCTTAAATGAAGGAGGAGGTATTTGTCCACTGTACAGTCTTTCATATGAAGCATACCAGAAAATACAAGTTTTGGGTTATTTTAGGTATCATTATTGAAGAGATGATCAGAGTAATCTCTCATCATCAGATAAAGTAAATTCAAATTAAAAGTGAAGAAAATATAATAGAACTTTCTTCAGAGCTAGCTTTTCACACAAAAATTTTAAATCACTAATTCTGGCTTTTAAATAAGTTACTTTTATCCTAGCACTCATATTGTGGTCTCTAAATAAGCATTTTTAGTTTAAAAAGAATGAAGGTTCTCAATATCTCACTGCAGGTTAAGGACAGGAAAGAAAAAAAACAAGCCTGGACTTTTCTGTCATACCAAAACAGAACTCAGGGTGGGCTAATCTGATTGAACACCCACTGCCAAAACTAGAACAATCTGAGCACAATGAGTTCATACTGACACTCAAACACAAAACAAAACAACGCTGAAACATACAGATACTCATGCAAGATGCTGGTAATCAATTCTTTACTTTTGATAACTGGTAAGTAGAGAGACGCAAGTACCATCTTGACTCTCCTATCTGTCTCTTGGGGCAATGGATTTTTGATATTGAATTGTCTTGTCTCTGTTTCCTCACATGAATAAGATTAAGAATCAGAATATTTTTATTTAATGAAAAATTACAGTACTAACATTTTGAAACCTCTAATTAGTGTCAATAAGCCAATGCTTTTGATCTCAGCAATACTGACAATTTGGGTCAGGGTAGGGGGAAGTGGGTAGGAGAAAGAAGCTATCTCACACATTGTAGTAATGCTTAGCAAATCCTCTCTCCACACCAGATAAGAGCAACACACTCCCAGTGTTAAAGAAAGTATCTCCAGACATTAGAAAATGATCCCTGATGTATGTGTGTAAATGACCCCACCCTCCATTGAGAATCACACTTAGAAATTAGTCATCATGGCTGATAAAAATTTTGATGTCAACTAGACACTGTGTACTTCCCAAAGAAGGTATACCTGGATGTGTAAGGTCTTAAAAAAAAAAAAAAAAAAAAAAAAAGAACTGAAATCCTTTCATACTAACTTAAAACTGTTAACTAATGGTTATTTGAAGAAGTTTTTCATGAAACAAAAATTCATTATACTTCCATTTAGAATAGTTACACTTAAATTTGAGTGATTAATTTTAATACATTATAATTAATGTTATCAATCAAAGTTTAGAATAGTTATTCAGAAGCACAACTGGGATAAGATTAAGGTACTTAAAAGGTACAAGTTTTCAGTTACAAGTTCTGAGAATTTAATGTATCATATAATTATAGTTAAAACAATACCGAATTGTCTACTTAAAAGCTACTGAGAGGGGCCTCCCTGGTGGCGCAGTGGGTTAAGCAATGCACTATGAAGCAAACCGCAGCCACTGCAGCACGAGTTTGATCCCTGCCGCCAGCCAGGGAGGGGTCCCACATGGCACAGCAGACCTCTCCTGCCTGGCCTGCTGCTCCCCTCAGCAGTGTATTTCGGTCCATCTGCCTATTATGTTCCTCACTCAGTCTCTGGTGAATCCTCTCACCTCCCACGACTCTGGCCTGTACCCCAGTTCTTATATGCATAAATAAATAAATCTTAAAAAAAAAAAAGATTTCAAAAAATATATAAATAAATAAAAGCTACTAAGATCTTAAAAGTTCTTATCACAAGGAGGTAAATCTTTGAAACTGTGAGGTAAAGGATGTTAAATTAAGCTTATTGTGAAAATCATTTTGTAATAAGTAAAAACCTTGAATATTATATATTATATGTCAATTATACCTGAATGAAACTGGGAGACGTGGGAAGACTAAAAGCACAACTGTATCCAATGAAAAGGTCATTTAAATCAATGTTATAAACCAAGGTTTATTAAATCATGTACTATATAAACACTATCGACCAAAATGTGGATATAGAAAATAAAGGTAGTGTAGTTCTGTAGGAGGAAAAAACCAAACAAACCAAACACCAAAACCAATCAGAACCAAAAGTTAAAATGAAGGAAAAATAACAAAAAAATTGTTACTTAATCTTTGGATAGAAATTAAGGTTACATTATTCAAGGAATTCCTCATCTTACGAAAGCCCAACTTTGTACAAAGTACAAAGGTACTAGCTACTGAAATGACGCCAAGCTCTCGAGGATAAGAAACAGACACTCCCATCCTGCCTGCTGCAATCAGAGTAGCTTTAATCTAGTAAAATGTTCATTTACGTATGTTGGACTCCATGAAACTCCAGTTTAACAGTAAAAAACAATTGATCTAAAAATGCTAAAAATCAGATCATAGCAGTGGAAAACTATTCATACCTATACATGGCTTAACATGCTGAAAGCATGCTTTCGTCAGGTCACCTAACAGGGCAAAGGAACTCTGCCGAACTTCTGGCATTTTGTCCTGTAAGAAATAACAAGTAGTTAATCCCAAGGTGACAGGAGAACCAGGTTTCATTTCCTTTTAATTTAACAAGGCTCACCTGCATGCACTGATACATTAGTGTTAGAATGTTACTTCGGGCTACTAGCTGTTCAATGTTGCCTCCAAGTCCTTCAGCCAGGCCACTGAGTAAATCAAGGGCCACGATCATAAAATCTTTATCTGGAGCCTCATATTGATCTGGTTGAGCATTGTTCAGCTGAAATCACACACAAAATTAAAACAACTTACTTTGACTTAATTACTGAAAAAGTTTGTATAAACTGTGCCTATCCTTAGAAAATGATGTCAAGAAAAAATTTTTTTAAAATACCATGGCTTGTGCAAGGGTCTTCTGTACTAAATTCACACAACGCTGATACACAGGTTCACAGTATGGAAGGAAGCCAGACTGCAGGGCTGTGGCAACTGAAGATAGGCACTACAAAGAATAAAGCACATGTGTAAACCTCTGGAAATACTTAAGATTATAACAAGGTCCTAATCATTTATGAACCAGTGCTACATATCTATAGTAGCAGTTTCATCTTTTCAAACCTCTTCTTTGGATGCCTCCAATTGCTATTTTCAGTCAGTCAGTCAAGGGGAGTTTTTTCTTAAAGTTTCTGTAATAACAGGTATTATCCTTCAAAAACAGATTAAGTGCTATATGTTCCTATTTTTCTCTCAATTACATTTATTTATCCTACATTCTGGTTAATGATGAGTGGACTTTGTTTTATTGGGTCCAGAATTAGCCATTACTCTGGTCACAGAAGTTTTTACTTTCTTGTTCACCAGAGTAAGTTACACTTGATTACTGAGTACCATATATTTTTGGTAGGGAAAAAACAAACAACAAAACACCATTAAGTTCACATAGAAAAATGATAAACAGGACAGAAAAAGTATGTGAAGTCCCTCCTTATTACTATGAAGCCCCAATACCACTACTTCTCTCTCTCTTTTCTTGCGCTCGCTCGCTCTCTCACAAAACAGACATCAAATAATTTAAACGATATTATGGTATAGCTATATAATCTGTATGAAGAAATATGTTTAAGAGGGCCTCCCCTGGTGGCGCAGTGGGTTAAGCAACGCACTACGAAGCAAACCGCAGCCACTGCAGCACGAGTTCGATCCCTGCTGCCGGCCGGGGGG
>JAGFMF010011381.1:12848777-12861767 GCA_019455555.1 Galemys pyrenaicus
AACAGATGAGTGGATCAGGAAGCTATGGTACATATACACGATGGAATACTACTCAGCAATCAAAAAAGAAAAACTAGACACATTCATAGGAACATGGATGGAACTGGAAAGGATTATGCTCAGCGAAGTAAGTCAGAAGGCAAAAGAAAACTGCCAGATGGTTCCTCCCCTCGGAGGAATATAAGGGAACCAAATAAGGATCAAGGAAAGGGATAAGAACAATAATAATAATAACAAACAATAAAGACAAAAACTAAAAATGAAAAGACAAGGACAAATTGGGGACACTTGGGGGGGGGGGGAGGGTTGAGGGCAGATGGGAGTACAGGGGACTGAGGTGATGGTGCACTGGTGATATGGTGATGGGAATACATGGGGATTACAATTGATGTCAAATACATAAAAATTAAAAAAAGATTATACATGCTGATAAGAAATTGCCATAATTAAGTATGGCAAGTTAGAAATCATGTATAATTGTCTACTCAAAAAAAGCATGACATGTCTATTATACTTTCTTTATATTTCTTAATATATATGTACCATAATTAAAGTAATAAGAAATCATATAATTATTCAACACTTAACATACCCATTTTTGATTTGAACATTTGTTACCAATGAAGCAGTTAGATTAACTACACATTGAGCTCAGCATACCTCGAGTAAGGGAAAGAGATCTTTATCTTCATCCTTTAACATGTTCCATTTCTGAATTAGTGGAGGCATTAACATCTGAATATATTCCTATTTACAAAGATGAAAAAACAAAACTCCATGGTTATATGCAAAAAAGTCCATTCTGAGTATGAAATTAAAAATCATTTAGAATTGTATAAATGTTATTACAGAATGCATTTTTAAGACTCATTTACTGCTCTTCTTACTATCTTAAATATTTTATTTTACACACTATTGTTCTATTTTTAAGTCATCTTATATCCTTTCTTAGGTAAAACGTATACCACTACATAAAAATTACTTGACCAGTCAGGGATGAAAGTTTTACTTTTTAGTGACTGAAATTTTTGTCCCAGGCTCTATGATAGGTAATACATTTTTGTAGTATGTTATATTACTAAGTTTATATATGCATTAGTACAGAGATTCATAATCATTAAGTATCCCTGAAGCTTAAGAATCCATAAAATCAAGCAAACAGAGTAATGGTGTAAACAAGGGGTAGAGTCTAAAGGGTCTGATTTAAGACATTTTTAACTGCCCCGAAGACCCACAAATCTGCAAACAAAATCAACTCATATTAGAGGAAATCCACAAACCTTGTATTCTGCAAGATGTATTAAAGTTTTAACTTTTAAACAATTTCTTACAGCAGTTAGAAACAGGGAATTTTGAGTACTATTAAAATTTTAGTACTACTTAAGTCCTTTTAAAACAAACTCCACTCCATTTTCCTCGTTAACGATGAACACACCTAGAGACAGAGCTTGGCTCCCCAGTTATACTTTATACCACTATTTAGCATTTTAAATCTACTATCCCAATTTCTAATTGTTAGTATATTCCCCATATCTGGTGAGAAAACAAAGATGTCTAGATGTGTACTCTGAAACTACAGTGTTCCGGTTCTGCCCTAAGTGAATAGAGCTGAGCAGGGAAAAAAATTCTGCAGAGGAGGAGTAAAAAAAGCACAAAAAAACATGTAAAAAAAACTACGCTTACTTCTTAGTCTTAAACTAATTAAAACAAATATAAATAAAAAAGCCCATAAAAAATTAACTTTCATCTTAATTTTACTCCTTTTCCCTCCCAAATTTATCTTTCTAACCCTTTTCTATAAATCTCTACTAAAAAATCCTTTAAATATGCAACAAGCTTTTAAACCTTACTTTAAATCAATCCTATTTAACTAAACTTTTACCCTCCAAAAAATAAATAACTTTAAATACTTAATAACTATATTCTTTGTCCTTTCTATATTATACCCTAATTATATTAAAATTCATTTCCATTAAAAATTTTATATATTTATCTTAATACAGCAAATAACAAAACCCATTAAAAAAAATTTAAAAATTCTAAAATGCTCCTCTCCCTACCCTGTAACAGTAGATACAAAAATACCCCTAATTACATAAAGAGTAGAAGTCCATAGTATAAAACTGTTACCACTTTAGTCATTTTATGAAGTGTTTGTGCACTCATGTGGAATTCTGCTGTAATTTCCACACCATACACATAAAAAATATTTAAAATTTAAATACACTTGTTACACCTTTGTAAGACCTATATTTTTATTTTTTTAAGATTTATTTATGCATACAAGAGCTGGGGTACAGGCCAGAGTCATGGGAGGTGAGAGGATTCACCAGACAGAGTGGGAAGCAGAACAGGTAGACTGACGGGAACACACTGCTGAGGGGAGAAGCGGGCACAGCAGGAGAGGTCTGCCAGGCCATGTGGGTCCCCTCCCTGGCCGGCAGCAGGGATCGAACTCATGCTGCAGTGGCTGCGGTTTGCTTCATAGTGCGTTGCTTAACCCGCTGCACTGCCAGGGAGGCCCAGACCTGTATTTTTAATGTAGCAAACACTATGTGAAGACATTCACATCTCCCAAAATATTTGCATTTCCCGAAACAGGTCAATGTATTGGCTATAAATACTTTATCACAGATACTTACTGGTTTATTTAAATGATGTCCTACTGAGTCTGCTAATGTTCCTATGGCATCATAAAGAATGAGCAGGTTCTTATGCTGGTATTTACTAAATGCGAAGACCAATGTATCAAGTATATAAGCAAGGTAAGGAACAAGTTCTGTACAAGCCTCCTCTTCTAAGGTAGCAAAGGCACTATTATACCGAAAAAAAAAGAAAAAAAAAAAAAAAGTATTATCGCTGCACAAAATTTAGTTCATCATGAAGATAGGAAATGAAGTCTTTAGTTTACAGAGTATCTATTTGCACTTTCATGGCCATCTCCTCACCTTATTTTTATTATTTCTCTCCCATTTATCATCACTTATTTCAAAGAGGCTATCACTTATAGGCATCTGTTTAACTACAGCAGCAAAATCTGAAACTAAAATAATTGGTTCTTATATTCATTGATTCAACAAATGTATTTGGTGTCTATTTTTTAAGTCACTAGGTACTAAAAATAGAGCAATGAACAATGTACCCATTCGTAGGAAGATTACATTCTAGTGGTTGTCCCATATTAATGAAATCAAAATGACTGTTAACTCCAATTTACTCCTTGCTCCTTGGATATATTACAAAGGCCACATATGAAACAGACTTTTTAATGCTTAGCGTAGAAGAACACAGCACCATGTTTCCCAGGAGGTGGGAGGAGACACAATGAAGATCTGCAGTTCAAACCTAACAAATTTTCAGTTACACTAGAAAATTCTGAGGATGTACAGCATTGTGACTAGAGTTGTTAAAAGGATACTGTATACTTGACAATTACTGAGAGTAGATCAGATTCTAAGCATTCTCCCCTCACAAAAAAATCCAAGTGTCTGTGAGGTGACAGATATGTTCATTGTTTTGATCTTAGTAATTGTACACAAGTTATATGTGTATCAGACCATCACCCTATACACTTTAAATACATACAACTGTATTTGTAAATGATTCCTCACTAAAGTGATAGTTTCTCTAAGCCCTACACTATGAAGTGGTGCACATTTGCTATTATAAACTTGCGTTATGAAATATAGTTTATCTATTAGTAGAAATGTATAGAAACATTCAGTGAAATTACTTTACACTTAAATTTCTCTTGACACAAATGTATATTTAGTCCTTTACTTCTAAGATTAAGGTATCATAACCATCTTCTGTTCTACCCCATTCAGGAGTTTCCTAAAACGAGAGGCTAGTCATTTGTTTAAAAAAAGTCCTTCTTATTAGCAACATCTATTTTGTTCACAGCATTTGTCATAAATTTTATTGTTGTTTAGTATTCCCTAATAGCCTCTAATGCTCAAGATGGGACTACTAAAGCCCAGCATTTAGTATATGCCTAGTAAGATTAGAGCTAAAAATAACATTACCAGATTAATAATCTATAGGAAACTAAATATAATCTGTATTATCTCTGGGCTTAAAAAAAAAAAAAAGGTGCAACAGCATAGAACCTATTCAACTTTTACCTCATTAAGAATTAGAATCTCCCAGATAGTTTCGCTTCAGATCTAGTAAAGTTCAACTCCATTTATATTTACTTTCTACTTTTCCAATAACTAATTGTTCCTATTAACAAAAATCAATGGAAAAAGCAAAAATCTACTTAAAAAATTAAGAACTATAAACATACTTAGCAGGATTTTTAAAAACATAAAGATGTCCATAAACAGACTCTTTATATTTATAGTAGTGAACTAAATGCTAGTGTGACACAAAAACAGCTCTAAGCAGACTGAGCAGTTACTGGAGTAGATTCACAAAGTGACAGGCAGGTCTCTGTGAGATTTTGTTTGGAATTACAGTAATTGACTTGAAGATTAATGGTGTGAATTTGTACAAGAATAGAATCCTTGCCATCACCACTCACTCCTGATGTCTGTGGGAATTAGGGTGAAAGGTAATTCTACTGTTATGATAGCCAGTGACTGAGAGAAAAAAAAGCTGAACAAACAGCAAAGACTGACATCTAGTTTGAAGCACATGTGGATTTACAAAATCAAATGAAAGCTAGAAACAACATCAAATTAAGCTACAAATAACAAAAACCCCACTATTAATTTAACACCAATATTCCATCAGAACAGTTAGAAATCAGTTTCTCACTGAAATAAATACTCCTTTTACAATGAACATTTTAGTTGTCAAACCTGCAGGCAGCTTCTTGTACTCTCTTGTTGCTATCCAGGATTCGCTTTAGCAATTCTGTCATTAATGGCTTCAGGTACGTGTCTGGGGGCTGGCTGACTACCCAGTGTGCATAGCGGCTAAGAGTCCAGCATGTTATGGAACGCACAAGGGCCTTTTTATCAGAGAGGCACTGAATAAGGTGAGGAATGAGCTCAGGCAAGTATGGAATCATGCCTTGCATGCAACCTAGAAGAAAAAGCAAGTCTTACAAAAAGTGCTAAAACTCGGTTTTAACAAAATTATTCCAGTTGAATACTAAACTAAAACATACATCCATGGAAAATACTAAGATCACCTGTATTGCAATGTATTGTAATGATCTGTTCCAAATTATAAAAATGAGTAGCTGAAATGGGAACAAGCTATTCCAAAGTATCTTCAGGTTGGGTTAGAAACAGCTTTTAATTCTGCAACACAAATTCTGGATTTCTGAAATGGCTATAAAATGCTTCAATCTGTAGCAAACAGATCTTTACAGCCATTACAAAATAACCCTGTAAGAGGATGCTATTGTTCTGGATGTGTTTCTTACACTTATCTATGGAACAAATTAGTTTTCCTAATGATGGGATGTTTCTGACATCATTGTTCTCTCATTTGAAAAATATATAGTTGGGTTTAGAAAACTCTACTTTTTAAAAAAATTTATTTTTTTATTTTATTTTTTTCTAAAAGACTTTATTTATTTTTGCATTTAGAGTTGGGGTACAGGCCAGAGTCCAGGGAGGTGAGCGGATTCACCAGAGACAGAGCCGGGAACAGAACAGGCAGATAGACTGAAACACACTACTGAGGGGAGCAGCGGGCCAGGCTGGAGAAGTCTGCTGGGCCATATGTGTCCCTTCCCTGGCAGTGGCAGGGATCAAACTTGTGCTGCAATGGCTGTGGTTTGCTTCATAGTGCGTTGCTTAAACCACTGCGCCACTAGGGAAGTCCCCTCTCCCCTCTTTTTTAAAGACCGATTTATACATACAAGAACTGGTGTGTGTGTGTGTGTGTGTGTGTTTGAGTGAGAAAGGATTCACTAAAGATAGAATGTGGAGGAGAACAGTCAGATATACTGAAATATACTGTTGAGGGGAGCAGTGGGTGAGACAGGAGAGTTCTGCTGCACTAGGTTAGTTTCCTGGCCAGGGATCAAACTTATGCTGCAGTGGCTGGCAACAGCTTGAGAGTGCTCAGACTTTAAGGCCTGTACCACCAGGGAGACTGGAAACCTATACCTCTTTTAATAGTTACTTGGTTCAAAGTGAAAACTTATCTAAGATGGTTTTTGGACTCATTACCCTTTTTAAGATTAACATGGATCAGTCTTGTTTATCCCCACACCACAACGTAAGAGATCAAAAAATTACAGCCAGGTTGTTTCATGATGTTTCAGTCAACAATGGACTGACTAAATATAGGCTGGTGGTCCTAAAAGTCTATACCATATAATTGAGGTTGGCAGCAGACTATGTCTCATCTGGGTTTGTGTATTTATGTTCTATGTTCACACAACAAAATCACCTAAAGATGCTTTTTCAGAAAGTATCTCCATTGTTATATAATGCATGTGAATTCAAGACTGAATAGTTAGTGTGTATATACTAAGAATTTCTTAAAGCAATTTACCACATTAGCACCTACTAAGAACTTTACATTTCAAATTTGATTTAAGCTTACCTTCAGCAATTGCTCCTAAAACCAAGATGCC
The DNA here is from genome assembly GCA_019455555.1 of Galemys pyrenaicus. Classification (NCBI taxonomy): domain Eukaryota; kingdom Metazoa; phylum Chordata; class Mammalia; order Eulipotyphla; family Talpidae; genus Galemys; species Galemys pyrenaicus. Next base: position 12,855,319 of record JAGFMF010011381.1, read on the forward strand.
TGATTCTTTAACAACCCACTCGTGATGAAAAAGCAATTCTTTCAAAAGAGGCAAAATATGTGGTAAAAGCTCATCACGATACACGTTTGCAAGAACATCGAGGGCAGCAGCGGAACATTTTCCTAAGGAAATATTTAATACATAATTATATCAACCTTCAGTATCATTTATAGTTTTACATAAATGATTATGTGCTGCATAGGAATACTTCATTCATACTGCCAGAGTTTCACTGTTGGTAGGAATGTAAAACTGCAGTTACAATAGAATGTAGGCATGGAGTCATCAAAAAATGAAAAATAGAAATCTCTATAATCCAATTAACCTGACTTCTGGGTATTTACCCAAATCATATAAAAATATCAATTTGAAGAGCTATATGCATCCCCATGTTTACTGCAGTATTATTTATAATGGCCAAGAGTTGGAAACAATGTAAGTTCTTAATACCAGATGACTGGATAAAGATGTGACACACATATATACACACACACAAAAGATTAGATTCTGCTATTTACAACAACACGGATATACCTAAAGCACATTAAGCTTAGTTAACTAAGTCAAAAGGAGAAAGATAAACACCTTATGATACTTTTGGACTGTAAGACTAAACAGTGGTAGCAGGTAGTTAGTGTAAATTAGGGAAAAAGGGTCACTGTACAGTGAAGGACAGACTTTTGACTTTTAAAGGTGAATGTAATATAGTAAACAAATGTTGATTTTTTTTTAATGATGCACACTGGAAAAATGATGTTATGTTACTTCCATTATAAGAGTTTAGTTATATAGGAGTCTGTCAACATGAAAAAAATAATCTATTGTCAATACTTCATAACCAGGAACATGTAAACTAATTATTATCTATATTTGACTTCTATATAAGAACTGTCTATGAAGAAAAATTAAAGCAAATACTTTTCTACTCAGTTTACTGGTCCTAGGTATGTAAACCTCAACAAAATATGTGTATTATTTATACTTAACATTCCTACTGGAAGATGACTCAGAATCTGGTAGATGACTTAGCTGGTGGTAAGGCAAATAAACTGTAACACAAGTCACCAGGTGCATGAAGCATAAAATATACTGGGGCAAACATACTTTACAAAGAACTATTAAAAACCACAAGGCTATTATGTCATGTCAGGTTTCATTTAATGGAATAATCTAGAAAAGAACAACTGAAAAGAACAAATATACAAGTAAAATTTTCCCAGTGTGAACTATGGTTATAATCACCAAAAAAAAAAAGTTTGGGGGCAGGGGGTTACACTGGTTGAGAGGTAACACCTTAGTCATCAATAAACATTTTAGCTACACTGTATGTTACTGGATGGTAGATCAGTACCAGCTATGCTAACCTTGGGCAATTTACTCTTTTTTACAGTTTCCTTACCATTATAATAAGGCTACTGCAAAGATCAAATGTGATATGCATGAATTCTTTGGTCTACTATATACAACTGCTGTAGGAAACTAAATGGGCAACAAAGGAACTAGCACTGCTTAACCCAATGAATTACCGAGTCCAGGAAGATAATTCCTATCTTTAATCATCTACTTCACCAGTTACTAGAAATCCCAATACTGAATCACACCAGTGATTCTCAGTTGGGGTATTTTGTCCCCTAGGTGATAACCGGCAACATCTAGAGACACTGTGGGTTCAAACAACTGTGTATGTGGGTGTTACTGGCCATTTGCCGAGTAGAGGTTAGGGATGCTGCTCAAAATCCTACAATGGACTAAACAGTATCCATAACAAAGAACTGAGAGGCCCAAAATGACAACAGTGTTGCAGTGAGAAATCTTAAAGTAAAAGCGATGGGACTTTAAAGATCAGTAAGCAAGCCTACATAAAAAACCAGCTGTCTAGCTTTCTCCCATTGACTTAAGAGTGTGGCTCAGAATGCCTGCTCAAGAGATGATGTGGATTTTTAGCTAAGATTGGGAAAAAAAATCTAGATTTAATAAAAAGCTTATTTTGTAAGCCTGAATATGACAAAGTAATTTCTATTTTAGAATCCTATATAATAATCAACTTTCAAGCAAATTATCATCAAAAATAATATGTTAGGAAAACAGGAAAAGCTCATGGCCAGTGTTCTTAACTAATAATGTACCAAATAAAATACAGTCTTAAGGAATGGTAGTTTGAAGTAAGAAGGATACTTAAGTCTGGAAAATGCAAACCCAAAACCACAGTAACATACCACTTCAGTTTCACCAGAATGTCTATAATGAACAACAGGTAACTAGCGTTGGCAAGCATGTGGAGAAACTGAAGCCCTAAGCCTTCACTGGTGTGAAGGTAAACAGTGGAGCCACTTTGAAAATACTAAGTCCATTCATAAACTTTATCTAAGTGTTTGTATCATCACTGTTTACAATAGACAAAGGGGGAACTAAAATGTTCATCAAGTGGTGAATGGGTAAGTAACACAAGATACTCCGCGGTTCTGCAACAAAGGGAATAAAATACTAATACACACATCAACATAGATGAATTCTGAAAATACGCTAAAAAGTCAATCAAAACAGTTCATTTCTGGAAAATGTTCAAAATAGGCAAATCCATAACAGAACGTAGATCAGCAATTAAAAGAGGACTAGCAGAAAATGGGAGTTACTAAAGGGTCATTTCTTTTTGGGGTGCTGAAAACTGTTCTAAAGTTTACTGTGCTGATGAGTGTACTCTGAAGATACTGAAAAACAATGAACTGTTTCTTTCAATGGGTGAGCTCTCAATAAAGCTGTTAACAAAGCAAGCAACTGTGCTTTTCTCTCTCTGAACTTACTTAGGTTCCAGTCAGAAATTGTATCATCATCATCAATTTCATCATCATCATCATCTTCCTCTTCAATTCCATCTTCATCATGCTGCTGAGCCACTGTCCTTGAGCGATGAAATCGTGGCCTTATATCCTGTTCACTATCAGGAATTGTTTCATCTTCTTCAACATCACCCTAGGTTTTTTTTAGAAAGAAGAAATTTTGTTGCATGCTAAATTAACATGTACACAAGTAACAGAACCTGAATAGCAAGTGATGGGGTCATGCACGGGATTCTGAAGTGTACTTCACCTCTTTATTAAGAACCATTCCCAGTACAGAAAACAGTTCTTTGGGAAGGGGAGAACAGACTATCCTAAAACATCTGTTAGGTATCAGGCATTTCAGATGTGCAACACTGCCTCCCATCAGCTGCTATAAACTAGAGTACCTGAATCATATTAAGATCATATTTAAGATATTTTAAAATAAATTCTAAGTAACTTAAATCTACTGGCTATTAATGCATCATCTAGCTCTAACTAAGCTATAATCTAGCATCACAAATTCAGTGTTTGCTTAGCTCTTTGTACTCTACAACATATATTAACAGGAAGACTATTTACACAGGACTCAATCTGAATATTCTACCACATTCAAAGATTAAGTCGATGAAACCAATCCTCTTATTCATTAGAATAGTTTCCTTACCTTAAGTAGGATAATATCTATATCTGAGTACTTCATGCCATTTACCAACACAGGAATCAACCTATAAAAAATGAATTCATGAAACAAAAGATCTGAAGCTCTCAAGAAGACAACTAAAGTCTTAACCCACTACAATTAACACTGACAGCATATTCATTGACATCTGACCTTCTCAACGATGGGTACTCCTACTATACTCTTATGTCTTTTACATACTTGTGTAAGGGATCCACTGGATGGATCTAAGGGGGACAAGGTAGCTTTCCAACAGTGCTTAGAAACAAAAATTTTAAAAAAGCTAAGAATTTATTCTAAATATACTAACAAACATTAACAATTTTTAAAGAACAATGTTACTTGACGTAATAAATATACAGAAACACTGTAAGCATTCCAAATGTTCATCAATGCAGATTGAGTAAAACTTAAAAACTCAAGTGTAGTACATTTATTTCCATTTGAATTAAAAATGAGATCACCCACATTCTTACTTGAAAACAGTACCTACTTGAAGAAAGTCTACCTATACAGGAAATTGGTATCTTTTATAGCTAAAAGAAGTGACATTTTTACAAAGAGCCTATATTCAATGTTTATATTCCTTTTAATGAAGAGATGACAGTTTGAAACATAAAAACAGTAAATTTAAGGACTGAAGAAATTCATCCAAAAGGAAAAAAGCTCTATGAACGAAGTTATCATAGCTTTTGATCAAGTTTGGAAATTTTAATTTAAGATTATAAATTTTAATTAAACTTAAATCTTTAATAAAATCCCAAATAAGAAAATAGTTCTGTAAAGCACGACATCATATCTAATATGAAGTATTATGTAGTCATTAAATTAGAACCACGACTGTAAACATGCAATTCCAAATATACCAGAGTAATTATGCTTTGTTTAAAAAAAAAAAAGGTGGCAAAACTTCAGTTCCTCATAGCTATGGTTATTTTAAGCTTTGGCAGTTTTCTTAAGCTTTGAAGATGTGGGTTTTTTTTCCTTACTAGCTTATCACACCAACTTTCAAGAGTTTAAAGAGGACAAAAAGTATGAGAATAAGTTGAAAATATTTAACAAAGTCCACAGTCCCCTCCTTTCAAATTCTACCTTTAATTGTTCTGGGTAGCTTGAGAAAAGTGATAAAAAAGCAAAAACTCATGAGTACTAGTTGTGGGCTTATTAATAAGCACTTCCCTTAAAACTCAGCAACAAAAGCACTATGATTCCCATTTTCTGCAGGGCTCAGAGAAATTACATGACTTACTCATGATTCTAAGTTTTAAGTAAATGGGGAAGTTAGGGTTCAGTCAGTTTGACCTGACCACAGAAATAATTTCCCCCTATATCACTTCTAAGAAACTCTCATTGTCTACATTAACATCTTCAATCTTTGCTGAGGCCATTTTTCATACGGTTACACATTTAAAATCAATTAAATAAACATAAAAAAATGTGGGCCAGTTAACCTTTCACATTCAAAGTCCTTACAAATTCTAAAATAAGAAAGATGAATAACAATTTAACATTATAGCTAGTATACTATAACTAGGTAAACCATAATACACAGAACCACATTTTTGATACTATACTGAATATACAACCAGGTCCATTTGGATGACCAATAGTTAAAAAAAAATTTTTTAAACATCTTTTATTTATGCACACAAGACCAGGGGTATAGGCCAGAGTTCGGGGAGGTGAGAGGATTCACCAGAGACAGAGTAGGGAGCAGAACAGGCAGACGGACTGAAACACACTGCTGAGGGGAGCAGCAGACGAGGCAGGAGAGGTCCACTAAGCCATGTGGGTCCCCTCCCTGGCCAGGGATCGAACAAACACTGCTATTTCACAGATGCTTCACAGTGCAGAGCTCACTACGCTGCACCACCAGGGAAGTGGACCCCAATAATTAAAATTAATCATTATCATTGTCAAAAATTTCAGGGAAATGAGGAGGACAGATGGCAGGCTAAAGTACCGAAGAATTAACATGCTGCGAGGTAAAGAAGTGAGTCACATGTACTCTTTGAATCTTTTTAAGATGAAAGAAACTGCAGCAAGTTAGAAAGTTAGGGAGGAGTCAATGGAGAAAGAGTATTCATATCTAACAGAGTGAGGGCCCTAAGAATAAAGGATCCTCATTCTTATTTTCCCCACCTTCATTCTTGTACATCAGTACTTTTTGGGGGGATGTGGGGGGAAGTTATGGATTGATCCATGTACAATACTTAACCCAAAATCCACCACATATTTAGTCAGTAAACATGCATTGTTGTTATTATTGCCTTTTTGTGATAGTGCATTGAAAGTTAGCTTCTGGTTTTCAACGGCTTCACGAGAATGCTGAATAAAAGCGATTCAAATATAATGGTATGTCTCATAAGACTGCCACATGGTCATTTATTAATGTCCCCACCCTACTTTAAGACCTCATTTTCTCAGCTGCCTGGCTTTACCAGGTCCTTATTCTTATACGCCATCTATTCTTTATCTAGCACAGCTATCATGACTCACAAATCAACTGTACTGACCATAAACCCCTATCTACCCTAAATATTCCCTGCTCTGGATTAGATGAACTATCTTGCTTCTAGGTAAATTCTGTTGGGAAAAGTTACACTGCCAGGAGGATTAATGGATCTAAAAAAAATATGAGTCTAGTCATGGTCTTCAACATTAAATCTACCTTTCACATTACCTGCCAATTTTTCTTGTTCTAATCCAGTTTTTATCTTCTATTCACCATAATAACTATTTCAAAACTTTGTCACTTTTCTGAAGTTCTCGTCAATAATTTTGGGCATTTCTGCTTTACTGGGAAAACAGGTAACCATTCTGCTCCAAAACATACTTTCATGGGAGTTGTTTTTTTTTTTTTTTTTTAAAGATTTATTTATTTATGCATACAAGCACTGGGGTACAGGCCAGAGGTGTAGGGGGGTGAGAGGATTCACCACAGAGAG
>JAGFMF010011381.1:12861817-12890131 GCA_019455555.1 Galemys pyrenaicus
GAAGTACACTGCTGAGGGGAGCAGCGGGCACAGCAGGAGAGGTCTGCCACACCATGTGGGTCCCCACCCTGGCCGGCAGCAGGGATCGAACTCGTGCTGTAGTGGCTGCGGTTTGCTTCGTAGTGCATTGCTTAACCCACTGCGCCACCAGGGGAGGCCCTCATGGGAGTTGTTCTTATCCTACCAATCTTTCTACTTGTGACCTTAGATAGTATAATATATACTAATATAGCTTAAGCGCTCATTAGAAGAATCACTTCAGTTTCTTAAAGGAACTAAATATCTATTTATATGACTTGAGACCATCATAAAAGTAGCATCATGAATTAGAGAATAATAATAAAATATATGTATTTCCTTTAAAAAAAAAAATCCACTCAGCATGTCACCTTGCCTTTCAATCCCAAATAAATTCTAGATTATCTAGAATACAATACAGGTAGAACTGGTACTTTCTTGATGGGGAATGAAATAATGGAAGAAAAAAGGAAATAAACTACATCAAAATGAGAACATCCAAGTGCTGTAAAAACACCTGGAAAAAAAAAGAAAGGTACTTCACTAATCTACAACACATTAAAACAAGAGGCTTTTTTTGTTTATCCAGATGGTTAAGATTAGAAATACTGAAATTAATGGCTGGAGAAGTTGAAATAGGATGAAACACTATTGGAAGGCTGTAAATTGGTACATCTTCACAAGAGAACAATCTGTATTATTTATAAAGAACTTTCAATATACAGTCACAGTGAACGAAGATTCACTCCAGGATTAAAAAAAGGACAAACAATTTAAATATTCAGTAACAGAAGAACAACTAGCAAAAAATGGTATGCCCATCGTGGTAGAATAGTTGTCAATAACTAATGACAAGAAGGAAGTTCTTGTCACTGACAAGAAGGAAAACTCACAACATACAGTAATTGAAAGAACCAAACCACAGAACTGTATAATCCAAATTCTAAACACTAAAGCCATGTATCAAGTGCTTCACATACTACCAAATTTAACTTATTCCGAACACCTTATCTTATCAAGGTTAAAAAAACAAACCACTAAACCAACACATCAGAAATACTAACAGATTACTTAGGGTAGCAAAAGTCCAGATTCAAGGACAGATGACTGGACTAAGAAGATGTGCAGTATATAGACAATGAGCTATTATTCGGCTATTAAAAAAAATAAAAAAACCTTTTCACTTTTGACAATATGGATGGAACTAGAAGGGGTTATGCTAAGCAAAATAAATCAGAAGGAAAAAAGGAGAACACCAGATATTTTTACTTATTATGTGGAATATAAAGAAACAAAAGCAACTGACAAAATTAAACCAAACAAACCCTAGAAAATCCACTTGTAGAACTGAGGCTACTAGAGGGAGGGTGGGGACCCAATAAATAAATAAACTATGGTGGAGGATTATGGGTGCTTTGGTGCTGTATATGAGGGGTGACCCTATACCTATATATCATATCCAGTGTTGTAAACCAACTTTCCTTCAATAAAATACACAATTAAAAATATTTTCAGCATTTTAATTCTCTTCCACAAACCTGCATTACTTTATTTTCAGACGAGATCGGGCGCGTTCAGGGTGGTATGGCCGTAGACCATTACTTTATTTTCAAAAGGCATTACTTTTGAAAGTGACTGATTTAGTACACGGATCAAATCATTATGTTGTACAATTAAAAATAATAAGTTTTAGCCAACTTCATCGGTAAGACTTTAAAAAGTAACCAATTTCATAGCATTCACTGACTTAATAATAGGTTTAATCATAGGTAAACAAAACTGTGATAGGATCACAACTCATGGGAAATCAATCACTCCAGAGAATCTAACGGTTAATTATTAAGGAACATAGAAATAAGAACTGGGTCATGAAATATCCAAAAATTAGTGACAATTTAGAATAAACCACCTTTATTAGTTTTATATATGTATATATATAAATAAAAATTGCTTCTTAAAAAATCTCTTATCTCAACAGTAAAGTTAAATTTGACTTCTTTGAAATTTGACTCCCTGATGGAAGAATGTAATCTAAAAAGATTTAAAAGAAGAATCACTATCAAATATCAGAACAAAGTAACATTAATAAGGAGGTACACTTACTTAGGAAGATGCCTTACAAGTACATCTTTGCATATTGGTTGCTCAGCCAAAGTGAGCCAAAATTCACAGGCTTCTAAAGCCACGTTTTCATCTTGATCTTGGGTCCTCTGTAACATGTACTGTAAACAAAGGGGCCTTAATATTAATCAGCTTAAATCATACAAGTATAATAAATTTACTTCAATTTCAGCAAGTTAATGATACTCTGCTATGGCTTTGAAGTTTACAGTGGTTTTGCAACCATGCCTTCAATTTTTAAAAAACGTTTCCCAGTGAATTTTCAAATGTTGCCAAATTTAAGTTCTGCTTCAGAACTAAGTCTAATGGAGTGATCAATACATGATGCTTCTCTACTTCTATATAGGTGTAGTTTACCTATACACTTTACATTTTTAAAATGTAATAATCAAATATTAAGCCTTCTTTGAAACATCTAAGAACTCCATTATACTTTAAAAAAACCACTTTATATAACTACTCAAGTTCTCTTTTAATGTATATTGCTTTCACATATTTAAAGATACATATTTACAAAACTTCTTTGTGCCAACTATAAGACAGTTTCCAACAAAATTAGCTTATATCCTCTGAATACATTAAACCATGTTCACTTTTAATTGGAAATGTTCACTCTTAATTGGAGGAGCTTCTGGCTCCCATATCTACCCAGAGGCATGTCTCTCTCTTAAAACAACAAAACCTGCATGCAAAAACAAAATATAATCAAAATCACACATATGATTTCCCAAAGTACTTGGGACTACAATTAAGGCCAAATGGAGAATTCTTAGCATGCATCCTCCAATTCAAACATCTCACATAACAAAATATGACAATACAGATCAATCCCTAAATATTGCTGAAGAACTATAGCATTACAAATTAGGCCCCTTAGCTGTGACATGCAACTGATTAAATGTCTAGTCTCAATTTTCTGATTAACTTCAAGCTCTCGCTAAATTTTCAACAAACTCCACGTAATTTTCTAAACACTTCCCATGAAGCAACTGAGTAGAGAAAAATGTCCTTTATTATCATCTTATGCTGCTATATACCCTTATCTCTACAACTATCTTTTCTAAAGTTTGAAAAAACACTTGCTATCATCATAGATACTAGCCGCCTTCTAGCAGGTCTTAGACCCTATCCATTAGAAAAAGGTCTTTCCTCTGCACATTATGATACTATGAAAATGAAAAGAGGTTCTATGTAACATACTACTTAATGCGCATGTAAAGGTATGTTACTCATGTACACACTTACTACAACCACACTGTGAGTATCAGGTGGTGCAGTACTGATCACTGCTCAAATTATTTTGTTCTAATAATATGTCATTAGCTATTTCTTTAAATATGGCTAAATTGTGATCAATATGTTCAGAATTTCCTAGTAAAATTATTTAATCATGTAGGAATTGAAAGAGCTTTTGAAAATCTAAATGGTATGCTGGAACCAACCATAATAGTTAACTTTAATCACAAATTTCAATGACAAAAGAAAACGCCACTTAATCTCCCAAAGTTCTATCATTTAACCTAATCCATATCTAGAAAGCACAAATAATCTTATATATTTTTTGGTTATCCTGGTTAAAAGTTACCTACTCTTTTAAATAACTTTTCCCTCTAATGTCTTAGTTTTCATGAAAGAAAAATCAGTTTAAAGAAATTATTTTAAGACAATCATAACAAATTTTTTATATAGTTGTCCCAAGACTGTGTTAAAGAAACTGGAAAAGTGGTTTCACATTATTAAATATGCTGAACCCAAGATTTCTATTGGGGGGAAGAGAGAGTCTTTAAATTGCCTTTGTTACCTCAACTATATTATGCATGTGAGGAAGCAGGCGATCCATTCGAACTTCAAGCAACATCACAAGTGCCCGGCACACATTTTTCCGTACCTCTGGTTCTTCGTCACCAGCCAACGCAAAAAGATTCTAGTGCACAAAAAAACACATACATATTTATTTTTCTAGATTAAATTTTCTAATACACAAACACACATTCAGAATAACATAATCTGTGAATGGTATCATTTATAGAAACCCAAAGAAGGCAGATAATTGGTCTACATTAATTGGTTAAAAGACAACTAAATACAGAATTGCCTATAACTATGACTTGTGTAAATGATTCTACAGCCATTATTTCTGATAGAATATTCTTGGTTCTGTTCACAATCATTACTCTGTGAGAGTGCAAGTTCTATAAAAGCATTACTAATTGGGATGGATGGACAGTTTCTAAAATTTAGCCTTAAAACTGCTATTCAATGACTAAGAAAAAAAAAAAGTAGCAATCTATCTTATGTAGTTTTAAAAAAAAGATTTATTTATTTATGCATGTAAGAGCTAGGGTACAGGCCAGAGTCACAGGAGGTGAGAGGATTCACCAGACAGAGTGGGGAACAGAACAGGCAGACTGACTGAAACACACTGCTGAGGGGAGCAGCAGGCGAGGCAGGAGAGGTCTGCTACACCATGTGGGCCCCACTCCTGGCCAGCAGCAGGGATCAAACTGGTGCTGCAGTGGCTGCGGTTTGCTTAACCCACTGTGCCACCCGGGAGGCCCTATCTTATGTAGTTCTTTTTTTCTTTTTTTAATGTAGTTCTTAACAAGATTTTTCTACAAGGTAATAAAGAATGTGTGAATGGAAAGATAGTTATTTAATCCTCACAACTTCAAAATATTAGGCAATTATATAATTTATAGATTTGGAAATGTAAATTTAGGAATTGTTAGTCAGGGGATCGCAATCTTTTTTTTTGCAGATCATGAGTTAAGTCCACATTCATTTAACTACACCATCTTCACTATTCCTTAGAACAAGTTGTCTCAGGGTCTCCCTGGTGGCGCAAAGGGTTAAGTTACAGCATTGTGAAGCTATCTGCAGCCACTGCAGCATGAGTTTAAATCCAGGCCAGAGAAGAGACCCACATGGCATGGCAAAGCTCTCCTGCCTAACCGGGCTACTGCTCCCCTCAGCATGTATTTCAGTCTGCCTGCCTGTTCTGTTCTCCACTGTCTCTGGTGAATCCTTTGCCCCCCTCCCACCTCCCGTGCCTCTAGCCTATAACACCCATTCCTGTATGCATAAATAAATATTAAAAACAAAACAAGAAGTTGTCTCTTACAGAGGATGAAATTGTGGGTATGAGAAAACAAATTTTCCCATGTCACTCCCAAAGGTTTATTTTATTACAAACATATGCACACATACACATGTTAAAAGCAGAAAAAAGAATAAAAAAGAAAAAAAAGTACAATCAAATGTTTCCCACTGTCTTTTCCCAAGAAATCAGAATCTTCTCCAAATAGATGACTCTGAAACCTTACTACAAAAATGGGACAAGATAATGGAGAAGTTAAGCATGAAGTACTAATAAAACATTAAAAAAACATTTCCTTAAGTCTTATCTCTATATCTGAGTTTCTCACACTCTAGTCCCTCTTTTTTTTTTTTTTAAAAGATTTATTTATTTATGCATACAAGCACAGGGGTACAGGTCAGAAGTGTGGGGGGTGAGAGGATTCACCACAGAGAGCGGGGAGCAGAACAGGCAGATCAACGGAAGTACACTGCTGAGGGGAGCAGCAGGCACAGCAGGAGAGGTCTGCTGCGCCACGTGGGTCCCCACCCTGGCCGGCGGCAGGGAGGCGGCAGGGATCGAACTCGAGCTGCAGCGGCTGCGGTTTGCTTCATAGTGTGTTGCTTAACCCACTGCGCCACCAGGGAGGCCCTCTAGTCCCTCTTTTTAATCTATATTTTATATGGTCAGAGAAGAACATTGTTTCTAGCAGTGCTGCTTATATGTTAGATACACACTTCACTAAATTTAATATTGTCTTAACTATGAATATCCACCTTTATTAAGGTAGGTTACAGTAATGGAGTAATAATCAATACACTTTTCATCAATATTTTCAGACTTAGCAGACATGACGTCAGTCCCTGGTAACTGGAGAAAAAAAAATCCATTTATTCAGTTAACAGGTACTGAGGTCTTCTAACATGTTAGGTACTTCCTCTGAAGGTTTACCATTCATATGGGATGGAGAGCTGGTTGAATTTTGTAGGCTTATCATAAGCAGCAAAGACATTTAAAAATGATATTTAGGTGTAATGGAAAATATTTAAAATGCTGGGTAATGTTCTATACTCAACCAGTGGTACAAATTCTATAAAATGTTTTTTTCAGAGAGAATTTAATATCATTTATTCTAAATGGTATTTCTGTATAATATATTGTTCTATTATTGTTCTCTTTATTAAGCTGTGAAAGAATATTAAAAGCAAATACTACAATTACAAGACCTACTTTCTAAAAATAAAGTAGTAGTTAACAGTTTTTATTCGGTGACAGGCACTATTTCAATTTATAGCAAATATCTTTAAAACAATTGAACAAGGCAGATCTATTATTAGCCTCATTTTACAGATGATGAAATTGGAAACATCTGTTAAATTAGGTCCCCAAGGTTAACAGCTACTGAGTTGTGGAGTTACGATTTGTACCTAGGTAGTCTTTATCCAGATCCCAAATACTACGTACCATGATACTCCTCTATACCGAACTAGACTGAAATTGACCTTGTAGGCATACACTTCACATATCCCTGACACCAAGCCAGTCTGATTCATAGCAAGTACTCAGTAAAACTCATTTAAGATGTGTTTTGGTCTCAACTTTTAAATGGTTAGAACCCTATGGCTACCATCTATAGTCTATTGCAAACAGATGTCAGAAAGAAGTTTATCAATTTAAGGAACAAAAGTCAGGATTTGCTCCTCTTTTCTTATAATTCCTCAACAGTAAAACCACCAGTATAGCTTCTGTAGATATTTTAAACAAAAGCTGAAAAGGAATGGACTATTTAATCAAATTTTGTGAAGTGCTTGAGGAATCCTTTTACAATTGCTATTATCAAGAGGTAGATGTTTTAGTTCTACAAAGGAATTCTCTACTTAAAGTTCACAACCAGGGGCCTTCCTGGTGGCGCAAGGGGTTAAATCGCAGCACTATAAAGCTATAGGCAGCCACCGGAGCATGAGTTGGAGCATGAGTTCAATTGATCCCCAGCCCTATGAGCTAAGCCAGGTGGCCCAGCAAACTTCTCCTGACATGCCCACTGCTTCCCTCTCAGCAGTGTATTTCGGTAGATCTGCCTGTTCTGCTCCCCATTCTGTCTCTGGTGAATTCTCTCACTCCCTGCACCTACTGCCTATACCCCAGCTCTTGTATGCATTAATAAATAAATCTTAAAAACAAAAACAGGGCCTCCCTGGTTGTGTAGTGAGTTAAACAATGCACTATGAAGCCAATACAGCCACCACAGCACAAGTTCCACCCCGGCCACTGGCAGGGGACCCACATGGCACAGCAGACCTCTCCTGCCTTGCCCACTGCTCCCCTCAGTAGTGTGTTTCGGTTAATCTGCCTGTTCTGTTCCCTCCTCTGTCTCTGGTGAATCCTCTCACCTCCCACACCTCTGGCCTGTACCCCAGTTCTTGTATGCATAAATAAATAAATCTTAAAAAAAAATATCAAAACTCCTTTGTTAAAAAAAGGAAAAGTTCACAACCAGAAAATTATGCTATGGTTGTCTTTCTGCTTTAACAAGTTTGGGCCATTGGAAATGCTTGCTAAGGTTAAGGAGTCATCGTTCCCCTTACACCTGCAATTTTACAATGGAAACCAATGGATAAAGAGAATCTCTTCTTTCAGTCTGTGGCTTCAGATTCTTAATCAAGTTTATCCAACTTCACTCAAGTTTTATGCTTCACATATTGTGAATGAGCTAAGACAGTTCATTCCTACATGAAACTGAAGCAGAAATGTTCAGTCAAGGTATTAAAATACACATCCAATCAAAGTCTATAAAACAAAAGTAGAAAACTTAGTAATGGGGAAAGTGCTCTTCCTTCAGTTACCAAAAATACAAAGTATCCAATTATAGTACTATCAAAAATAATTTAAATACCAAATGCTTTAAATTAAAAATTAGCTACAAAATAAAAAACATGCAATCAGCATTCTTTAACCTTTTAAAAAAGGGAAGAAATCTTACCTCGATAAAAGAATCAATGTGCAACATCAGAGCTTGAGTTCTACTGATGATAAACTGATTGACACATGCAACTGCATGAGATCTAGAAAGAAAATTTAAATTTAAGATAAAGTCATTGAAACTTTCATCACTTTAAGGGAAGACTGAAAAGAACTAAACAGTAATCCAAAAAAAGATTAAGGTACAAATACAGCTACATGTTATATATACATGGATATACATCCACTAAAAACAATTCAATTTCTCTGTACTAATACACAAATGGAGGTTAGATACATTAAACTATAAAGGCAAATCACAGAGCAGTACAAAGTGAAAAGATGGGCACATTTTTTATGAGTATCTCAGAGTGGTATAAAAGGAATTTAATACCAACAGATTTAAAAATGGTTATGCATTCCTTTTGAAACTAAAATGGGAATAGTTTCTCTTCTTCCTATCTCTACTTCTTTCCTACATCAAGCTGTGCTCTGCCAGGATTACTCCAATAGGTTCTAAGTGGTTTCCCCACTTCCACTGTGCCGAAAACCACTACAACCTGTTTAACATACATCAAAGCATTACCATATCCTTGTGTTCAGATTGCTCTAATGAAATCAGATGTACTTTTTTCTGCGAAAGGTCAAACGGTAACTATTTTAAGCTCTGTGCGCAACATAAGACCTCTATGGCAGCTTCATTTCCCCCTTCCTTAAATACAACCTTTCAAAATACAAAAGTCATTCTCAGTTCAAAGGTAATGACTAGGTAATAATCTTTGCTTACTACTAGTCAAGACAACCTATAAAATGACCACTCCTTATTTCCCTTCTTATCACCCAACTTCACTACTGACTTTGTTACAAAGCTATTTTTTTTCTGTCACTCTAAAAAAGACTTGTTCACAACTTCAGGGTCTCTGCACTTGTCTCAAAGGGTCTCAGCACTGATTTTCAAACATTTACTACTTTACTCAGGGTCTGCACAAATGTTACCTTTTCAGATAACTCCCTTTATTAAACACCTCTGGAAATACACTCTAAGCTTGATTCTCACTTTTCATAGTATTTATTATGAAATTACATTTATTATTATCTATCCTGTTTTGACTTTCCTGCTGAAATATATCAACCCCCAAAAATTCTTTCTTGGTCTCACTACTAGGCAAAAACATATATAACTCAGTATTTTATACAAACACACAATTTTGAATGGAAAAAAGCAAAGCTGTCCAACAGTTTATAGACACTACAGAGGCTCAACCACTTAAATGTGTAGCACAAGATGCATGTACTTTTAAACTGTTTTTCTCACCTATAAGAAAATTACAGTTCACGCACTATTGTGGGGTTAACTAAACAAACATTTAAGCACTTGGCATTAACAAACAGAAAAGAAAAATTATTTTGTGACTAACTTTTAGATAGCCTTTTAAATGAAGGAATACCTTTTAATCTTCTATGTTTCCATGTGCATGTAGACTTTGTAAATGCACATGAAACAAAATAAAAAGAACCTAAATTTCTCCTACCCTGATGGAGCAGGGGCAAGTACCACTAAGTATTTCCCAAATACGTTTTTAAAAAGTAAGAACTATCAGGAATTCATTAAGTTAAAAAAAAGCTTACATTAACAATTTACATAGTGTTTGATGTTTTATATATTAGCAGTGAAAGAAAAATAAAAAACAAATATTTAACAGATTTATTTATTTTATAATAGTATCAGAGAAGACCAAGTTACCTATGATATAAAACTCATCCAAGGCCTTTAAAGGAAAATGCATAAAACTTGACAACTCTAGTTTGAACCATCTAGACCATAAAAACGTGAACAAGAAACCTAAAGGTCTATGGCTAATTGCACATAATGAAAACTTTTTTGGTATGGATTATCTGATGATTAGGAACAAAGGAAGAATAACTGTTCGTGGCACATACTTTAATGAGTTCTTAACTATGTCTTTTATACATGTTACTGGTATTTTCCCTAAAGAATGATTTTTTTTTCAATCTTATCTTTCCTTATAGATCACCATATTGAAAAAAACAATCTCTCCAGAGGCATCTGAAGTGTTTTGTATGCTCCATATAATTCTGGTGAGTGGAGAATATCCTCAATTTACTTCTTTATCCTGAAATATCTGAGTATTTCAGGTTAAATACTATTTCTTTGTTTTCGTTCAACACATTTTTAAGACAAATGCTTCAAAGGTTGTTTATAATTATTTAAAAAGCTCTACCCAACTGATGTGTTGTAGAACCACAGATGTCATATCATTACTTTTATCCCATTCTAGGAAAGTATATTTACCTAATTATAAATAGAGTCACCATCAAGAGATTCAAAAGTTGAGATATAATACAAAGTAAAAATTTTATAAAAATTAAAAAATTTATGCTAATTTTGTGAACTCTCATTTGTCCATCTCCTTTCTTACTATGTAGAAATTCACATCAGTTATCTTTTTGTTATAAGCTTTATTTTAAAAAACTGCAACTTGCTGAGTCTCGAAAGGTCAAGCATTTGCTCTAAAATATACTAGAACTTAATGCAATGCTATGGAAGTAAAATAGAGGTCCTATAAACAGAACTTTGCATGACAAAACCACATTTGACACCAAGGAAGGAAGGAAGGGAAAAAGGCTACCTAAGAAATATGCAGGAAAAACTGTTACCCAAACAGGAAAAAATATCTTTAAAAGAATGCAAGGGAAGAATCAATTTGGGATTAAGATGTAGGTCATTGTCAAGGCCTTCCTTAACTTTTGTGATGGGTGGTAAGTGAGTTACTTTTTATTTAAAGTAACAAGCTGAAGACTAAACAGAAGTGGACCATGATAAGAACATGCACTGAGCTAGTCATTAACACCCCATTTTGTGTTTAAAGTCTGATGAAAAAAATAAAGTGGCTCTAATTTTTAAATTTTTAAGCTATGTGACTGCATTCCTTTGCCTCATTCTTTACTCTTAAAGTCTAACAGTTTGGGCAGTCCAGAGGAAAAACACCTGTAGGAATACTTAATACCCATTAAATTGCATTAGGTATTAAATAATAACATAAGACCATAAAGACTGAAGAGATGTTTAGTGCATAGCTAAAACACATAGTAGACATCTACCCAAATACACATTATAACACAGAAAAACTTTAAACAGCATGTAAACAATCTCAAGCTGAGTGGTGACCATTTTTTTCTATCTAGTTAAGTTTTAAACTTATGATCATCATGAAGATGCATTAAAGTTACAAAGTAATTTTTATTGTTATTTTATATTCAATAGTGATGAACCAATTACCAGGAATGCTTTTTTTTGATTTTTCTACTTCATTTACTTGGTGAGCCGTGGTTACAAATAGTGAATTTGTTAGAAGGAAAGGGCGCTAAGCAAACCACCATAATTTTTTTGATCACCTCAGCTGAAATGTTACACTGGGAAAGCGTTCTTAGGGAACATGAACTCTTCAACATAGTCGGATAACTCTACTACCAGATTATTATTGAATTTTGTAAATATATTATTTATGTACATGAAACTACCACAAATAAGGGTGGGGTCTTAAGTTTTCACTGAGTACAATACTACACATTAAGTACCACTAAAAAGGAAAAGTTACTAAAATTACACAAAGGTAAAAGGGTAAGAACTAGATTTCTGATTACCCTTGTCAAACTGTTAAAAAGAACAGTTGTCTGGCATACAGCTTTGAATCTTAAATCCCAGTGGGCATCTGACCAGTTATAGCCCATACACTAAAAGTTCTTCACTTGGGTATCCTTGAACAACAGCAGCTGCATAATTTCTGCTTTAAATAATTGTTTGATTATTTGATAGAAAAGCATGAGGCATGGACAACTGAAAGCAGCAAAAATCAAAGCACTGACAACCAGAAAAGGAGTGACTGCCACACAAAAAGTAGAAAAATATTATAATGGGAGAATGGGGGGTTGGGTTAGGAAGGAAGTATACAAAAGCCTCAGGAAGTTTTGGTGAAGTTATAGTCTTACATTCCTCAACAATGTAATAGGACACAATATGATAATTACAGTTCAACACAATAACTGGCAATAAACTTAAAGGCTAATATACATTCTAATTTAAATATAATGTAAGTAAATTAAAATTAAGAAATGTTTGTATTATATTTCCACTACATATTTAAGTAATCTAACTGTATTTTAAAAACTATTAAGTTAGGCACAGTAAGTTATAGGAATTAGGACTACAGGAGAAAACAGTGAAGATGACCAGGTTAATTTCAGGATCAGTAAATGAGGCCTACTATGTGATTTCAGAGTGTACAGGAAAAATCCACTTTCATGCTTAAAATGTCTTTTAATAATTAGAGGTAAACCTTTAAAAGTACTAAACAATTTAGAAGTGATACTGGAGAAATTTTTATCACACAGCCACAAATAAAGTAGGTATTTGGCAAGATTCACGAATTTAAAAAAATCCGAAACCCAACTAACTTTAGCCTTACAAAGAATGTTGAAACAAGACTGTAACTATTCCAAATATAATAACCACACAGAAGGTAAAAAAAAAAAACCATCACATTCAATAACAATTTCACAAGATATGATAGTCTATGGCTTTTGTTACTAAAGGAAAAAATTTCAATTATCAATCCTCACTTTTATGGAACATCCAGTATCTTTTGTTAGTCACAGAAATATTAGGTTATGTAATATTAGGGTGTGAACAGGTTTCTCACTTTATAAATATTGGCTTTATAGATACCTTATTTTTGGACTACTGTGCTTGAAGAACTGTAAAAATTTGGGAATCATGATGTTGAGAGGACGATCTAAAACATCACTATCTAAAATCTCAGCAGAATCTTCACATATCTTCTGAAGGGCGCCAAATGCTCCCTGTAAGAGACACACCTAAATTATTAGAAGCTGTTACAAGTGAAGCTATTTTATTTACTTAAAAAAAGATTTTATTTATTTATGCATACAAGAGCTGGGGTACAGGCCAGAGGCATGGGGTGAGAGGACTCATCAGACAGAGTGGGGAGCAGAACAGGCAGACTGACTGAAATACACTTCTGAAGGGAGCAGAGGGCGAGGCAGGAAACGTCTGCTGCACCATGTGGGGTCAGCACTCAATCCCCTGAGCCAGAGAGGCCCACAAGTGAAGCCATTTTAAAAGAAATTGAGGAATACTAATTAATTTGTATGGACTAACTTTCCTAGCCCACAAAAAAATGCTGATGCATAAAATCTGTAAATGAACTCATTCAATTTTAGGACAAAAGTAATTATACCACTGACTCATCTAAAACCTCAATTTAAATATAATGGTATATATTATTTTAACATAGATGACTTGGAGAGTATTTTGGTTGGCAGGGATGATTTCATTTCATCAGTGTATTTCTTCCAAGGCATTACTGGAAAATATATGAGAATGCAGTAATTTTTTTCTTTTAGGGAGGAAGAAGAGTGACTTCAAACATTCCTTTGCTTATTCTCTCTCTCCCTAGTGCACCCTTTCCCCAAGTCATATCTGGCAACAAAACATCAAGTCTTAAGATCATCTGATTCATTTTTGTTAAGGTTATTCCTGTACCTGTCCTGCCACCAAGCTCAGTCCTTTTCTGAGAGAAGAGTCACTGATTCAGAGGCAAAACATATAAAATGGTTTCCACTAAAAATAATTTCTACCCAAACTGAAAGCCTGCTAATGAAAGAGATAAAGTACTCATTAACAGAAAGTATAGAGAAAAAAATCCAACCAGACCCTCTCTCTCTCCTCTAAAAGGTTGCAACTGATATATCAATGGAAAGAGGTCATAGTTAATTTATGATTAAAACTAGATTAGGTATATCACACAGTAAGAGGCACAAAAACAATTTAGAGAAGCTGAAAAAAATCACTCATGGTCTGGGAATTTAGTAACTAAGTATGTCTTCAAAAAATAACACATTAAGTGATTAAGCTTGACAACAGCTTAGTTTATTACACATACAACACACCCAATAATAATTTTAAAATAAAAAAACAAAGCACAATTCCTTACAGGGAACATAGTAAAGAGACTTTATAACTTCATGGTCTTTATAGAAAACAAAATTAAATGATCACAGAACATAAAACAAAAAGGTAACTTTAGGCTTCTAAGTTTGAGTATTTTTTCCAAAAGTCATTAACACAGGATATGACAAATAAAGTTATATGTGAATCAAACATCCTTACCTCACAAGTATTGTAATCTTCAGAATCCAACAGGCTACAAAGTTTTGGTAAGAGATCTGGCCAATTCTGCAATTCTCCCTTAGAGGCTATGGTTGTAATCAAAATACCTTGAAAGAAAACATCCACCCTTAGGAAATCTGTGTGCATGTCAGATACTGGCATGTGAATAACTGCGCACGCAACTGCATGAGTACACACACTAAGTGTCCCAAATCAACACAAGACTCCCAAACCACGTAAAGAATAATCAAGCACTTCCATGGTACCACATCTGTGCAAAGACCACAGCACTAAGCAAATCTGTTTCTAATCTTATTTTCCTATACTTCACCCTCTTCTTTTTTTTTATTTTTAACACATGTCTGTACAAAAGACTAGAACTTGATCTTCTCCGAAAATACTAAGGATAGGTTTACTAATTAAAATTAGTCCTGTTTTACAGAAACTAAATACGAAGAGTACAAAGTATGCCAAAATGTAAACAGCACTTACAACTGGGTGATGAGAATGAGTTTATTAGTTTCAAATAAAAGTGCCTCCAAAAGTTAAGAACAGCTCCCTGACTAAACCTAGGACCACAGCCTAGTAGGATCATAGTAAGGAGTAAATAAATGGATAAACCATCAGTTGAGAGGAATCGTTATGTATTCAATCTACCTGCAACAATCTGGTGTGGGCAAACTATATACTCCTGTAATATTTGCCACTGACTAGATCAAGGATCCTGGAGCTTAAAAGGGGGTGCACTCTGACTGGTGTTTCAACAGCATTGTGCAGTTTACATGTGTAGCTAAAGGATTACTGAAATAACACAAGTTACATGTTAATACTTTCCTTTGCCTTAGAAAACTTAATTATTAGTAACATATCATATGTTTGAAGATTATGGTTCTTTTAGTATAATTAATTGTATGACTATGTATTCAAAAGTTTCAAATTACTAATCTGTCAAAATGAAAAAAGAAAAATGGATTTCTTCATAATTGTGTGAATTCACTGAGATACGCACTTGAAATGCCCCACATATAGTAAACATTCAGTGATAATAACTGAAGACCAAATTTCATTGGGTCATAAATTTTGAGTTTTTCACCTTTAGTTCTGAAACAACTGCTCCCAAAGACAAAAGATGTACAAAAATGCAAACAGTAAAACTGTTGGCAAAATAATTATTTTCTCCACTGAAAAATGAAATATATGGTAAGGGCCAAAGTACTGAAGAGTGTTTTTAAGATGTAACTCATAATAAAATAGCCTCCTAGTAAGATCAAAAGGCAGCAAGCCTTAATTATCTATTTCCTTTTGCCAACTATTCTAAAAATAAAATACACAAGAATTGAAGGAACGAGGAATCTCTGACTATACCTATGAGAAATCAAACATGTCTTAAAAATAAGCAATAAAAATTAAACACAAGCTACAAGTTGGTACTAAGTGTGACACTAATAGATAAAAATTTATTTGACCTCAATAAATTATCATCCCCTTCTCCCAAATTTTATAATACCATTGTTTGTATAGTTGCAAAAAATAAAGTCATAATAGTTTTCAGTATACAGAATAAACATGGATGTGAACAGGTACTTGGCACTACTAAAATCTTGGCACTACTTTTAAAATCTTAAAAAGTTCCACAACACCCAGTAACAGGACTTAAATGAATTATTCTATAGAAATTTTAGCACTACAAGTGAATAAACACTGTAATGTTCACTGAAATTATAAAATGTGTTATTTAATGGAAGAAACAAGCCTACATTTCAACTAACAGATTATTATTAAAATGTGCTTTTCCAATATATTCCCCTTGCCAAGATTCCCAATGGGTATCGTTAAGGTTAATTTTTTTTAAAGGTTAGCATACACTCACCATTCTTTTCAAGTTTCAAGGGTTGGTAGAGCATTATTTAAGTAGAAGATCCACCAGAATAACCCGAAGTCCCTTTTGTCAAATTAGAAATGTTTTCTATACTCATCTCACTTAAAATCAACTACTACAGCAGTTTTTAAAACAAGTATTTGGAGGAAAGTCATAGAACCTCTGCTTTTTAAGAGATGAACCACGTATTTTCAGACTCACAATGAGACAAAATATACAAAAGAATTTCTAGCAAAATTATTTGAGTCATTAAGTTCTTAACTGACTTGCACTCAGTCAACCTGCCATATATTAACAGTTTTCCAGGTCTTTGTAAAATTTAGCTATTTAAGCCCTACGACTATTGAACTCTGCCCAGTAGAAGGCTACTCTAGAGTGGACCTATTTCTGTTTCTATCAGCTGAAATGTGTGAAAACCAAAGGTGTGCTGCCAAGTCTGCTTATACCACTTACAATTATTTTAATTCAATGTTACTATTAAAAAAACATGGAGGAAAACACAAAGTCTAGAGCCCTATACTGAAGTTGTTTTATGAAAGTTTCTTTCTGTTCAAGGAAAGTGGAGTGGGAAATTACGTCCTAAGTATCACACAAAGATGACAGATAAGAAACTCAGAGAAAAGACAGATTAATACCAAATACCATTTATTAATGTCCTGTTTTAATCAACTCTCATTAACTACCAGTGCCCTAGTCTCACTAGGTTAAGAAAGCTTTATTGTAACTGTTAACATTATTTCATAAAAATTGAAGTGGCAACGAAACACTTCTCATCACAATTCAGTAAGAAATGAGAGAAAATTCCTACAGAAATGGCCTACCCTATCTAAAAATCTTCTAGTTATAACTAGGATAACCAAAATTGTGACAATGTAACTTACCTACAGTGGCTCTAATTAGAGGAGAGGAGTCACCAATATTATTTAAACATTCACTCTTAATAAAGTCTGTTACACCATTTGGGAAGTTCTGAAAATGAGCTTTCACATTATTCTTCAGAATGAGACCACTCAACGATCTTGTGGGTTCATCTGTAATAAAATAAGAACTCTGAGTTTTAAAAGTAGTTTTAATTTCAAAATGTACAAAGAACAGAAACTTTAAAATATTTATATTCAAAATTAATTGAAACCAGTAATTTTGCTACAACCAGGAAAAAGGAATATAAATGATTTTCAAAAGATTAGCTCCATGATTTTATAGTTCAGGGTTTCTCAACCTTGGCACTATTGACATGTGGGGCCAGAATTCTCTATTGTGAGGTGCTGTCCCTGCACTGGTTAGCCAGTTAGCAATATTACTGGCTACAGATGTCAGCACCATCTCTCCAAGTTGTGATAGCCAAAACTTTTCATGTCAACTGTGTTTGGAGGGAAAAAATGCACCTGGTTGAGAACCACTGACTTACTCTAAGAGTTAATTTGGTTTATATATGGTCACGGTACTCAAGCTTTATTGGAACCTGATAAAAACATCAAATTACAGATATGAAAGCATTAGTCACTAAAAATATCCCATTAAAAATTAAGCAGAGACTATATGGGAATCACTTTTATGTACAAATAATTGCCATTCGTTTTTCACTTGCCTCTGAGATAAAAAAAGGGGGGGGAGGGGAAAGGGGGATAAAGCAATTTAAACATTTGCAGAAGTATTTTAAAAACAGAATTTAGGTTTAAGACACAGATGGTATTAAATTTTCAAGCGGTTCTTTAATACTAGAATATAAAGAATGCTTTGCCAGTTGGCATAAGCACTACTAATATTAGCAATAGTTACATCTTCTCAATGCTTATTAGATAATAAACACTGTTTTCCAGTAGTTTGCATTTAATTCTTACCATTTCATGAGACAAGATTATCCCCACTACACAAGAAACTGGGGCCTTTGCTAAAGTCACATAAAATGAAGTGGAAAGGAAAAAGTATCACTCTAAGGGGTACCGCTCAGAGGCAGCGCATTTGACTGCAAAATATCACCCTGAAGATTCTGTCTCCACACTTAAGCACTCTTACAGTATCATCCTCCTCAAAGGGCTAGAAGATACAAAGAGCTGGTGTGCTGAACAGAAATGTTTCCACAACACTACTGTTCTATATCTTATATAATGCCCAAGCTTGTTCTATTAATCTGACATCTTCAAGGATAAGACATGGAAAAGCAAAAAACAGCAAAACTGCTCTGCAGAACACAGCTTAAAAGCTTTTGTCCAACTAAAACTCCTTCCCAGTTTCAATTATAAATTGAGACAAAAAAAATACACTTCTAATTTTTCTTGGACATGACACAGAACAGTGATATTCTTAACTTCCTTAATCAAACTTTTTTTTTTAACGTAAGCTAGCTCTTAACTCATAGCCATGTAGTTTTATTTCAGCGACATAGGTATTTGTTTATAAGAAACATACTGATTCATTTTTACAATTTTTGGTTACAACATAAAGGGTAATGTTTCATATATCCTGACAAGGTAAAATGATTTAAAAAGAACTCAACATCAAAATAATGAAAAGATAAAAATAAAAATACCCTCTGCCCAAAATCATTTTTTTTTTAAAAGAGAGACTTAAGACTGTGACCAAAGAACAGAAATTTTACTGTCAAGAAAACCTTAATAAAATTCTTTCTAACATTTTAAGGTTTCATAATGAATAGGTCTTCCTGGAGACATTTACATTCTGTCTTGCTTCTTTGACTTTTGTTTTTAAAAATACTTCTGAAGTGTTTTTATATCCCAACAAAGCTTTAAGAGAGTATAGTATTTTAACAATCTTAATACTTGAAATTTAGGATGAGGACCTGAAAAGAAATCAGATAGTTTGATGTAAAGAAATTAAAAAATTTCAAGTGAAACAATTACAGATTAAGAAAATGTATCTGGTTCTCTGAAAGCAAACAATACTGATGTTACAACAAATTGCTATGTGGGAAAAATAAAATTTCTGTGTTAAGAAACAATGTATATTTATTAAACTAGCAGTATTAATTGAACTTAAAGATATACTGAAGGAATTTCTAGGTGTAAATCTAGATACACCTAGATTTAGATGTACCACACACCACAATCACAAATTAAATTCCCTAAGATTAACCAGAAAATTATTTGGAATTAAAAATAAATCACTACATTGTGTTAAGGATGATCAAAATGTGAAAAAACATCAAGATGAATGAGATTTCACTACACCTTAACCTGTTAGAGCTTGGAGCTGAAAGTTTACAGGTGACCTGGTAGTCTAATACAAGCACTTTATAGCTGAAAGAAGCAAAAGAGTCGAAATGAATGTCAGGGATTAAGACATTTCCCAACTCCAAGTGCAGTGTTTTTGACTGATTGCACTATTGCTTCTGAAATACTAACCACTCAAAAGAGTATAAGGTTTTCACTAGGAGGAAAGTGAGTTGCTCAATAAATATTTGAATGCTTTTTTGTATGTCTGATGCTTTAGGAGGAGAACACTTAATACTCAGCTTCATGAAGAACCCCATTTAGTACTATGTAAGCACTGTAAGGGTATCGATTAGAGATTCTTACTTATTGCTCAAGTCTAGGGGGACACAAAATATGCATTAGAAACAAAAAAAAAATGTCATTAAAAATCAGACTAATTTTCAGGTTTTAAATGGTCATTGTAGTAATTTTAAAATTTATTGAACAGTTAATGAAAAAGTTTCATATATAGTGTTAAAGTTGTAAAAATGTTAAAGTCTATAAATAAACAATGATCCTATTTTTCATGAAACTTCAAAAAAATATATAGACATGTAAGAATATAGAATCAGCTAATTAAAAGCCTCAAATGGTCTCTGGATGATGGGATCACCATAAATGACTGTTCATTTTGGTCAGATGAACTTTCAATTGTTTTCTATGATGAACACATATCCAGGTAATTATTAAATAGCACATTTAGGCTGAGTATTACAATAAATCAACTTTTATGGTAAGGATTGATGGAAAATACCAGAGTAAAAGATTACAACAGTCTTCATTCACAAATGAGGGAATTTATTAGGAAAAGTACCAAATTAACTTAATGTTTGCTTTCTTTTCTCAGATGTAGTCCCCACGGAACTTCCACCACCAATCCACCTGTGCACCATCACCATAGACCCTTGAAGCCCCTATACACTTATGAGTGGTACTCTGAAGTCTCTCCACTCCCTCTCATCCATGCAGCAATGGTAATAACAAAATAAAATCCTTTGAAATGAGTAATTCCTGTTACATTTTAAAAGGTCTTAAGAAGTTATTGGCACAAATACTTCTTACCTTCAGATTTTAATTTTGTAAGAACAAAAATCAGGTAGTTGTTAAAATCTGGGTATTGATTGAGTTGTTCCAGTTTCTAGAACAAACAGTAGTTAAGGAAGCTTCTCAGAGTAATCTAAGAAATTAATTTTTAATCTAAATAAAAAAAAAATCAAAGAGTTTAAAATTTAAATAAATTTTAGCCTTGCATTTTTTTTTTTAAAGGTTTAAAAGCCATCTTATTAAAATCATCAATACACCATTACAAGAACACACGATTGTGTCAAACCTCTTGGGTACCTTATAGCTGAAATATTAAACTTGTATTTTCCACCTATATGCAATACATAAGCAAGTTCCACCTTCAGCATACTAAACACAGCAAAGTTACTTTTCGAAACACATTTTTGAGTTTTGAAGCATCCAAACCAGTAAGATAAATTTGAGTATAACACAATGACAAAAATGAAACAAGTCTTAAGACTTGAAAAAAATTTAGAGAATTTTATAAAATGGTTATATAATGTAAAAAAGTACTTTTATTACTGGTTCTTTAAAATAAAAAAATAAAGATAAAATGTAACTGATACACAAGTCTATAGAAAACATTACAATATTATAAAATTATTGCACTTTTTATTATATTTATATTGCACTATTATAAAATTCTGCAATTGTTTTTCCTCCCAAGATCTAACAGTCCCAGTGACAAACTGGCAGGTATTTCACTGCTGTTAGCAGGCAACAGTGACTTTACTATCTCTTCCTTCAAGCCCCTTTAACCTCTACAAGTTTTTAATTGTGTTTTAATACACAAAACTATTCAAATATTTTTACTCGAGAGATCTAAATTTTAAAAA
Organism: Galemys pyrenaicus; assembly: GCA_019455555.1. Lineage (NCBI taxonomy): Eukaryota > Metazoa > Chordata > Mammalia > Eulipotyphla > Talpidae > Galemys > Galemys pyrenaicus. The sequence continues at coordinate 12,883,194 of JAGFMF010011381.1, forward strand.
TTAAATCCATGATAAAAAATCTGGACACTATAGTATCTATTTATTGTTGACACCTATCTGAATACCCTTAGTGTTTAGTGGCTGAAATATAAGCTAGGCAAAATACATTTTCTAGAAGAATTTCTTCAACCAAAAGGCAGCGATTTCTCAAATTAGTGAATGGCCAAGATTAACAGCAAGCTGATTTGCTAATATGTTTCATAAATACTTCCTGACACGGTTTACTTTTCATAACTTGATCTATCCGTACTATTATAACGGTCTTAAAAAAGCTTCAAGTCTATACAAAAACAATAATTAAATACATTATTTCCTAAGGAGACACAAAAGAACAAAGTCATCAGGCACTTCGAAAATACAAAGCAGTGTGTTTTGAAATAAGGTTTACCTCTATGTACTGAAATTTAATTTGTTTCTTCTTTGCAGGGGACACACACAGAATAAACTGCAAACGAGACAATTTGCCCAAGCACAGTACCAGGTAAATAGAAGTTATTTAATAAATACGTACATACCAAATGATCAATTACAATATACACTGTTACAGGAAAAAAAAAATCACAGTGCAATTTGGAGCTTGGTTAATTTAAGGAATAACTGTCTTATAATACCCACAATTCATTAAATATCAAGGTCTTAACATTCCCAGGGTTATGACAACACAAACACAGCTCTCGTACTTCAGATACAAGCTCCAATACATTCCACCCTCAACCTACTTTCCTTTCCTCAGTACTAGTAATATTCAAAGGAAACTGCTTAAAAATAAATTCAAGCAGAACTAAATCATTATTTTCTGTCTTTTAAAATCAACAGTATTATATCAATCAAGAAGCTAAGTCCTTTTCACCTATTGAAGGTTTTAAATTTCAGCAATGCAGTACTTCTTGGAAACTTATTTACCAGAGCTTCTCATGTAATGGGACATAAAATATATGTCACCTTTATATGTTTAAAGTTTTCAGTCCAAATACCAAAAGAGCTTACTTACCAAATACCACTATAAACAATTTTGACGCTTGTTAACAATAAAAAAAAAAAATCAAGCTTTTTATGCAAGATAGCACTCAAGTTTTCCTAAAAACTTAACTTCTGGGGGCTTAAAACTAATAGGCAAAGAGGGTTATTAATTTATGGTAGGCGAACGTGCTTCCTTTACTGGCCCAGTAAGAGCTCTCCATTTGTCCGGGTTAGGGCACTACAGAAAGCAGACACAACTCAGGTTTGACTTAACTTTTCTGTCTCTAAAACCGTAGCGACAGGACCGCTACACCGGCAACCTCGATAGGCCTGGATAATCGAGCAGCTTTCAGCCAAATACATTTCCAAAAAGCCTAACTTGGGAACCAGGAAGCTCGCAACAGGTGTGAGCACCAGCAGCCCCGGAGCGAGGTCGGGCAGACCCTGCCTGTCTGGCTCTCCCTCCCTTTCCGGATCGGGGGCTCGCAGAAACCCCGGGCCCACAAGCGGCGGTTCAAACCCCGCGCCGACTCCACCCCGTTCCCGGCCGCCCGTCACGGGCCGAGCAGCTCAGCGGCGAGCACGACGCCCTCCACCAGGCCTCCGGCGGAGCCCGCCGCCCCCACCGCGCGGGCGCATTGTGTGGGCCGGGGCGCCGGGCGCTGGCGTGGGCCACCAAGCCGCCGCCGCGCCGCTCTCCGCCCCCCGGCAGGTCAGCGGCCGGCAGACGGGCGGGGACGTGGCGGCCCGGCCCGCGCACATGTCGCGATCGCGGGCGTCCGGCGGGAGCCCCCGCCCTCCACCCGCCGGAAGCCGGAGGCGCTCGGGGCCGAGCTCGAGGGCCGCGTGCGCGAGGCGCCGGGCTGGGGCAGGGGCGGCGGCGGCGGGGGACTCCAGGCCAGGGCGAGCGGGGGAGGAGGGACCCGGGAGCAGGGAAGGGGGAGGGGCGGCGGGAGCCACCGGCCGCCGGGAGCGGGCCCCGCGCGGGCGAGCTGCGCGGGCGGCGGCGAGGCCTCGGAAAGGATACTTGTTGCACGGTCCTCTGGATGGTGGTGTCTGGGGACTGGGACTCCTTCAGCAGCTGCAGGATTTGCTGAAGCCCTTGCTCGTCAGGTTTCCACTCATACTCCATCTTGGTTTGCTGCAAATAAAGCCAGACACAGGAAGAGACGAAGCAAATGTTACTCCCCGTGCACAGGCCCGAGGGCTTCCCGCGCCAAGCAAACCCCTTCAGTCCGCCCGGGCAACCCCTGCGCCCCTCCAGACGCCTCGACCTGCCTGTGTGCCCCGAAAGCAGTCTCGGACGGCGAAACCCAGGGGGACTGATCGCAGCAGCTCGGCCGCCAACGTCTGCTGCTGCCGCCGCGGCCGCCAAGCGCAAGGAGCCGACCAGACTGAGTCACCGCGAATTTGCAATCTGGCCCCTAGATCCGCTCACGGGAGCCCCCTGGGTCCTAGTGCCACGCAGTTTTCGCCACTCCAACTCAAATTCCATTCACGTTATTACTAATAAGGGCTAATCTAAACTCAGGTCTTTGTCAAAACCCCTATGAGACACCTGAAGAGACATGATTTTATTTAAGTTAACATGGTGAATAATGGAGAATGATTGAAACAGGAGGAAAAAACCCGATAGTTCCAGTGACAGTTTTACAGTACTTGGAGTGAAAATGTTTGCATTTCAATTTGATATATAAAGTACTAAATAGTAACATGTAGTGTAAGAATATTAAATATGCATTGCAATCACAATTCATACTGGAGAAACACGCAATGCAACATTTGCTGAAACTGAAAAAAAAAAAATGCATTTTTCCCCCAGAAACTTCAACTTTGTAACTTAAGGGAAATACATTTCATCTGAAATAAAAACTTTCCACAACTAAGGACTCTGAGCTGGAAGGAAAAAAAAAATTAAAATGATGTAATTTACAATTAGATTGTGTTTAATTCTCTTAAAGTGGCTTCAATATATTTTCTCACTTGATTATAGCTAGAAACTGGGAAGGTATTATTTGCCCCCCACGTGATACCTATGGCTGCAAATACACCTGAATAAATGACCACAATTAGGGAAGCCTGAGAGCAGAATATCGGTTTCTTAAACCACTACCAGTTGCATGTGCTACAATCAATTATAACTATCAATGGCGTGGTTTCATTAAAAACTAAATGCTTAAACAAAACAAAACTGAAGTACTGAGTATGAATTATGTGTAAAAATCAAATTGAATTTGCTTAGAGAAATTTTTCCTACAATTACTGCTACATGAAGATTTAACAACTGAAAGCAGTCCCTCACTACGAAGAGTGAGTCCCCTCCTAGAAGGGGTTAAAAAAAACTACCTGACCTTACTGCACCTCTACTTAACCTTTTCCTCTCTTTCTTCACCCTATCTTCTGCTGGGCATCCCATAATCTCTCTGTGCTCAGCACTTTTAAGGATCTTCCTAAAACAACCCAATACATTTTTCTTACTTAAAACCAGAAACCGAAAAACAAAAACTGTGATCACCTGGATATAATATCTACTAATAATACTGTAGTATTTTTATTCCAGCCTTTGCTTGTATTGTTTATATTAACATTATATTTCATAATAAGGGGATTGTCCTGCTTTTTTGCCCAACTTGATATATCATTAAATATTTATTGAAAGCATTTTTAAAAACATAATAGTATTCCACTGTGTTGCTGTGACATTTTAATAAATTTTTAATTGTTAATATACTTGTAGTTTAATGTACACATAAAAATGTACAAATCATAGGCATACAAATAGATTTTTACAAAGTGAACACACCTGTGTGACCAACACACCTATATTAAGATCATTACCAGGATCAAGGTTTCTCGTGTACCCACTGTGAGTCATCAACCTACTCCAAAGTAATTTGCTATTAGACTTTCTATCGTTACAAGTCTCTTCCCTGTTTCTGTTCTCATTTCAGATACTTTTTAAGTTACAAAAACTGTATTATGACAAATCAAACAACATTGCTGGACAGGGAAATTTAATCCTACCACCAAGCTTAACTCCCTGAGTTAACAGTTTTAACAGTTTTGATGTGGGACACATAAGGCCATCATTCCAGGCCAACACAGATATAATTCATTTTTTAATAGATGTAAGCATTGGCCTTTAGAATGTGTAGAATTTAGTTTGTCCAACCATTTCTTGATTATCGTCCAGATTGTTTCTGCTTTTTTCCAGGACAAACAACATAGCAAAAAATAATTTTGTAATGGTGTCTCTAGGCAACAGGATTAACCAGAGGGATTACTGAGTCAAAAATATGTATATTTAAAATTTTCTAACAGTTGGGCCTAGTCCTGGTGGCACAGTGGGTTAAGCAACGCACTATGAAGCAGACTGCAGTCACTGCAGCACTAGTTCGATCCCTGATGCCTTCTGGAGAGGGGACCCACATGGCGCGGCAGACCTCTCCTGCCTTGTCTGCTGCTGCCCTCAGCAGTGTATTTCTGTTGATCTGCCTGTTCTGTTCCCAGCTCTTTCTCTGGTGAATCCTCTCATCCCCCAACACCTTTGGCCTGTACCTCAGTTCTTGCATGCATAAATAAATAATCTTCAAAAAAGTTTTTTTCTAACAGTTATCACTAGATTTCTTTCCAAAAACAGGTACTAAACACTCAACAAAAATATGAATGTTCTCCAGATCACAACCAGCATTCTTTTAATGTTTGTGAATCTAATGGGTGAACATTTCATTTCTCCTAATACTGAGAGGTATAGAACATGGGGATGAAGGGATCTAAAAGTCTGAGCCTTTATTATGATTTGGAGCTAATATCACACAGTGTAGGTACCACCTGTGGAGGTAACATCTGATAGCCTATTTGACTCTTCAGCTGCCCTTTTAAACAAACTAAAGCCAGGGGCCAACAGCAGCCACCTCTAAAAAGGTATCTTTACCAAATCTACCCTGAGGATACTTGCCCATAATATCATTACATTTCCTTCTTTATTGCTGCACTTAGATAGGAGAATTCTTTCTTTTCAAACAGCCTAGTATTAAGAGCATTTAATTTGATCAGTTTTTGATGATGTGATACAGAGAACTAAGACAAACCAAGTTTTATTTGAAACAAAAAAGCTCTTAAAAATATCTGATTGGTAATTATTTAACAAGAGCCCTTAGGTCACTATGAATTTCTACCCTACATTTTTTTTTAATTGTGGTAAAACACACATAATACAAAATTTAGCATTTTAACCAAGCATAAGTTCACTGGCATTAAGTATTTTCACCAATGTTACTATCACCATATCTATCTCTAGAAATTACCACATCTTAAAATTTGTTTATTTAATTTTATTAAGGTACAAATGATTATCTGTTTCTGGCATGATTTGATATTTGTATATACTGGGAAATATTCACTATAATAAGTCTACTGAATATCTGTTCACATATTCAGATATCTGTTCAGATATATCAGATACCTATTTTTATTTCTTGTGATGAGGACTTTTAAGGTCTACTGTCTTAGCAACTTAAATAAACAATACAGTATTATTAGCTGTAGTAACCACACAGTTCACTACATACTTATTTATGTAAAAATTTGTACCTTTTGATCCCTTCAACCCATTCCCCCCAACCTTCAGAATTTACCATATTTTAATAACCATTAAAAGTAGGGAGAATGGGCCTCCCTGGTGGCGCAATGGGTTAAAGCACCACACTATGTAGCAGCCATAGCCACTCCACCTGGCCAGGGACCCACATGGCACAGCAAACCTCCTGCCTCGCCAGCTGCTCCCCTCAGCAGTGTACTTCAGTCTATCTGCCTGCCCTGTTCCCCGCCCTGTTTCTGGTGAATCCTTTCACCCCCCGCCCCACACACATCTCTGGCCTGTACCCCAGTTCTTGTATGCATAAATAAATAAATGTTTAAAAAAAAAAAGTAGGGAGAAGTTTTCAAGGGTAGCCAGAAATATCACAGGCTTACTTAGATGATTTCTAAAGCACTTTAAGCTACCCAAGCCCACCAGAATTATTATGAGGTAAAAAAATCATTATGTACTAAACTACATCTATATTAATTAATAGAATGTCAAGATTAATATTAGATTTTCTTAAAATAATTTACTATTCTTTTCACATTGTGAATACTCAGATCTAAATGTTTCCAAAAAGGTAAGTAGTACTTCAAAATTTTGTCTTTTAAGAGTATACAAATCATTCTGATTGGTCTATGACATTCAATGGGGACCTTTTTCCCCACCCCCCTCTTCACATTTCAATAAGCCACGACAGGTATTTGAACTATCCAGACAAAAATGGCACCGGAACAAAGTAGCTTTTAAGAAATAAGTTAAAAAATCTAGCTTCTTTCTGTTTGAAGGGGCTGTGAAATATGGTTTAAAAAGTAGACAGGAGGAACTTGAACTCAAGCAACTTCATTTTGAAAACTAGTTCTTTCACTGGGTAGCTGTGACAAAACCTAGGCAAGTTAATTATTCTCTCTGAGCCTCAGTTTACTAAGTATAAAATGAAAATATACAAACTCTGTAATAGGATTATAGGTGCCGGCCTAGCACACAGTATAATATAGTATTGAAATATGGCAGTTTTAATTGTTACAGCAATGGTTTTCTATCCTCTACAAGATAAAATCTAACTTCTTTTTATGAAGAGGTTCTTCATGATTTGGTTCATCACCTCCAGGGAGCTTTCTCTCTTATGAGTCAACCTCTTAACTTTATATTCCAGTAATACCATCTGTGCCTTTCATACCTGAGTCTTTCAATAGGGATTTGATGTCTGGAATGTTCTCTTCAAAGTTGGCCATTTCACAAACCCTGCTTACTCTTCAGAGCTATGCTCATCTACTCAACTTTAAAATATTTACAGAGGGCCTCCCTGGTGGCGCAGTGGGTTAAGCAACGCACTATGAAGCAAACCGCAGTCACTGCAGCACGAGTTCGATCCCTGCTGCCGGTCAGAGAGGGG